>JAYKAV010002877.1:228620-240891 GCA_035582835.1 Phoebastria nigripes | reverse complement strand
TGCCTGGGCTGGGGAAGGCTGCCTGGGCTGGGGAAGGCTGCCTGGGCTGGGGAAGGCTGCCTGGGCTGGGGAAGGCTGCCTGGGCTGGGGAAGGCATTTCTAGATTGATAGGAAAGGAGTAAGTTGGGGTCCAGGTTAATCTCTCTGTAGCCCACTGAGGTAGTGACCTTCTTCAAGGGATGATGCAAAAAAGTTGCTCAAAGGGAATTATTTCAAATGGGGAGGAAAGAAGAGGTTGATTACTGAAGATACCCTAGGGGTAGCAGAGGCCTCAAATAAAAGGAAAACTTTATTGTAGATTAGGTGTACCCATTGTTCTGCGAATAAGAAAAAAAGATAAAGGAATCTTTTGCTGATTTTAATCCAGCATAAATACTCAAGTTTATTAATATATAATCGGTATCTGGCAAAAAATGTGTATCAGGAAAGAAAAAAAAACAATGGAATTATGTTCATGTACAAGTGATAGTGAGTTATGAGCAATAAATTCCATTAATTTTGTGAGTAATGGGAAAGAAGAGATGGTTATTACTATTACCAGACAAAAGAGAAACCTTTGCAGCTTCAGTGAAAGCCTGTTGAAAAAGAAATAAACATGTAAATGGTGCCAGAGAATCATTAGCTGGTGGTGATAAATATAATAAGAGGCATTAGTGCAGAAATAGCAACAGTAGCAATTTGTATGCATTAAATTTTCCATGAGGCCTGTCGTAGTTCAGTGAAAGGGAAAATGATGGCATGGTACCGGAGGACAATGCTGTTGCTTGGTATGTGCAGTATGACTCCAGCATCATTTTATAACATGTTGGTTGGGCCTATAGTTACAGTTTAGATTGAAATACTTCATGCTTTAACTATGAAGGCAATGCTGTTAAAAATAAGCTTGGAAAATAAGATCGCAGAGAGGTATGGTGAGGGGGCTCTGCAGAAAAATAGAGGATAGTGAATTGTGGAAGAAAAATGTTACCGTAACAAAAAGATGTAACATGCATGTATTTGAGTTCTGATTTCAGCTGCCTGTACTGTGAATGGATCGGGCAAAAATGAGTATGTGTGCAAAAGCAGGCATTTGGTGCACAGATTAAATAAGTGCACACAAAGAAGGGAATAAACTTGCATGCGAATCATGTAAAATAAGTTTCTCCATACATAGGCAAAGATAATGCTGTTAGCAGATGAGCTTTTGTGTCTTGTCTAGTTGCCTTTACCCTGAAAGGGTCCCGGACAGAAAATTCCTCGTTAGGAACCCAGTCAGGGGGAAGGGGTTTTGCATAGTGTTGGGGTTGGATATGTTAAATAAAGTATCCCCTGTTTATATTATTATTTGATACAACATTGCATTTTATTAACTACATATTTTATACCAGTTTTTTTACTAAAACAATGATGATACACTTTGCAACTCTGATGCATTGCTAAGCAACTGTGGTAAAATCTCACCAGGAGTTTTCTTAGCTGGGGCACTGGACTTTGGGCTCTCATCTCATTGTAAATGTATTTCTTGCTCCTAAATACACAGGGGGTAAGATTTGCTTTTGGAAAGCAGAGTGTGACAGTAAATGTGAACCTGGGGAGGTCCTTAGGTTGCAGCCTCCCACGGAGACTTGAAGCTAATGATGCTTTTCATAGGTATGTTGAAATTGCTGCCAACTGTTGCCAAGTTGCAGCCTGCAGTTGCTTTATGGTTAGTTTTAGCCCTGCTGATTTTTGCCAAGTGTCACCTTTGGGTTGTTCCTCAACCCTCCTGTATTAGCTGCCAGTCTTAGATGGAGCTACTGAGCCTCTCAGTTTGGAGGCAATGGCAGGGACACAACCTCTTGCTTATGTGGCTCAGATTCTTTTGTTATATAACATAAAGTCATTCAAGTTAAATTACATAGTCTGCTTCAGTACTGCTAAATATGAATCTTGGAATTACAGAAGCAACATAAATGTCTGATTTTTATCTTTAGAAGCATTGTGGCTGTTTTCAAGTTCAATGTCAGATAATGTGTTTAATAACATTCATTGATGGAAGATAACATTCTCTTCTGTCTTGCTTCTTACTTTGAAATATGTCCTTTATTTCTTTGGAGTTCAGCTTTCTCCCATAAATCAAATATACATGAGTGAGTTCTCTGACAGAGAAACGCAACAAGGTTATAGTCAGAATCACTCTCTAGTCTGCACTAGAAAGACAAGAGGTTATTATTTTTTTAGCATTATTTTACATTAACAAGGATAACAAATGTAAGTTGTAGCATGAACTTACAGGGACAGTATATTTTAGACAGCCCATTTTACACTTTTATTACAGTGATTTTAACATTCGCATATTTTTCAGACGTTTGGAAGGATCAAGAATAAAAACTGCAAGCAAGTTGCTGGATATGTTCATTAGACTTGAATTTTCTGTACAGTACTTGGGTCAAATTTTGTAAATCAAGAATATTTATGGTGTAAGATTATAAGTCATGATCCAGTGGAAGCATTTTGCTTATCGTGAGAAGAAAAAGTCCATCCATATAAGATGTGATTTAGTGTTCTGGACTTATTGAAGTCAGTGGAAGCAGAACAGAGGAGGAAGTAGAAATTTTGTTTCTCAGACCATTAAATTTAGATTTTAGAGATTTAAGGTTTCAGGTTTTTTAAAATTCCAATCTGGAAATGAATCTGACTTTGAAAGTCTTTTCTAAGAAAAGCAAGTTCTAAAGCACCAAGTGTGAAAGGTAGACTTTTGGATCAGGTGAAACATTTTCTTTACGTTTTAACTCTGTAAACTACAAACGGTATGATACTACACTAAAACTTGAACAGAATCATTTTGGAAGAAAACAAAAAATATTGGCTCTTGTCAGCTCTGCCCCATCCCTGCCTTTAGGGGCCAAAATACAAATGTGAATTGTACCACTAACAAGGGACTCGTGATAGATACGGTAAAAAGAAATCATATCTGGAGTTTCCCCTGTGAAATGTCAAGTATCACAGAAATTTTTCACATTTCAAATGGAAAAGTGCATAGCGAAAGGCAAAGGATGTGCTCCGCGCTCTCCAGAAGCAGGGCTGTCCCTTGAGTTACGTGTCCCTAGAGACAGTATCTGTATGATGCAATCTCTGGAGGCCTTCTGCTCCCTCTGCTATTAAAAATATATCTTTGAGGGCAAAATGCTGTAGTTGCTGAATGTGAGTAGCAGTTGCTGGAGGGAGTCCATCCCAAAGGGAGAGCTGGATGCGCATAGACATGCTCTCTGGTTTTCTCAGGGTGCTTGGGCAACACAAATTGTGGAAATCATCTGGCATCAGCTGCTCTTCTCTGCAGTTTCCTCCTCTGTAGGACCTTGGGAAAACTCCCTTTTTTCCTCATTTAACAATCAACTCTGCTGAGGATGATGTTTTTCCTACTTTGACCAGTGAGTCTGCTTGCCTTGTTGGTTTTTACTTGTCACTTCTTGATTCCCCATGAAATTGATCTTTTTCAGCCCCTCTTCTGGCTGCTGCTGGAGGAGGAAGAGAGCTTTCCCATGGGCATGAGTCTTGGAGAGGCTGGGATCTCTCTTGTTTGTTTTCTGTTCCCTGTCTCCTGGAAGATGTTTGTAAGTGCTTTCTCAGCTGCTTTTTAGTCTCTTGCTTCTCTAAAAAGTGTATGAAATTTAGGGAGTGTTTACCCATATAGCCAAATCACATGTTTCTTTCTGGAGCTGAACTGTGGAGTCCAGGACGTTGCCTACTTACATCCCACTGCTTAGTGCTTTTTCTCTTAATGCCAGGCACAGTGCCCACTGCCTTTTGCATCCAACTTCAAGGTAATTAATGTCCAATTTGCTCTGACGGATAATCCATTTATCATGCCCTGTGGTACTGATGGTGTGGCGCTCTGGCCTCGCTGTGCCATGATTGTGCACGCTGGGGACGGAGGATGCTTTGCTGTGCCTGAAYGCCCCTTTGCATCGTGTGGTCCATTGCWTTTTTTTTTTTTTTTTTGGTCTCTTTATCTATTCCAGGCAGTGTACTGATGGGGATGGACTGACATACTGTGTCAAGCTCCAGATGTTGTTCTTGCTTAACTGGTTTAGAGCTGTGCAAGTCTTCCTGCCTCAGGTGTTTCTTTAACAATCTTCATTTTTCAGCCGTGTCTCTATTACTATGGTGCTGCACATCTTCCATTAGCAGCCTCTAGTTGGAGGGACTGCCACTGTTAGCCAAGCTCTAAATCCCTTGTCAGTGGCAATTTAGATGCTCTTTTGTACCGTCTTCCGCTTGAGTTACTTTCTTTCCCTTTTTTCTTTCCCTTCTCAGAGAAGAGAATATGTAGGAGATGTGCAATTTGGGTTTGACTTTACATTTCTAATGGCTATTTTTCATGTAATGTAAGATTTTGAAATACAGTACTGCTGTTACTGATTTTTGTGTACTGTGGGAGCCAAAAAAATACAAGGGGTCTAGCCATCTCTATTACACTTAGCTCCTGGAGATCTGGTTTTATCTGTAAAAGCTTTATTGGACAAAAAAAATAAATTACAGCACCATCACTCCTGTGAGTCTGCCTAGACTTTTCCATCCTTGCTAAAAGAGCTACTTTTGCTACTCTACTGAGAGGCAGCAGTGGGGGATAGTGATTTAATTTCCTAAACTGAACACAAGCATTTTATGTTAATTGTAAATAGGGTGACGGTAGACAGCAGTCCTAACTGGGGCATCTTGTGCTGTGAAGGTGTTGAATCACCATGTTCCTCTTCAGCAGCAAGAAGCACCTGGAGATAGCAGGAAACTACTTATTTTTAGCTGTAGATGCTTTTTGGTGCACTATCTAAAAATGTCTTTATGATACAGCTTCATACTTTTATTTTTAGAACCAAGTCAAAGAGGAGATAGCTTAATTATTTTCCATAACAAATAGAAAGAAGATACAAGTTCTGTTAAGCTGGAAAAAATTTTGACAGGCAAGTTGGAAGATTTTGTTGTCCCAGGTACTGGATGGTCAGGAAGGATTCACACCACTGGTGGGGGTTAATCTATAAACTGGGGTGATGAAAGGGCTGTGCCTTTTGTCTGCTCCCCTTCTCTTTTCTTTGCTCTCTGCCCCCTTTTTTTATCCTGAAAGCACTTTGAGATTTTGAAAAGCACGTGAGGGGATTTTGTGACTGGAAATCATAAGTCCCACTAAAATAGCTATGATGTGTGCACTTAAATAACTGTTTCTGTTATCTTTTTGGGTAAGGAGCAGCCCTGCCCTGACCACCTGCCTTGACAACCTCCAGTGAGTTCCAGCAGGGAAATTTCTGGCTGACTTTTGCCCTGCGTGACTTCTGGCTCCTCACACATGTGAGTGCTGGGGCTGTTACAGCTGTCGAAAGGGACATTTCTGAGCTGATGCTCACTTTTCCAGCTTGGGGAATGCTGTTAGTGGGGGCTTTTGATGTCAAGTCGGGGAATACTTGGGTTTTCAGCCTGTGCATGTGCTGAAACTTATGTTTCTGTCCTCCTCAGTCTCAAGCAAAACTGGGTAGATCTGCTGATGCTGCTAATCACACCTCTGAACTGCAGTGTCAAACGCCTCCTGCAGTCCTTTTGGAGACTGGATAAGGTGTGAAAACCCTTGTCATGTGCCCCTTTAGCAGCTGCTACTTTTCAAGAGAGGTTTAAATGGATGACTTCCTCCCAACCATTGTTTCATTTGTATTGTATGCTGGATTGTCTTAGGGGGGTGATAGGAGATGCTGAGGAACTGCTGCTTTGTGGTGCTGGTATGACCAGTTATGAAGACAACTGTAGAAATCCATAGCGGCAAAAATAGATGCCAGCTTTTGTTGCCTTTCCAGGATCAGCTGCACCCCTGTACCTCTGTGATAAATGTTTGCCCTGCTGCTTCTTCAGGGTCTCCAGTGTCAGAGATTTCAAGGCTTGCTCGGGAAGCCTAAGCCAGTACTGCCCTGTCCTTACTCTTAAAAAGTTTCACTTCTTACCTGACTTAGATTTTCTTTGCCCCAGTTGAGGTGGGTTATCTCTGTCCCTATCCACAAGGACACAGAACAGATTATTCCTTGCCTTTGTGCAACAGCCTTTTTTGTAGTCTGTCCTTTTGTTCCTCTTTCATCTCCTTTTCTTGGGGCTAAGCAATGCCAAATTATTCAATCTCTCCTCCTATGTGATCTTTTAAACACCTCCAAAGGGGAAAAAGTACATTTCAGTTGAAATATTTTGAATGATATTTCATGTATAGCTTATTTAAAAAGAATGTCCTATATAAACTTATCTCTGCATAGTGGCATTTTGTCAATTATACTTGCAGTGAAGATTTATCTACCGTATTTTTGTGTGTGTTTTTATTTAGCACCAAATTGGAATGTGATTTGAAGCTTCATGGGCAGTATATACTTTGAAAATCCATTATGGAAACTTACAACTCAGGTGGTGTTATTAGATCCACTTATCCACCAAGTAGTCCAAAGAACTGGGACAATCATCAGCCACTTCTGCAGTGCTTGCTTTATCCTGCATTTCAAATTGCTTTTTAAAAAGCTAGCTTATTAAAACAACCCAAAAAACTCCTAAGTGTTACAGGGGTAATGATCTTCCTAAAAGTATTTTTGCCTTGTGCTGCAGGAGTAGGAACTTGCCACGAYGTTTGGGGGGGGGGGGAGCTTGAATTGCTCCTAGAGAAACTACCCAAATACATGCAGGGAAAGTGTTTAAGGAGATGATCTTATAGCTCTTAGTCCCCACTGCCTTTGGTCTTCCATCCCTGTGTCACGAGGGGCTCCCACTCCTCCTGCTGTCTGTGACTGCGGCTGCACATGTGGCTCTTTCCCAGTGCTGCTTCCATAAGTAATCCATAATTACTGGCTTATTATTTTTATATTATTATTATTGTTACTGAATCCATGCTGGTTTTGATATTTTTTTGATAGTGAAATATTTCACTCTACCTTCGTGAACAGAATTGTCTCTTGCAGTTTCATGATACGGCTTTATCCAATGACTTGCAATAAGTGGAAGCCCAGAAGTTGGTTTTTTTCTACCTCATTTTTCAAAACCTTTATTATCAATGTCTTCATTCTCAGTCTACTCCAATGCTGCTTATAAATGCATTTAGAAAGGTTAATGTTCAAAAATAATGAGACTTTCTTCATTTATAACGGTGACCGGGATATTGTGTAGTAATAATGTCTCCTGCTGCAATAAAACATTCTTTAGAATATTTTGAGGGCCTTTGCAATTCAAGGTTAAAGATACTAAGATAAGTCAAACTAGACTTAATATTTTTTAATAGTATTCAGAAGAGGTCCTTGCAGTTTGGGAAAGTGGTTATTTTGAAGTGATGTGTCTTTTTTTCAACTGATCAGCTTGTTAGATGAGCAACTAATGAGAAAACATGAGAGTTTCTAGAGACTTCCGTTGTAATTTTTGATTGGCAGAAGTAATATCTACTTGTTGGGGTCAAATTATTAACATGTACTGTAGTCTGGTCCAAATTCATCGTTGTATTATCCCAGTTAGAGGAAATATTGTGCCATTATACTCCCATGCATCATAGGAGTAATAGAAATTGAGAGTTTTGACCTCCTTTGATCCCCAAACCAGCTCAGCCTTTTTAAAGGATTTCGGTTGGGTTTCCAGGGGAAAAGAAAGAGCAAGCCTGGTCCGTTTGAGACTCTTAACCAGAAAGACAAAGGAAATTCTTCTGGGCTGTGCAAAATTTCCCCTTCTGTCTTTACTAATTTGTCCATGGGAAGGTGCAGACATCAGCACGGTGTTGCTGAGGCACGTGTATGTATTCCCTCTATGATCGTGAAACTATCTGCAGAATTGAAGGATGTTACTTAAGGACTGTCAATTCAATACAGGATTTTAAGCAAAAGAAAGTTAACGTGAGCAGGGATCCAAACTGCCCCTGTGCAACTGGCTCTGTAGGATGTTCGCAGAAGTCCAGCTTGGATATCTAATGTAGTCTGGAATGCTCATCAAGATGAGTGTGTGTGTTTGTTAATAAATACATAGTACTTGGTTGCAATCAGCCAGCTCTGTACTGAGTTGTGCCTAGAAGCTATCAGGAGTACAGTCTGACTAGCCAGCCAGCTAGAAGCAGGTGTTAATATGTGATTTATTAAACTGTATTGAGTTTCTGTGCTAGTTTTTTCGCCTGTTTGTTAAAATGTGAGTTCTGTCCTGACAGCAATTTTCCTTCTGTATTTGTGATAATGTTTCTGTGATATCTATAGTGGATTAGAAAGGGATTTCAGAATATTAGTCCATTTTTGGTGTCTTTAAGTATCATAGCAAGGGTAAATGAAGGAAAATCTTGTATAAGGCAGCAGCCATCTGGAGGGTGTTAGCAAGAAGTCTGGGTAGCCCTGCAAATATTAAGGGATATGCACATGTCTTTGGCTACTTGTTTATGAAATGTCCTGCATTAAAGTGGATTTTAACATCCTCCATAAAAGAAGTCTGCACTGCATTATGGAGAACCAATTTTAAGAAAAGTTACTGAGTACAACCTTTTGCGGCAGTGTATAGATGTAAAAGAAATAAAGCAGGCAATGGAGTTTCCTCTAAATCCACTGAAATCCAGAAGGCAGATTTATTGGCTTAGGTCAAATATTTGAGCTAGGTCCCAGAATTTCTTCCTTGACAAGTTTATCAGCAGATGAAAAATAGGAATTTTTTCAGTGTAGTACAAAAATCGGTCCAAAATAGTCTTCTGTTTTCTTCAGCTACACTTAAAGAAGTCTTACTCTACTGTATGTTTCTGTACATTGTGGAAAGGCAGATAATAGGATTTCTCTGGCCCTCTCTATCCTATCCTTGCTTTCTAGTGAAGATGTGTTACCTCTGGCTTTCTACATGTCACCTGCATGCTAGTGATATTCCCTTAGCCAGGGTTCATGGTTTTAAGGAGCTACAGCAGATGCTTTTAAATCTTCTGCGTTTCCCAGAGCTCAGAATTCCTTACATTCATGGCTGTATCTACTGAGATGGGAAATATTTCTGTATGTTATCTGACCACAGCCTTCAAGTGCTAATTTATAACAAAAATAAAAAGATAACTGGATAATAAATGATTGTGGGGAAAAAAAAAACAAACCCAAACACAAACAAACAAAAGACACCACCGCCCCCCCCCCCAAAGAAAACAAAACAAACCCCAAAACCAAAAAACCACAACACTTGTGCACAACTCCTGAAAAGCATAAGAAATTATAGAGGGGGGAAAAAAATCTCAACTCTTTAATCTTTTTTTTTTCCTAATAGCCTACAAGTTCTGGTTCTATTTGAGTGCTGCTGTGGCCTCTCTTTCTGAATTTATTCAGACTTTTCTGTAAGCTCTCAAGGATCTTGTGGAAAATAAATCAGGTATCTTTTTTTAATAATACCTCACCATGGTTCTGTTTAAGAAGTAATTACACCAAATAGTCTTACCATAATAAAAATGTATTTTTTTTCCCATAAATCAAATGGGGGAGAGGGGAAACGAGGCACTGTAGTGAGCTTGTTGCTTTTCTTGCTCTAATTTGTTGTAGCCCTGTGATTTAGAGCTATGACCAAGGGCACAGTGAAGTGGCGGAGAGGGGCTAAACCACCCTGGTGAGAGGAAAGACCATCACTTCTCAGCTCTATTGTGGCGTGCAACTAGAAAAAACATGTAACACTGGTACTCACAAAAAATGTAGCATCACCTGATGGTAGGATATGATCATTGCTGTTTGCTGCAAAAAAAATAGTAGCAGTATTCCTGGCTTGAGGGATGTTCCCACAGACAGGTCTGTGAGGGCATGCATATTCTGAATAAATATCTCAGTATATAAGTATTTGCTGTCTGCAAATATAGCATATGGTTATCCTTGCGACCCTTATTATCCTTGGGAAAATCTGGCATCATCCTCTAGTTCGTGAAGCTTTTCCAGCAGGTAACTGAGATGAGCTTCTGAGAAAACTTCCTCACTCTACTTCAACACTCCAGTTTTTCTCTGGAAATAACTAGGCTGAGCAATCACATTTGTTCCCTTGGCTGTCCCTGGGATGCATGTGCACCACAGTCTCTGTCCTCATTTGGCTCAGCGCTGGTAGTCCACGCCAACCCCAGGCACTGCACCACATCTTTCACCAGCTCTCCTCAAAGTGCTTTTGAATGGGACCAGTTCTGTTTTCTTTATGCCATTGCTGCTTTGTCTTTTGAAGCTTTGCGACACACCCTGTTATTAATCTGTTAGGTAGTCTCTATGTGTTTACATCCTTATTCTTTGAGCCCTTCTTTCTATGTAGTGGTTGGGTATGTGCCTGTTTGCATGCAGCCAGCCAAGCGATGTTGCTTGCCCAGCTGTCCTGTGGTGGACACTGATGACAAACTTGTGTGACACCTCAGAGGTTGTGGAGAAGCTGTAATGAGGACACCAGCCCTTGCTCTCCCTGTGTGCCAACCTGGGGCTCTACGGGATTAAGCAGAGTCTGCCCGCTGATGGCACTGCCAACCCATGAGCACCTTATATTAGCGCTAACATTTCCTCTCCTTACAGTCCTACCCTCCTGTACTTTGTCCATTCCCATCTTCTTTATCTGATTTTCATTGTCTTGTGTATTTAATAAGTTTAGAAATTGCATCACTCTCCTGACTTTCCGGGCACCCTCTCTGTCTGCTGCTTCTTTTGTTCTCGTTCCCTGCTCTTCAGGTATTAATGTGAAGTGTTCATTAGAAAGTAATACAAACCTACAACTTATGTTTGAAAACATGGATTGCTGTTTCTTACCTCTACCTTTCTTTAAGCTTCC
Organism: Phoebastria nigripes; assembly: GCA_035582835.1. NCBI lineage: Eukaryota > Metazoa > Chordata > Aves > Procellariiformes > Diomedeidae > Phoebastria > Phoebastria nigripes. The sequence goes on along the minus strand of JAYKAV010002877.1, from coordinate 230,148 downwards.
TCCGTTGCGTCTTTAAAACGCATCTCCTGTTTTGTCCCAGTACCAAGAGTAAATCCCCAAAACAGCCATTTAAAGGCTCCAGCATAGTCTCCCTATCTCACTATGTCTGTTGGTCAGCTCCTCGGGCTTTTATAGCTTTTAGCTGAGGTTGGGCTTGTGATGAGGCTTGGCAGTTGGCTGTCATCTGGCAGTGATTAAAAGCAAAGCTTCTGTCACACAGTCAGCTAAAAAGCCTCTGCCTTTTCCTAATGTTTGGACCCTGAAAAGACCCCCCTGCTAACTTAAATGCTGCAATCAAGTCAGCAATCAACCAAAAAAAAAGTCAGAAGGAATATCTTATTCCTTTGTCATCAAGAACCTGCCTCTCACATTCTCTTCTGTTGCTGCCCTACTGGCTCCTCTGCTTCTTTAGCCAAATCTTTAATTTATTTCCGAGCAAGGTGTAGAGAAGAACAGTGGTGGTTTTTTTTGTTGTTGGTTTTTGTTTTGTTTAAATTGGTCTTGTGCAATAAAGACATAACAGTGTAAATGCTTTGAAGAGGTTTGTTGTGATGGACTTCCTCAGCTATTAGTTGGGGTACACAGGCAGGTCATTTCAGGCAGCGATGTGTTAAATGAAGTGGGAAAGGAGGAGTTTAGTGCAATTATCAGTTGTAATTGCTGTGAAACTGATAAAAAGTTTTCCACAACTTGAGTTATAGTCTAAATCTGGTCCACTTCTTCTACAAGCAAGGCAGATCGAGATGGATATCTCCTGTTCCTGAGAGATGGTTCAGCTCTTATCAGACCCAGGGGTGTGCTGGATAAATGCTGTGGTAGGGAGAGCAGCAGGAGCGTTGCCTCCCGCCAGCTGTGAAAAAGCTGGTATCCAGCATGAATGACTAGCCAATAGCCAGTTTAAGAATGCAAAAAAGACTTCAAAAATAATTCATTTAGTATAACACCCTTTTTTCCTTTATTTTAAGAAAAAAAGCCCAGTGTATGAAATGGCACACTTAAAGAAATGCAGGAAAGTTAGTGCTGCGTGTCATGGTAGCAAATTAATGAGTGTCTAAATCAGGCTTCAGAAATTTGAGTAGTGCGTCCACTTATACATCAAGAAAGCCTAAGGAAATCAGCAGTCATCAGCTGGGGGTAGGTGGTACCCACATCCTAATTTTGGGCTGACTTCAGTTAAGACCCTTGATCTTGAAGTGAGTACTTAATTTTATTTCTAAAAATTGTTCCATTAATTTCATGTTTTACCCATGGCAATAAAGTTGAGCACATCTGTAGGTTTGTGGCACTTTAGGGCCTTGTTTGAACTGTTAATCTGTCCAGAAATCGTATAAATGATAATGTGAGCTGCACTTCATTCAGCCACGGTGAGTAGGGAATTGTCCTGAATAGCCCTTTCATGGGGTTTTGGGATGTTCCTGGTATTTGGCCTTTGCCTTTTTGGCTTTCTCTGGGATCAGGAGTGTCTTAAAGGTTTTCTGTCTACCTTATGTTTTTTCTGTCTCATGGATTTTTTTTTCTTCCCCCCCCC
>JAYKAV010002877.1:207196-228615 GCA_035582835.1 Phoebastria nigripes | reverse complement strand
CCCTAATTAAGGAAACCAAAACTTTCCTTCAGGTTTAGGCTGGAAAAAGGTTTGAAGTTTCTATCTATCATCTCTAGGGTAACGCAAACTTTTGAAAGCTGTGCTCAGCAAAAGTGAGGGGGTCAGCTCAGTAAATCCTAATTAATTGAAGTTATGAAGGGATGCCCAGCTTAATGCAGTGATCTAAATTGTTCTTCAGCCTGATGAATCATGCACCATCAACAGCAGAGGGCAAACCATAAAACTGTAGAAAAGTATTCTAATACCCTTGTGTCCCTCTACTTGTTCTCGCGTATGTAAGCAAGAAAATAAACAATACAGGAGAAAAATAAAGGTAGTAGATGCCAAGTTTCACCTAAAGCTTTGACTTCCTGCAAATGAGGAATCATTGTGGTAACACCACAAAAGGGATCGTTTGCCTCCCCCTCAAAAAAAAAAAAATTAGGTGGCTCATAGGCTTAAAAAGTTTGCAAAATGTTGTTCTAGATAATAACTGGTAGGGGTTAACAGTCTCCTGAAATATTACTACTTTTTTTTTTTTAAAGCCACTCTCTTTTTTCACTTTTTTTTCAAAAGTATTTTGTGCTGTTGAAAGTGTTCGGGTGTTACAGTGTCTTCATCTTGCAACTGAGATTTAGAAGGGGGTCAGCCCATGTGGAGGAAAGTTTTGCAAGGATTGGGCCCTAAGTCTGTACCGGTGTAAATAGGATCTGAAATACTTATGGGATTTTGATATACACCGAGGAAACAAATTCAGTCTGTTCCAATATAGCTTGTGCACAGAGACTAAAATAAATGTTACTCTTCTGCTGAACAATATGCTAGATTTCTTCCTGATAAAAATGGATATTCCCTTACAATGCCAATAATGAAGTGCAACGCAAAATAAATGAATGCTCTGAATCTATTACTAGCAACACACTGGCAGCTTAATGCAGTAAGAAATCATGAAGCCTGATTTACATATGCATTATTAATTCATACTGGTAGAATGTTTTAACACAAATAAGGTGAAGGAAAAAATAATTTAATTTTCCCTCTTCTCTCCTCCTTTTCTTAAATGAAAGACTCTTCCTCCCCAGACTCACATAGCGGTGTAATGTACAAGGAATTTAATTTTTATTGTGCTTTCTAGTTAGCATAGTGGGATACCTCAGTGAGCAAGACTGGCTTTGTCCTCCTGCTCTGCATATAACACAGCAGCTTGTGAGAGACAGCTCAGCAAGCCCAGCATCTCCAGCTGCTCCTGTTTTAAGTTCAGCAACCCAAGTAGTAATCTGTCAGTCTTGGTGGCAGCTACTAACAATGCTCAGGCTTTTCATCAAATTCTGCCTTTAATTCCCTGAGATGGGGGAGTCTGCCAGTCTCTGGTGGCTCAGAGCATATGGGAGCATGGAAGGAGAGGAACTAAACTTCAGCAGTTGAGTTAATTTTTTCATCTGCATACCTCTAAGTTTTATGCAGTGGCATCTGCTATCAGTGCCCAAAGACAGCTTTTTTCTTAAAAAAAACAAACAAACAAACAAAAAACAACACAACCCTGTGCATGTTACTAATTTTGATGTTTTTTTGTTTGCTAGCTCTGTCATCTCTGCTGAAACTATTCCTCCTCTTGTAGTCTCAGTGACATCGGAAATGTGCATGTGTCTCTTCATATGTAGTTCATCTTCCTCCTTCTGTCCCCTGGTATATTGCAGTAAAGAAATAACAGTATAGTTCTTTATATGCTGTAAATCCTTTTTTCTTTCTTCCCATGTCTGTTTTCCTTTCTCAGCTATAGACTGCCACTTTTACCAGAGCCCTTTAACTTATTTTCAGTCTATGTATGTTCAGTTCAGAGACAAGATTGCTGTTGTATTTCCACCTTGTTCCTGCTTATGGTTTATCTCTTTTTCTAGCTTTTTATTCTCCCAAATCTATATGTTGAAGAGAAACAAGGTCACCAGAATACAGTAGTAAATTTTTAGTTTATATATAAATGCAGAATATGAATGTGGGCATGTTTAGACATCGAAGGTTCATTGTCAGAGTTTACAGTATATACTTAGCCAGGATGGTAGCTGTATTTTTTTTTTTTTTTTTTTTTTTTTAACTGTCACTCTGATACTGGGGCTACCCTTTATTTCTGTGTTAAGATGTGAATGCTTTGGACAGGTCTCCTCCTGGAAGTGAGTTAAATCAAACTTCAAGGAAGAAGTCAGCATTTTCCAGTTTTTCAGTTTGCACAAGGCCCTATTGGACAACAAATCTCTCTGAACAGAGCTGGAAAGCTTCTAGCAGCATGGGGTGTTTATAGCCCTTGTCTGATATGAGGCAAGAGAGGTGGCTGGGGGTCCCTATTCTCCCTCTGGGGTTGGTGAAAGCTGCCAGGTTATCCCCAGGGCACCTTGAGACATTTGTCTATTGCTTGTTTAGATAAAATTCTGTGTTTTTCTTGTCCAATTTCCCCACCATCTGGTGAGACACGTGAAACTGGAGCCCCTAGATGTGCTCATGAGGTTCATTACTTTGCTCTCAGTGCAGTTAATGCATGAAATAACAGTGTGGTCTCCCAGGCTGCCCCATGTCTCGGCTTGGGGCAGATCCCATGGCAAAATGCTGGTCACCTTTTACTGTTTTTGTCTTCTAATTCAACATTCATGATCAGAGTTAAATTTTTGCTTTTCTAAGCAATGTAGGTCAAGAATAAGACTCATCGACATAAAAACTCTTTGAAAGCGTGCTTTGCAGAAACCCTTCAGTGACCTTTCCCTAGCTGTTTTGTGGCTTAACAGTGAATATCTGAAAGTAAATGCTAATGAGGATGCAGCTTCACATAGGACTCCTCAACTATTTTGGATTCCTTTGTCGCAATTACATACAGAACAGTTTTCAGTTTTCTAGATCTAAAAATTTTCTATATTGGGAAAAGGTCAGATCTGTTTTGAAACTTGGTTTGACGTTTCACAAAAATCTTGCTTTTGTGAAAGATCAGTCATAACTTCAAAAGAAAATCATCTGGTCTCAAATAAATGATGAATCAGGGTGCTCAGTATAGGGGTTACTTTCATGGAGTCTGGAAGGTGTCTGTCTCAGGGAAGATGGCTCTGGGTGAATGCTCCATTTCTCCTTGGTTGACCTTGAATAAAAATGAAATGTTGAGTCTAATCCTGGCAAAGTTGTGTCTGGGCTCTTGTGGGTATAAATATATGAAAATTCCTTTATGCAGCTCAAAAGCTACATAAATTCATGAAGCTCGTGATTTCCCTTTCGTTCTTGAAGACAGCTACTGAGGAGCTGCTCTGGATGTTGTGGAAGATCTCTAAGTGTCTGAGATGTATCAGCAATTTAGGTAAGACACATCTGGAAATTCCTTATGTCAAGGAGCATGTTACTCTTTCAGAGGGAATTTTATGCTGTGGTCACAAGTTACCCCAGGGAAGAGGATGGTGAGTTTGGCCTCTGGCCCATGTCAGAAAGCAAATTTTTGCAGCTGAGGAAGGAAATAGACAGGAGAGTGTTAAATTTGCACAGAAAGAAAGGGTGAAACAGGGAACAAATGAGTCTTCATTTAGTGCTTAATTAAGATGTTACGAACGAAATTAGCAGAGACACAAAAGAGCATGGAGAGAAGAAAATTTGTAATTATCTCCATGTCAGTGCTAGGAACCTGGAAAAATAGGCAAGAGGGTCTATTTCTGAGCATAGCTATGACTGCACTGCATTGCTGAAACCTGATGGCAAAATTTGCATGGTTAGAATATTAAAACCCCTCAGTCTGACCTGTTTTGCAAAGTTGAATGAGAGAGAGGAATGTGAGTGCCACTGTCAGGAAAGGCATTGCCACTTCTGAGGCTCTGATCAGAAATAAATTATTGGCTTGAATAACTGCAGAGTGGCCATTACCCTTTCAGTAGTGGGTTTGAGACTGTCTTTTTCTTTCCCCAGAAGGGAAAGAACAGGGGCAGGACCCCAGAAGAAGCCAGGAGACTGTTCCTCAAGGAAGAGGCTGAGCTGCTTTGGGGGACTGATCCCTGGGTGGGAGGGCATGGGCTGCAGTGCCCAGCTCTCCCAAAGCCCCTGGTGATGGTTTTCGTTGTGCAAGGCAGTAGCCTTCTTAAAATGAAAAACTTACAGCGTGTCTTGAGCTGCAAAACTTTCTCCTGTGCCTTACAAGGGCAAAACCTACATTAGACCTTGCTCTGGCAGGTTAAAAATGAAACATGGAATTGAAAATTGAGGCTAGGTTAGATACAATGATCATAACTTGATTGTATGTGTGTTATGTGTAGAATAAAATCCAACCAATTACATTTTTAGTGCTTTAAAAGGCCCATTCTAAAAGCTGCAAAGACTATTAGCCAAGCAGGTAGGAAGAAGATGTCTAAATGGAAAAAATAAATGGCATTTTGGAACTGCCAGGAGTATCTCACTGTATACCCTGAAGCCCACAGTCACAAGGAAAAGGATCTACTTGTAAAATAAATGCATTGCTACATCTGCATCGAACATAAAGCACACTGTGACAATAACATTCCCAAATATCCAAAACAGCAAAGGGAAATGGATAGTAAGAGGTGTTTAATTAGATACTTACTTGGAGCAGAAGCTGGTCAAGAAAGAAAGAGGATACAAGAAGTAACTATAGTTGTCAGCACTGAATTTTTTGTTTAAGTTTAGAGAAAACTACCACCAGCAAAACTACTTGTATTATCAGATAGCAATGATGGGTTTTGGCAGTTATATGCAGAAACGTGTGCTTAATTAATACTTCTGAACTGTATGTGGGAAACAGCCAGGTGATGTGGTCATGTCAAATGAAGGTGGCGATTAACTCCTTTCCAGTCTGGCTGTACCAATATTATGGGCCCATGGATGAGTTACTGTGAGCTGACCTTGGGTGAGGCTGGATGGTGTGAGCCACTCAGTGCTGATTTTCTGTGTTTGACTAGTGTTTTGTTTAGGGCTAAATCACCTCACCTACATCAGGAGGGGTTGAGGTATTTGGGCACTTAATGCAGATTAGCTGGTTACCTAAACTTCACACAGTAGCTTACCTCTTGTCATTCATTGTATAGCCAGATACCAGAAGGACACCAAGTAACACGTAGTCATTTGTAAGCTTGTGATTTGCATTATATGAGAGTGGGTGAAGACACTTCTGGCTTGAATTGACTTTAATTTTGTTTGTTTAGTGTGTGTTGAAATGTGGGGGAAATACAAAAGGCTGAATGTTAATGTTGTGAATATAGCTGAACAGAGAGAGAAGGTGATTTAAGTTGCTGTTGGTGTTATTTACCCTTATCTTGGTTATGGCTGTGAAATACTGATACGGGTTTTGAATGACAAATACAAGATCAGGAAGTAATTGATCTCATACAAAACAAAGGTGTAGAAAATACATCTTGTAAAACTGATGATATCACAGATGGTAAAACTAGTAATGTTGATAGAGTATACTTTTCTGTGGGATGCAAGCTTGGCTATCATGATATTTTGGTTAGAAACTAACCATCCAATACCRAATGCACTAAAAGCCAGTTAACCTCTGGGACTGCAGAGGTCGTGATTAAATACAATCATCATTCACCTGTAGGTTTGGAGTGGTTTTCCTGGCAGGGTTTCACACAATTTGTGCCTTGTCTCCCTGCTATTTTGTTGTTAAATCAGTGATTTGAGGAGGAAAAAAAATCCTGGTAGAATCACTAGCAATAGAAATTTTCTGATGGCACAAATAACTGCTATCTGTAAACTTCTAGTCTGGGGGGAAGTTGGAGTGATAAGTAATGAGAAGATGAGATCATTGGTTCAGTGTAATCTGGGTTGTTTGGTAAATTGGGTGTAATATGCCTTGTAATAGGACTAAATGTGAAACGAGGAAAAGATGAGCTGATGTGATCCATCGCTGTGTGTACAGCATGTGGGATGGGCATGGGAAGGCTTTGCTGCCCTGCCTGTCACCCAGTGCAGTGCTTGTGAGCCTGCCCGGTGCCCTGGTGATTCAGGGAGAGAGCTCTGAGCAGAGTCAGGAGGGTTGCCTGGAGAACTGGCAAGGATTGCCTTAAAAGGCTAAAGCAGCTCAATCTTGGTTTAATAAGAATTTGAAGAGGGACTTGATGATAGTCTGTAACTGTCTCTAAGGGAACAGATACTTGACAGTTCAGCAGATAGTACTTGGCTTTTTTCCTACTGGGTTAATAATTAAGATTTGGGACAACTCGCTCTTCACTGTAGAGGATTTTCTGACGCTGGTTATTTTAGAAACTAATTGCCCTGTTTTTCTACAAGATGTGATTCTAATGCGAACAGGATTTAACTCTGGTAAATCCAACGTGCAGCATGTCAGATGGAAAGATCATGCTGTTTCCTTTCAGCTTCATAACTTGAAGATATTTATTAGACTGGGAAGCTCATCTGGATAGGTGTCTTCAGCCAAGAAGTGTATTTTAAGTTTGATAGGAGCTCAGAACTTTGCCTTGGGGGAGGCATATATGGATGGTAGGGTGCATTCATTCATTTGGCTCATCAACGCATTCTCCAGTGCAAAAATCTGGAGATGGATACCGTCCTGCAGGCTTTTCTGTATGAGCTGAGTGGGTTTCCAGTTGTACAGAGTTTAAGGGGACTCCAGCAATGAAACGATTAATGGTAAAGAACACTTAATTCTCTTTCTGCTTTTAGGCAGCATATCTTTCTGTTAAAATTAGTTAGGTCTTATAAATTCTTGTGAAATTTGCCGCACATTTCTATGCAAGCTCCTTTATTCCGAGGTGCTCAAGACAGGGAGAAAAGGAATTGCTCTTGGCATCACTGCAGTTGTGAAAAATGCRGCAGTCCAGACTTTCTCTGTTTGTTTCTCTAAGGTCTTATCTGCAAGTCTGAACATGGTRCTATAAATTAGAAACTCTGTTTATCTCCCAGAAAAGCAGATCTGCCTTGTGACATTGAATTTAGTTAAGTCCCCTTTCTGTCCCCTAGCTTTCATCTTGCGGACTCAGACAAACTGCTGAGTGCATCATAAATTCTCAAGGCAACTCTCAAAAATGCTTCAAAAACATGGTTGTTCGTGCAGAAAAGGTCTGTAAATTTTAAGCACCAAGCAACACATAATTCAGTTGTGCTGTGAATGGCAGTGCAGTGGTGTAAGTTAGACAGAGATCTGACTTCAAACAAGTCTTTCAATTTTCTTTCTTTTTTTCCCTCGAATTTAGTTAGTTCTTTCCTATTCTTGCTTCCCCCAGGCCCTTCCTTCCTGTGCTGTTTCCCAGCTGTCTTCTCCCTGTGTCTCACTCTGCCTGTTCTTGAAGAATTGTGCAAATTAAAGATGTAGAAGGACACCAGAGTGTACTTAGGCCAACAAGCCTCTATGAAAAATGAGAATATATTGTGCTTTCTTGCAGCATTTGAAACAATTGGGACAGAAAATGTAAGTGTTGAGACTTCAACAGCTTTTTCTCACAAGACTTTCCTGGTGCCTGATAGATGATATAATCATGAAGTTTTCCCTGGAGTCCCAAACGTTTCCTGTGTTGTTTTCATTTGATGGCCCCTAAAATGATATTAGTACACCAAGAAGCAACAAAATCTTTCAAGCGTTACTGGATGCTACACGATCGTTGCCTTGCAGAGCAGCGTCAAACTGAAGTGAGCTCTCTGAAATGTTTCCTACAACAAGCTCTGCTGTGTTGCTTATGTCACAACTCTTTGTATGCTGCTGTTGTGATCCTGGAAATAGTGCTGAGAATTACAAGATAGTCTTGGTTCGGCTGTACTGGGGCTGTGTGACAGTCTATTATCTCTTTTCGATGTTCTTCAATGCCTGTGCAGACGCAGCCTGAATTTGATTAGCTTATTTTCATCTCTAAAGTAAGCAGTGCTGCAAAGTCACAACGAATTATTTTCTACTCTGTACTGACATAATCTTGATTCTGGCAAAATTCATGTTGATTTCAGAGAAACAGCATTTCTGCATCTTTCTGATGATGGCTTTATTTTATTTCAGGCAACATTTCTGTCGCTAGGTCTCTTTCTCCCTTCTTTGACTAACCTTGCAGTGCCTACTAATTTTGCATCAAGTTCCATTACTTTTCTTTTGGGTGACTAATTAGGATTGTAAAAAAAACTAGCTTTAACATTTCCCTCTTCCTGCACTTTTCATGTATTCTAACACTTATTTGTAGTTTTCCATGTAGCTTTTAGACTATAATGCCTGTGTTTCGCTCCCATCAACTTGAATTAATTTTCAAGCATGACTTCTTGAGACTACCCAATGTAGCTAAATGAGATAGTTACTTCTTTCCCCTCAGCCTTTAGTTTTATAACTCTATTAAATAAAATGTTATCTGTCAGGATTAATTCCGTATGAGTCTCTACGGCTTCTTGTTGATTCTGTTACTTTGCAGATGTTTACAGGTGGTTTTGCTTTGGGTTTTGTTTTTTTTTCTATTTAAATATGCTTACATTTTTCGGGTACTTAGTTCCATTGATTATTTTTTTTTTTTTTTTTTTTTAGTAAAATAATTTTACAGAATGTGCCTTTGTTACTAACTTTTCAAGTTTCTTTGTCTTGGTGTTTGCGCATGGAGAATCCAGAGTATAAGCAGAATTCAGTCCTTAGTGATTTTCAAGGCATGACTCTCACATTTTCACATACATAATCCATGTGTTGTTTATACTGGTGTGCTCCCACTTCTCCTGGCAGCCCATCTGCCCCAGGTTGCAGGTTACCTGTGGGTCCCCCAAAGCTTTGGCGGACTCCAGGGGTGGATTGTACCTGCAAAAGCAGCTCGTTTGGTCCTTTTTCTTTCTAGCCTGTTGCATTTTTTTGCTTGGTGCGTCTCTCCCCTTTTACATATTTACAAGCAACATGTCTCAATCTTTCCAAGCTGCTTTAGCTTATGCGAGCTCCTCCATTGCAGGATATGGCCTGCCGTGGTGGGCCTGTCTCTGCTTTCTTAGCTCTCGCCCTCCCACCTCCATCTGAGCAGTCTTCTCTCCAGCAGTTGGCCGTCAAGCCACATTTCACTCCTAAGTCTACTGTAATTAAGTATCTTCTAGAGCCTGAAGTAAAGCTTGGCCATAGCAGCATGGCACCTTAAGCTGCAGTTCCAAGGTTGTTCTTTCCTACTAAACTTGCACCTTCAAATTAAACACCAAGCATGGTTTGTTCAAACATACTTTTTTCAGGAACTACTTACTTGGTCAACTCCAGTAAGTTCTAGTCAGCCTGCTGAAGAAGTAAATACACTTCAAAGGTCAAGCCTGCTGAAGAGGTGCTGTATCTTGTGAATGTTTTCCCTCCCTTTAAGCTCTTCCACTTCAGTGGCCTCCTGATAATGGTGAAGTGACTGAGACTTCTGGATCTTTGCAGTGATACAAGTATGGCAGTGTCAGTTTTGAGCTTGCAATTTTGCTATTCTCACACTGGAAACACGAGTGATCGCAGGAGAAGGCTTATTTCCACCCTCTTCCCAGCCCCTTGCCCAATTTGGGCAGGTCCCCTGGCACTTGCCTTGTTCCTTGTAGAGAGGCTCCAGACCATTTTGGGGATGCTGCTGAGCTGATTTGGGTGGTGCATTTGGAAACCTCTTCCTTATAGCTTTAAACTCTTCCAGCATGTCAGAAAATCCTGTTCCTTTTCAGCTATTTCTTACCTTATGTCTAATCAGAGTAGGATCATTGTTTCCAAGTTCTGGAAGAGGGAAAACATGAATGGCATCCTGGATCACATGCTAAGCAGAAAATGCTGATGATTCCTTAAACTCAGCATTAAGACGGATGAAACTGCAGGAACCGTTTACAGCATTTTTTTTTTTGTTGCTAGCCATGACATTTCAAAACTTTGAATTCTTCTGCATAACCAGAGTTTTCCAGTAATCAGATTGTTCTAAGGATGCGGGGAAGCATTTTTAAGCCTACGTTGCAGCCCTGACTATTTTCTTGGCTACTGGCTTCTTCTGTAGGAAGAGAAACCAGTTTAACTTCACTTCTCTGGGAGACTTGAATTATCTGTTGTTGAAAATTGCATGCAGTTTGGGAGCCCACAAGGGCAGATGCTAGCTGGGCAGGTGGGACTAGGAAGTAATCTGAGAGAAGAGGAAGCCCAAAAGGATTTGTGGGGTAAAGGTGCTGGGAGGTGGCAGACCAAACCTTGAAGCCCTGCTTGTRTGAGTCCTGCTGCAACAGGCAGAACTTCAGAAATCTTATACATCTGGCAATTGTAAGGTTAAAAGTGAACAAAAACGAAAGCTGAAGCACTGATAGACATTGTCAAAATTAGATTTATTAGGACTTTAAGTCTAGAAGTTCTTGCTAAGCTAGCAAGAAGACAGAATCAAGAGTCTGAGTTAATGAATGTAATTGAAAGGATTAATCTGAGGTTCAAATTCCTGCATATTAGTGATTGAACTTGTTTTAACATCAGTAAACAGGTATGTTGATAAAGAGTTTATTAATTTTTGGAAGATGAAAATACATCATATGTTTTTTTCTGAGCTTTCCACTGCATAATATTGAAACAGTTTTATTTAGGATGTTAGGAGAGAGGGATGCTCAATACTAAATTGTTGATATGAGTAAGTGGTATTTATTTAATCTGTGGACGACTTTTAATTTCTGACTGATGTTAAACTGTGTATATCCCCAAAATATTAACTGTAACACTGAAGTCCTATGCCTGTTTTGTTTTATTTGTATTTTGGCTTTCGTTAATATGAAACTACCTATCCCCTGTGTTTACAGGATGCAGGCTAGATTGTTACAGTGAAGACAGGGAAATCCTGGCTGCGTGGAGATTATGCAGCTCTCCTGCTCTAGCAGTATCCTGATTTGAGGCACACAAATTACCTGAAAGGACCCTACTAAGCATTTGTCTAAATAAACTACTCTTTAAGCAGAAAGACAGACAATTGAAACAAAAAGAAAACCCACACCCAAAACACCCCCGTAAACGTGGTCAATATGTGCTATGGGTTCTTTCTGCTGTCAGGTGAGTAAGAGTCCATAGGGAGCACATTTGGAGAAATTTTGTAGCATTTTTAACTTGGTCTGTGCCAGCTTAGTATTTAAAGAAGGGATGCAAACCATGACCATGTTGTCACTGTCGGTAACCTATTGCTTTTTCAGGGTATAAGCCTCTAAGTCTCTCCTTCTGTAGCTGCTCTTTGTAAAAGAAACTGCAACAGCTGCTGGGATGAAAGCTGGAATGGGTGGTTGCCCTGTTCTAGACAAGCACCTAATGATGGGGCTTTTGAATTGGTCTCTCTTCCCAACAAATAGGTATCAAATTATGCAATGTAGAAGAGCTGCAATGGATGAGATGGAGATGATGAGCCTGTTAGGGTAGAAACACCCCAGCCCCATCACGCCAGCTGCTGCTGTTGCATGTGTGGCATGCCAGGAGGGRTGCACCTCGCTGCCAGTCTGTTTTTGGGGGGATGTAGGGAAGGAAGGGCTGGATAGGTCGGTGACTGTGCTGGTAAACCTTTGAGCCAGCTAAATGGGGTGCTTGGTGAGGGTTCCCCCAAAACAGCCGTGTAATATAGCAGCTTCTCCTAGCCAGAGGAAAGGTTGCCCCTTCCCCAGTTTCACTGCCCTGTGGTGGTGTATCCCTGTGATGTTTCTGGGATGGCTGCACTGGAAAGTTAGTGGGACATAGAGGTGCCTCGAGCCTGATAGTTACAGTGTGCAAGAGTGGTTAGTTGGAGGTGGCAAGGGGGACAGATATTCTGTCCATGGTTGATGGTTAATGGGGAGAAGAGAGTTGATGGCATTGGAAGGGGTGGCCAGGCAAGGCTTGGACCTTCAAACAGGAGGAAGAGGACCTGTAGCTTCTTGTTTTCATGACTTTCCCTTTAGCTTCTTGGAAAGGAGGTAGAGAAGGTAGGGCCACTTTAACAGAAGCAAGAAGGTAAAGGAGATAACTTGTAAGGTATAAGCTTAACGTGCTTCAGTTTTATCATTTAGTGTCTTTCCTTCATTATTCTACTTCCAAGAAAATAGCATCTTTTGTCTTAAACTCATGCTGATGCCAAGTAAACGAACATATTCTTCTGTGGGTGTGGCAGCCAAAGATTTTACTAAATAACTTCCTAAATTATTATTGCAATGTGCAAAATAATTAAACTACTAGCTAAAATAACTTGTAGTGCTTGGATGCTGTTATTTCCTCCTAGCATAAGTAGGAGTTCACACAGCGTGCAGATTAATAACCATATGCACTACGTAGGAATAAATATGTTCTGGGCTATGTAAAGAAGCTCAAGGCTGAATGGTTTAGTTCGAATGGATATAGAATAAACAAGAAGCTTTTGCCAAAGCAAAACATGCCACCTTAATCCTGTATAGTCTGCGTGGCTTGTTTAATGCCTTGTGTATTGAATGAGTATCTCCTCCCAAACTCTCTGGATTTTGTATTGAGAATGCTGTACTGGATGACAGGTCTGTACGGTGAAGTAGTTGTAGGTGGTTGAGGGCATCAGCTGCAGACTTGCATTTATAGAGATGAAAATCCTATGATTTACTAATAAGAGCCCTCTGGAAGCTTGTGTGAAGGTGTGTGCTCTACAGGTATTAAAAAGTAACTATGGTGATTGTTTGACAGTGCAGGACTTGTCAATCAGTGTAGGGACTTACATAGCCAACACAAAGTGGACTTTGGGGATCGGATACTGTGTAGTATCTGGCTGCTCTGACTGGCTTCTCTCTTTTGGCTTTTTCTATATATTATTCTTTACTATCATAAAAGCTATTAGAATCAACTTGAAACTTGAATGAAATAAAAAAAAATAAAAAGAGCGTGACCTGCTTTCATTAACTTCAGTGGGGAAAAAATTGCATTTAAGTGTAATATTAGCTACAGCATGTAACCGCTCTGAAGCAGGCTACCTTGAGCGAATGTGCAAGTCTCTGAATCTGTTGAGGGCAGAGACTGGTAGATCAGCAATAAATCTTGAGTTCAACTGGGGAGAGCATGTGTGTTAAACTTGATAAATAAGGCACAAGTTTTAAAAATAAATAAATGAATAACCCCAGAAATCTGAATCTGATGAGGTCTTTCAGAAACCACCAAGTCATTGTGAATAAATAATAGAATTGCATGCATATACTGAGACCAAATATAATTTCAAATGCCTCTTAGATTTAATAAAAACACCATAAAATTTTTCCTCATTATGGCATCCCTAATTTGTTGTTTTCAGATTCCTAAATGGAAGGAAGAGGGGTGCGACTTCTAGTGCATTTTAATGACTGTTTTCTCTGCAAGTACTGTAGTTAAAATGTGATGTATTTTGATTGTCGCAAAACCTGTTAAATTGTAATTAGACCTTTATTATCTTTGATTACATGGCAAAAGGTTCAAATACATTTTCAACCCAATCACCACCTTGTTTGTGGTTGCATTCGTTGCTCCAAGGCAAAAAAAGAAAATATTATGCAAATGAAACCCTCTACCCACCCAGAACAGCATTAAATCTATGTGAAAGCATCTGGTATTAATCTTGTTTATATGTGTGTCGCTGATTTTGACCAGTGCAGAAGCAGGCAATGGCCTAAGATTTAAAATTCCTTTTTCTCTCAATTAAAATTGCTTAAATCTTTTTCTCTTCTTCTTTTCACAGTGACCAAATGCCACTGAGAAATCGAGGGAACACAAAGTAAACAGACAATGGTAGGTTTGAATATCATTCTTTGTTTTTGTGGTTATTAAACAGTCAAGTTGCTTATTAAAAATCCCTTTTGAGTCTAATCGGGAACAAGTGGCTTTTGAAATGATTCCTACAGATGAGTCTCTCGGAACCATCCCTGCCTTTTTGCAGTTAATATGCCAATAACGCCAAATGAGCTCCTCCAAAGCCCACGGCTTCTCAGAAGCTCTCTGACAAGGAATATTAAGCCTTTTAAGTTGTGTAATTTTATTTTGTTTGGCCCGATTTGCTTCTGKTTTTGTATGATAAGGACCTGGCATAAACTGCATAAAACAGCAGTTAAAGTTGTCACAGCATTGGAAGTTTATTGCTGACTTTCTGCACTGAAGAAAACGTCTGTGTTATCCTTGGAGAAGCTATTAATGAAACACCTTGTGCCGTTAAATCCTGTTATTCTTTATTCACCTTGAAATTAGATGAAAGAAAAAAAGCGTGTAGTCGTAAGATGAGTATCAGTTCATGTTTTGAGTTTGTAATCATTGCCTCTGCTTGATAACAGCTCATAGAGACAGAAGATCCAGGAAAAATCAGCTTGCTTTGAAAACTCTGGCACCTAATACATGACAACGTTACTACTTACCAGGAAGTTTGTGTCTGAAAAACAGTGATATGGCAAATAACAGAGGTCTAGGGGCTTCCTAGTTTCAGTTCAGAATATATAGTCCCTGTCATTATAGGAACACGCATATAATTCTTTCAAAAAGAGCCCTTGAAGTCTGACATGCAATATAACTGCCTGATTTTATTCTAAGAATCTGTGGTTTTATTTCTCTGCCAACTTACAGATACTCTTACTGATCTTTAGTCTCAAACTTTTCCAGAGTCACCAGCTTGCATTTTGGGAATGGTGTAATTTTTCAGATTCTTCTGAAGTATTCTGTTTGCAATTTACTCAACTGTCAATCTTTGGTCGTTTGAGCTGAATTGTTATATAAATCTCAGCAAATGTCAAGATACAGATCCGAGGGAAGTGGTGTGTCCTTTCAGCACTTGAAAAAAACATAATTATTCTCTGCATACTGCAAATGAACAACGCAGGCCATTATTTTCCTGTTCTCAGAGGCAGGGCAATTATATTCAATGAGCAGCCCCACAGAGCATATTGCTGCTAAACAATATTCTTGGTCCAACTTCTAGGTCTTCATAGTATTTCCCAGTTTGTTAAAAATGTTTGTATCCTTTAGTGTCTTCTCTTCCAACAAACCTTAGATATGTTGGGAGTTTTTGCCATTGAGTTTAGTTTCAAGTGCTTTATGCACTTGTGTGTCAGTCCTGGGGCTCAGCTGCCCTCCTGCTACAGCACTCCCTAAAATAGTTTTAGCCATACGTGGAAGGTGAAAGATTTTATTGCATTCATCAAATCTCATTTGTTCTCGAGCCATTGGGACATGAGCTGAAAGGTCACGGAATCTGTAATAACCCTACATACAGCAGCAGGTAGGATACGAACTTGATTATACATACAGTATTAGTTAATGGTAATTGCGGTTTTCTGTTCTTTTTCATGCATAAAGTAAATACTTGATCATAGGAAATGGAAGTGAATCTACAGGCAGGAGAAGACGAAATATTAGTTAAAAGTAAACTTGATAGCCTGAAGTGTCTGTGTGTGAAAACTGACATGCGTTTTACCTAACATATGTTGTCTCTGGGAATATATAAAATATATATTTYGTTAGAAGTTTCTGAAACTAAATATTTAGTCAACTTCTGTGTTTAGAAGCATTTGAAATTTCAGATCTTAACTTCCATAAAAAAAATAACCTACATTCCCTTCTAGGACGGTTTAAAATTTAGAAAGAAGTTTCAGCAAAACTTATTTCTCAGTGAAAATTCTTGGTGTTCTTGGTTTTTTTCTTTTTTTTTTTTCTTTCTTTTTAGCCTTTCTCGATGGAATGACTTGCTATGTTCCTTGTCAAGTTTACAAAACCAGGGAATGAGCAGCTTGTAGACATTTACAAAAACTTGTATTTCTGACTGCAGTGACTTGCTTGTTGGGATTGCAATTGAAATTTTATGAACTGAGATCATTAGTGTTTGAATGCATGTCATTACTATCTGATGGCTGCTTGGAGGCCTGTGTAAAAATGAGCTTTTGAGCTTAGACGTTATTTTAATGTGACTGGATGGATCACAAAAAACAACCCCTGGAAGTGTCAGTGGCTTTCTACCACTTCCCAGCTGTTCTGCATAGCTGGGCTAGAGCAAGGAGGAACAAACCCGTTGTCGCTTAAGAATACCTAGTATATCTATATGTACCTAATACGTACCTACTATCAGTTTAGTGCCTGTCAAGCACACAAATATAAAGTTCTTTTCTTGTATTTAAGTCAGCATTTTTATACCTGAACAAATCTGCATATCCTTGATGCTAACACAGAGTGTCAACCGCTTCTGCTCGAAATCTATTGCTGATGTTACTTGATTTATCCAGGAAATAAACGGGGAGGATGGAATAACTTTAATGAGATTTTTCTGGGAAGTAAGAATTTTCTTAACAGATCCATGCAATGAGTTAGAAAGAAATAATAAACACTGGAATCAATTTTATTTTTTGTATTCTTAATTTACACGCATAAAGCTCTTTGAAGTGCTAGGTAGGAGTAGGAGTTTGGGAAAGATTACTTGCCCTCCATTCTTCCTGCTTGTAAATGTGCATTTTGTGATTATCCTGTGTCTCATGCTCCTCCTTCCTCTTCTCCCCTGATGAATGGCCTGTTAAATTTTTTTAATTTCAGAGGCTGACTTTTCTTCTAGCTTGTTTATTTGTGATAGTTACTCTTCAGAGGTCTGAAGCTAGGTGCAACATTATCAGCAATTTTCTGTTTCCCATGTTGATTTAGGCAGTGTGACAAATATTTGGCACTGTGGAAGGTCCACAGTGCTGATATTTTACCCTCCTAATGTGCTTTTTCCCAAATACTGCCTAAAGACTGTATTTATCTTTCGTATTGATGCACTTGAAGGAAAAGAAAAGAGTGAGCAAAATGTAAGCAGCTCCTGGGCAAGTGCTCTTACCCCATTAATAAAACCAAACAAGACAAACCAACCTCTGAATTTGCAGTTGCAAGATTCAGATGGGAGGTGATTTTTGAGGAGTAATGGGAGTTATTTGAGGCAGACAAGTATCTACCTGAGCCTAAGATGGGTTAACCCCCATTTCTGCAAGGGTCTCCCTAGGATTGAGCTTTATACACCAAGATATGTGTGCATCTTTCCTGTTGCCTTCCTCTTGTACCCATACATGCTCTGTAATTCACAGGATTATGGATGCGGTTTTGGCAGGCATTAATGCCCATCCTGATGTGGCTGGGTATGGTGCTGACCACTGGTTTTGACTACCAGATTTCTAGCTGTTTTCCCTGGGAGTATGTCTTACAGTCCACCTTACAAGTAATGTGGGTGTTGACCTTCCTGTATTACTAATGTTTGTAAATATTGCATTATTTGTTGGGGTTTTTTAAAAATCAATTATTATTTTTAAACATCTTAAACTATCAGCTTCTTGAGATGTGAGAGTGCCCCATCTCAACACAGGTTTCAGTAGCTTTCAGCTACTTTCTTAAAACTTAAGTGTGCTGAATCTTCCTCCTTTGCCTCTTCCAAAGTGTGAGGGGCATTTGGGCCCCCCACTGCTGTCTTGTGAATCACACGCAGTGAATGCCTGTAGCAGGTAGTATAAATACCTCCTGAGGGAATGTATCCAATTTTTTTTAGCCTTCAGTTTCATTAGTGGGGTTGTGGCAAGGCTGATATACRGGGATTTCAGAGACGTTTACTTTTCATGGGAGTTCAGAACCAAAGGAGAAATCTCATGCCTCTCTTTGCTAATGTATATAGAATGTGTTCTTTCTCAAGCAGTCAGGAGGGAAAGATTAAAAAATGAATGTTAAATACGTGAGTCAGTCAAATAAGGGTGGTCTGGAGTGGCAGCGTGTTTGCCTTTGATCATCTCAGTGCTGTGTAGATCGAAAGGTCCTTTTTGTGAAACTGCCTGGCCACTTTTCAGTAGTGAGACTTGCACATCTAACCCATGCAGATCTTCCAGGGGGTTACTGATACCATCTACGGATGGGTCTAACAGTGCCCAAGTTTACAAAGTGCTTTTTAATGTAATATCAGTTGAACGTTTAACCTCTGATGCGGTAGAAGTGATCTCTTTGAAAGATTGTGATGGAGAACTGTGCAATAATACAGTACTTAACATCTGAGTGACAGTGCTGCTTGCACTTATCGTTCCAGTATGCATCTGTATATGGTATGTACATCAGCACAGCCTATGCGAGTTATTCTTGGCAGAGGAATTTTAAGAGAATGAATTTCTGTTTATGTATTTGAACCAGGGACCTAGCTTTGCAACATTGCTCTCTGTAGCAAGAGTGTAACCAAGTGACTTTGTCAATTCAGTGAGGTAAATCTATTTAGTTCTCTGAAAACGTGGTTGAACTTTTATTTCCTAGTTTGTGGCTCTTTTTTCTTTCCAGTGTACAATCCCAAGTAACAGCTGCAGCTGGGTCTTAATTAACAATTGCCTTAATGTTATGGGAAATGGATTCCACCTCACTCTCCCAAACATGTGGTGCCTCCATGATAGATAACACAATGTGGGGCAACTGAGCAGGACCAGACCAAGTCCAGCCTGAGATCCTTTCTCTAACAGTGATCAAAAGTGGATACCTCAGGAAGAGGGTAAGAAAAAGCCTTAAAATGCTTTCCCTCCTCTCCACTGTCCCCTTACCTTCCCCACATGTCCAACCATTTTTGGCTTTCTGACTCTTGAGTAAAGTTGTTCCAAGTCTGAAGAAGCTTCTCTGTGTTTTGTAACCCTCATGGATTTTTCTTCTACAAACTTTGGCTGCTTCATCTCAAATCCCTGTAAACAGCACCCACAACATCCTAGAGCAAATGGTGCTTTTAAGTAACAGAAGCTAAAGAAGCATGACAGTTAAGCGGATTTCTGGAAGATAATTTGCTAAAAGTAGAATAGCATTATGTCACAACTTCTCTTATAACAGTGATAATGGAAATGAA
This sequence comes from Phoebastria nigripes, assembly GCA_035582835.1. Lineage (NCBI taxonomy): Eukaryota > Metazoa > Chordata > Aves > Procellariiformes > Diomedeidae > Phoebastria > Phoebastria nigripes. The sequence continues at coordinate 209,899 of JAYKAV010002877.1, read as the reverse complement.
TTCAGTCCTCTAATCTTGAATACAATTTGGCCTTAAGAAGCTAAAGTGAGAATAAAAAATAATGATGCAAAGCTCCTTCTGCAGTCCACTTGGGTTGTTTTTTTTTTAACATAGTTACTGTAAGTAGTAACTGAGATTGGACACAACTTAAGAGGTATACAAATAAAAATCAATACAGATGAACATTATGTGTTGACATCTGTACATATAACCAATAAAATTACTAAGAAATAATTCAGAATGCCAGAAGGTTTTCACGGGCATGTAGAAAACCTACTGTAACACAAATTTAGTTTAATACCCAAATACTGTAACACAAAGTTAGTCCTAAATCAGCTGTACAAGATGCGAATGCTGCCAGTGTTTGGGATGAGAGCTCTTGGATGACTTGAAGGTGCCCTTTCCCTGCCCAAGCCCATGACCCATCTGCCTCCATCATGGAAACTGCCACCCTGCTACCAGCTCTGGACCTGTGGCGGTGTTCAGCTTGGTGTGTTACGGTGAACTGAAATCGTACCTTTAGCTTAACATGCTGGGCTGAAAACTGCAGTAGTTCATGGACTGCTTTGTGAGCCATGTAGTTGTCCTCACTGCAGAAATGGCAACATGGATCAGCAGTGGGGGATTTGTAGCGAGCACCTATTGCAAATAGCTACTGTTGGTGAGTCAGGGCCTTTGGACTCTGTGTGGAGATAGGAATTCAACTCATATCTATGTCAGGGGGATGGACAGACACTGAACCCAGATGTAGGTATGCCAAAGGCAAGTTTGAGAGGGCCTTGGTAGCTTGGGATTACTGCCAACTAGCTTACAAACACCTGCTTAAAAAAGTTTAGAGTTTTTTTTGTTATAAATGTAGATTTGTAGATTTTTTTCTTGACACCATAATACCTGTGTCTGTGCTGCTTGAACAACTGTGCTCTCAGCATACAAATTTGCTGCATGGGGAACAAAAGCAAAAGGAAGATGTAGTGATGAAGAGAAGAATTAAAATGCACAAAGCACTGATTATCTCTTCCAAATAGATACATCTCTACTCTGCTTTGGGCTTTTCATTGTATTCTGGGCAAATGGTCCTCTGGCGTTTAAAAGGACTTCTTTTTAATGTTAACTGTCCAGTTATTTATAAAACAGAAATAAACACACCTCCTTCCTCACTTTGGTGCAGCTTAGGCATATGAAAGGTAACTTATTTCCTGCTTTGTTACAATACAGATAGGCAGATTAATAGTTTGATCTGATACCTCTCTGACAGAATATGCTTTTTTTTGTTGCTTGAATTTCAGCATTTGATTATAATACTGAGGACCATAATACCATCCTATTTTTCAAGGAGCTCTTCAGAGCTTTCCAAATCCCTTAAATACCTATCGGATATTCACATAATGAAAACAGAATGCAATACCATCTTCAGCACAAAGTGCTATTATGTGGTGTAATGTTGGGATTTTTTCCACTGAAGAGTGTGTTTTTGTGCTTTGCTACATTCTGTGAAGTAATTGACTTCAGGGTCTGTCACTCTTTTCCATCACTTCCACTGATGTGATTAATCAGGAGCTCTTCTGTTGGCTGGGTTTGCATCCCAAGTAGCTGTATGTGATGCAATCAGCCCTTTCCTTTAACCACATGGTGTGCGTAAATCCAGTTCAGGTGATGAGCATTGATTTTGTATGGAAAACTTGTGGTTAAACTCATAAAAGATGAAAATGTGTGCACGGGTTTGAAAAAGGCAAGATGCAGTATATATTTTCTCCTTTCTCTGTTTTCTCTTTTACCAGGATATTTTTTCCTTTACTTGTCTGGTTAACCAACTTTGTACTTCAGTAACTGAGCATTGTATGTACAAAGTGCAATTTTTCTCTCTAAAGTTCATTGAACATAACTACAAATGGAATGGATTTTTCTCAGTTTCTACCTCCAGCTAGAGAAATTTTGCAAAAACCAAAACAAGCAATACTTTGTTCTGTCAGTGCAGGCATAGGCAAGGGTCTGATCTCAGTGGATTGCCAGCTGTCCATGTGGGTTTAAATAAGCTGTTTTAAAAGAGTAGCTGCTAATATCCTAGGTGTCTTGCAGTATCATTTATCCTACTGTGGGCGAGCAGAGATTACCAGTGATGGGAGGAATTGTGCTGTGGAATTCCCTGATGAAGTAAAAAAATTTGATGTGAGGATGTTTTTGAGGGAACTTCTGATATTTTTCATTAAGGAAAAGTCCCTCCTCTCCCCTTTTTATGCACTGATTGCTGCTTGGCTAATACCCAAGAAAATTGAACTGGGGATTATAGAAGATTTTAGACTAAAAGGGCTTTACAGTTTCAGCTGTCTCTCTCTACATGTTATATAATCTGGTAATAAGGAAGGGCCCTTTAAACACACTAATCCATAGGCTGCATGCTGCTTCTGCTAAAGAAAACATGAGCTGGGAACCCAAAAACTTCAGGGAACTATCTGTCCCTGAGATACTAGACTCCCACTTTGGGGGCTTAGAAAGAACTTCATTTAAAAAATTAGGCATGGCACGATGAGCAGATAGAGCAATGCGGTATAGGTAAGCAAAGGGTAGTCTGTAAGGAAGAGATTTTATCTATCTCTGGCTGAGATTTGGACCCTAACTTCGAAGGAGGTCTTGGGTGATCTGTTGGAGGGAATGTCAGTGTGAAAATCAAGTCAGTGTGAAAATCAAGTCAGTGTGAAAATCAAG
>JAYKAV010002877.1:187314-207116 GCA_035582835.1 Phoebastria nigripes | reverse complement strand
CAGTGTGAAAATCAAGTCAGTGTGAAAATCAAGTCAGTGTGCAGGGGAGTCCTGTGTCAGAACATTTTTATCTTACATCTATATTGGACAAGTGCGTCTTGTTTTTGCTGATCTCTGCTAGTAAAAGTCCTCGTTCATGTGTCTCTATCTGGAACTACTCATGTTTGCAGCTTTCACTTCTGCTGCTTTCTGTTTATTCTATTTCATATTGGTCTTACTTAGCATGTCTGAAATCAAGTTGGACATGCGTTGTTTGTAACTCTTTCAGTCAGGTGCATCTAAGCCTTCCTCTGCATTGATTTAAATAATTTAAAATGTTATCTTTCTCACAGGTCTCTAGCCCTGAGCAACTGAGCCTCATCGTGTTTAGACCCACATATAAATGACCTGTTAGTTGAGCCGGGTTTTTGATAACCTGAAAAATTACATGCTGCTCCTAGAGCTTGCACTGCAGAGCCTACGCTCTGTAGCCATGGGCTGTAACAATTCACAGCACAAGGGGATTGGCACAGCGCAGAATTTGCAACACACATACGCGCTTGAGTGAGTTATATCGGCACTAGGTTTTTGCCTTGAGCGATGCCGTCTTTTGTGTACTTGCAGTCAAGTCCTACATATGTCAATGTCTTCTGCTTGGAATACAAAAATAACTTAAGGATGTCTGCTGGCTCAGACCAAAAGTCTGTCTAACCTCATGGCCTGCCTCTGATGGTGGCCAGGAGCAACTGGGAGCTTGTAGACTTTCATGATTATGGCAACTGTTGAGTTTCTGCTGGCCAGGTGCTTCTTCCTTTGGTGCAAGGAGAATCTTTCACTTTTTGAGGGGACTGAGTTATTCCGTGTATTTATTTTTGGCTCTGAAAGGAGTTGAGAAGTATACAAAATTAGGAGAGCAGAGGGTTGCTCTTGCACACAAAATCCATTTCAGCTTTCTCATGAGAGTACTTCCTTTAATCCCTTGAATCTTGTCTTTGCCTATACACCTTGCTCTGTATCACCGTCAGATGTCTTGGACTTCAAATTGCTAAAAGAAGTAAGTTATACTGGATTAAGTAAGAGTAAAAACTATGACACAAACTCCTATACCCCATGGGATAAAAGTAAAGAATGTGTCCCCCTTCCCAAGGAATGCCCCCTCCAACTCCGTGCCTTTCTCAGCAGAATGACCCTTGTCACAACCATACTTTGATGGTAGGAAGGACCCTCTCATCCATCTGTTACATAGGAGATGGGTGTTACTGCTGGTTTACTTCTTTGAGGAGTGGTCCCCGAGTGCTTTCACACTGATAGCACTCTGTACCCATTGAATATTTCATCCTAAAGAGTGAGCAGCGTAAGCAGCCTATTTATATTCACTTCACACACCSCAGTTTGGAGAGAATCTGATTTCCATGATTTCAGCTGGCTTTGTGCCAAGATGATGTGTTACCATTGAGTATTATACGCATCAGTGCATCTGATACRTGGTATACATATGTATTTGTTTTTAAATTTTTAACTTCTCTAAGTGTTGTAGGCATTATAAGTAAGTATGCTTGGGCCAAAGTTGGATCTGTGGCTGAAATTTAATAGTGGAGCTGTGATGGCACGAATAAATCTAGCAAACTTTTGCTCTTGGAGTGTTTTAGAAGTCTGTGATTGAATTACAGCTTTTGGAATGGCCATCTGTAAAATGTCATTATTTTAAATACTAATGCAACCCAGAGTGGTACTGCAAATGTAACAAGAATGATCATCATTGTGCTTGTTATGGTAAAACATAGTGTATTACAAATGTATCTCAGCCAGAATTTACCAACACAGTGGTGTAATGTCACTCATCTTCCTCAGATACCTTCTTGGTATCCATTTCTTCAGGATTTTTTGTTGCTTTTATTATAGAAGACCCGACTCTGGGACAGTGGTTTTTGCCTGTTGCTTGGGGAATGCAGGAGCCCTGAGTACCTTTTCACCTTCATGTGAGCGAATGTGGGAGGACTCTTTGGGAGTTGCAATTTTGTGAAGTTGATCCAAACAGCAGGCTTACTCTGGGGCCGGATGAGAGGAATTGTGTGGTTTCATTTCAGTTCAGTGCTTTGGGGAAGATGGCATTTCAAATTATGCTGGGAAGGATGAATGTGTCCACAGACAAGTATTATATTGTGTATCACTCTTGCAGCTCATAAAATTCCTTTTTGCAGGCTTTTCTATGCTGAGGTCTGTGTTCCTGTGTGCTGGGATACAGGATGTGTCTACTTCTGTATAAAAGTTGAATAAACTATTCCTTATAAAAAGAATTTTGTCAGATTTTGACCTCCTATATCAACTTTTGGGCTTCTTAATATGGATCACTTTGGTTGAACGCTATGTTACACTAGTAATGAAGGTGGAATCTATTGTTTTAAGAAGAAAGCTGCATGAAAGACTTGGTAGGAGGACCTGTGGCAAAAAGGCTACTGGGCTATTTATAAAAAAAAAAAAAAAAAAGGCATTTTAGTATGAGTAGTGTAAAATATCTGTATTTGATATTTTTCTCTCCTACTTTTATTTTGTAACCTCAATGGACTGTAATGAAAAACGTTGCCTGTTGTAAGATGCTGCCTGTTATGTATTCCTCCCCTCCTCGTAATGTCGCTACCGTTAGCTATCAAAAAAAAGAAACACTTGTCTTATACGTGCCTCCTAGGTCCCTGTGCATCTTTTTAACAGAGGTTATCTGGGGTTGTATCCTGAGAGAGCCTAGAGTAGCAGTGTCTAGACACTGTTATCAATTGATAAATGCTCACTGAACTTGCATTATTTTAAAGAATTGTTCATCTTGAAATGGGTCCTTGTGTGGGAAACGATCTTTGGATGTGATTCTTGATATGGCCTCAAAACAAAATTCCTGGTTCCTTCCATCACCTCATATGCAGGCTTGTGATGCCAAAATCTTGGGTCTGTTTTGATTTACAATGTGCTGAATAGTAAAGCAGTTCAACTCCTCTCTTGCAAGTGATGATTCTGGTAAAACTAGGAATGTATTCAAATACATATAAATTAATTTGATGTCTTTAAAAAGTATTTGCTGTCTTTAGCTGTTAAATTTTTCAAGTCTTCATCTGTCCATTAACACTTGCTGTTTTTTTGTTGGTTTTTTTTTTTCTTTTTTTTTCTGTTTATTTGAATTTTTCCATTTTCTATTTTTCCTTCAGGGCTAGTAATAAAACCAAGTTAGTGTCACAGTATAAGGTTTGGTTCTTATCCTGGTTTCATATCATGTAACTCTAATCCATCCTGTTGATAAAAGTAACTACCTTTAGCCACAGCAAATTGCAGTATCGCTTTTAAGCAGGTGAACCATTGAAGTGATAATCCCATGGCAGAAGAGGATGTATGAGGCAATAAATTTCTCCCCGTTTCATAAACATGGAGACCTGTAACTCATCTGTTGGTGCCCCGAGGAGACATTTACTCGTCTGTGGTACAGCAGCTTCTTTGGGGATACTCTTATTCTATGACGAATAAAGGAAATAATTTGCGATGAATTTTTCAGGCATCCTTTTTATTTGGTTCCGACGTAGCAAGGGAACAGCAGGCAGCACAGTGCAGCAAAAAGGCTTGAACTGCAGATGCCCTCTGAAAACCTGACTGCAGGATTGGAAGACTTTGGGGGAGAGGGAGGGTAGCCTGGCAGAGTGCTCAGCATCCCTCCTGGCTAAGAAACTCTCTTGGAGTTTTAGATACATCTGGCGGCAACTGCTCTATTTGGGTTGGATTGTAGAGAAGTGGGCAATTTGTACAGAAAACAAACAGCAAAACTGCAGCGTGGAGTAATTTTTATTCCTAAGTAATTTATATTTAGGTGTATTTAGGTGTGTTATCTCTCTCTCAATGTGTGTTGTGGTTGTTTGGGTTTTTTTGGTTTTTTTTTTTTTTTTTTTTGAAAATTCAACCAGCCTTAAGCTTAAAAAGCTCAACTTTTATATTGCAGCTGCAAACTCCTTGTGCCTCAGCGACAAGTCTGCTAGGGTTTAGTGTTCTCCAAATCAATAAGAGATGTGTAGAAACTTGCAGTTTATTAAACTGAGTCAGCAGGATTGGTCCTTGTGGTTTCATATCAGAATTTTGCAGAGTAAGATAAATTACACTGGGAGGAGGTGAGTATTTTACAGCAGAGGTTGGAGCGGGGAGGTTGTCTGGCCAGCTAGCAGAGGAACGGGCTGTGTGCTTGGTCAGGACCAGCAGCCTTTCCTGGGCTCCCGTCTGTTTGGGAGGCAACTGGGGAATGAAAAAGCACTTTTAAAAATGTGCACTGCCGTCCTGGGCTTGTCACCGAGTGTGGCACTGCTGTCCCATTCCCAGACTGGCCTAAATGGGAATTCAGAAATGAGGCAGCAGAAATCGGTAAACACTGCAAATGTGTGCTTCAGTTATGATGGAAGATAAACCATTGAAAACTATGCACTTACTGAGCACCAACAATAAATTTCATCCGTTAGAGGCTATTCTTGTGAGYAGTGTTTAATGCTATTTTAGCACTTAGGTTTGCAAACTTTCTTCTATACCTGCAGCTTCCTCAGGTGTCTAAATAGGGAATTTATAATTGTGTTAAAGTACCTGTGTCTGAGTGTCCTAATTCATTCCTAGCAATCTGATTTCTGAAGTCAGCAGACATTGGTAGCACTCACTGTGTAATAGCATTGCTATTATAGCAGCTAAAGACTTTGACGCGTTCAAAACATTTCTAAATGTTGAAGATATTTATAGAAATCGGTTCACTGATAGCTGAAGTTAAGTCCCCTTTTGCAGTGCTGGTAACTTCAGAGAGTATGATCCCATTATTAGTGGAAGCTTTGGCTGATGGTCCGCCAGATCCCCCTTTGTGGGTATCTGCCCTTTGCAGACAGGGGTAAATGCACATGCTAACACGATCCAGTTATTCTGTGCTCTCGACAGGCTGTGAATAATGTAATTATGCAATTGGATTTCCTGTGGATCATGCAAAGAGATAAATGGTGTACAAGCCACATCATTATTGATTCATGCACCATTTGCCTCTTAGCTCACTCAGAGAAACACAATTACTGCTGTTACACTTCATTTAAAAGAATTGCAACTTTTCAGCAGTGCAAACAGCTATTGTGTCTGAATTGATATTCTTCCTGGGCCAAACCTTAATGTGTTGTTTTATGTTTTCCTGATTGCAACCAAACAAAACTTAAAAGGGTTATAAAGCTATATCTTTCCCATTACTGTTCTYCCTGTGCTGTCCTACAAAACTACAGAGCGTTTTCAAAACCTAAAGCGTAAGATATACATTTCCATCATTTATAATATACATTATTTTTATAGTTGTATAAATGATTGTATCGAATGCAGTGTTTTGCTGATTTAAGGCTAAAGCTGGGTTTTAGGCTCTGTGCAGACATTTGCAATATCCATTTCTTTGAAACAGCACAGTAAGCAGGGAGTAATCTCTAGATCCCAACGCATTTGCATGAAAGCATAAGTTTAGGCCTCTCAAACTTTGCTGGGGCAGAAGTGTTTGATGAAAAATACTGGCTATCTTACATTTTAGTGAACCTAAATGGTAGCACGTGTTTAAGCTGAGAAAGCATAGATGAAAGTACGTGGTAGTACAGTTCTCTGTGTACACGCAAGGAGGAATGCTAATGGTATGGCTGTGGAACTGCCGTAATAGTGTGAGTGTACAGTGTGTGTGCTGGGCTGCCGAGCGCTCTCAGCATTTGTCTTGCCCTGATTTTGCTGGAACTGACAAAATTTACATCGTTGCCTTAAACTGGAGGAAGAGGGATGCTCGTGAAGATCCTGTTTGTTGCTGTTTCTCAAGTTGAATAAGCAATTGTCTTTTCTGGAGTAATTTATATGATGTCTGAAAGTGCCATGGCATTATTTTGTGTGGTAAGAATGTAATGATAACAGATTTGCTCTAAAGTCTGTTTTTTTTTTTTTCCCCAGTAGTTTTCACCGGTAAAGAAATAATCTAATTCAAGGGTTATTTGTACCCTATGTTGGGTGTATCAAGTGTGTGTCTCTGGCTTATCCTGAAAGAGCTCGTGTCACTGGGAAAGCGTGCCCATCTCTTGGAGCAAGATGGGCCTGAGCAGCAAGAGCTGTAAGTGCTCTGTCTTGCTGCTCTTTGCGATTCCTGTGTTTCCAAAAGGTTTCTGCGCCAGGGATAGGAGGTTTAGGCTGTCTCTTCTGCGCTGATTCCTTTTGGAAGGAGGAATTCCAAACTGCATTGAAGAAATGGAAAAAGCAGCGCTTTGGGGTCAGCCAACAGGAGCTCTTCCTCAGATTCTGCCGCGACATTAACAGAGACTGTCCTCAGAGGTATCTTTTGGTATTAATTCCAAACTTAATCCTTGAGGGAACATTGGGCTGCAGATCATAATGCACTAGACTTTGAGAACAAGTTTTTCTCTCCGAATATGAGTCATACTTGGAAATATGTTTTGCAATCAGGGAGAGAAGCAGTTTGTTCAGAAATGCTGTTCCTTTCAAATAGAAGACGCCAGGGAGAGTTTTTGTGCTACAGTAATTTCTCTGCTGTATTTTGTTCTGTTTCATTTACCCTCTTGAAAGAAACTTTTAAAATGACTCATCATAGTAATAAGGATCATGCAAGCAGGAGCTTTCCCTTCCTTGCAGCTTGGCAAATTTGCCATCTTTAGTGGGGTTTCTCTGATATAAATGAGGAGAGAAACTGGCCTACAGCTGAGTAGTGGTGGGGAGCCAGAACAGGGCTTGGATCAGTGGGGTTTTTGTCTCCTGAAGCTGTTTGGTCCTAGTGTCATTGAGGGGAAAAGGGAGTGGATAGCTTGTTGGTTTTTTATTTATTTTATTTTAATTAAATGAAGAAGGTAAAATGCTAAAACAAACTCAGCAAACAGTTTCTGTTTTGGCCTAGATTCCTTCTCAATAAAACTACATATTAAAGCCAGGATATACAGAGATGCTCTGCATTGACAGAGGGCAGTGGGACTTCACCAGTGAAGTAGAGCTGGAGTTAGGGCTAAGTGTCTGGCTCCATTTTGACATACCTAGATGCCTCATTTTTATTATTTACGTTCAAGGAAAAAGCCATCTACTAAGCTGTTTTCTCAAAATATTTCCACTTGACAAGACAACATTTTCTGAGAAGAAAACTCTGTAAAACTCATGAAAGTTTTACCATCTGCCAAACTTGCAGCATCATTTTTGGCTTTGTTTTACACTTGCTGATATTTTAAGACATTGAACACAGTTACAAATCTGTGTATCTTCACAGGTTTGAAAAAAGAAGGTAAGTTCAGACTGAATTAACTTGAGCTGCTTCGCCACGGCCCGCTCCCTGCGCTTGTCCTGTCAGGTTAATCTTCTTCATCTGCCCTTTTCCGAGAGAGACAAAGTGATGTAATTTATAAATCCAAACAGTTACTGCTTTAGCTAGGGAGTTGCCAAAGGAGTTCACTCCAGAGTATCTTGGAATACAGCTAATATATATATAGTTTAGATATTTCCAGAGTATGTAGGAGATTTCACGTAACTTAAGAAATCTATAATTTGAGTTGTTCCATTAAAATCCATAACATGCAATTCAGTTTTTGAATGAAATATATAGTTCTTGCTAGTGAAAGGCTAGTAAATATCGTATGAGCCCAATCCCCACAGAAGGGATACTGAGACTTACAGAAATAACTGTGCAGGCTACGGGTAAAACTAATGCAGCAGTAGAAGACGCAAGAAGGGTGGGTTAGCTTCTGGGGATGGCTTTAGGAGAGGAGTGAGTGCAAGGAGACTGAAAGCTTGTGGTTGTATTCTTTTGATTTTGGGTATGGGGCTAATTCCTCTGAAGCAGAGTGAAGCTTCCTGTAAACACTGCCAAAAGAGAGTTGTCCCATGATTTGGCTGTAAAGGAGAAATTAACATCTGTTCTTCCTGTGGTGCCACTCCCTGTACGAGCTGTGAAGAAGGGCAAATGTGTGTGCTGGGAAGGGTAAGGCGCATCTTTGCTCACGTAAAGAAGCTTTCCAATGCTGCATGTCAGTGTTGAAAACTACTTTGCTATTGCTTTGAGTTTTCCCTGTTTTAAAAAAAAAAACCTAATCTGTTTTTTTCATTCAAAATAAATCATGGTAGGGAGCTTACTGTAAGGAGATAGTTTAGAGAAATGCATCTCAAAGCCTGGAACAAGTCAGGATCCTGCCACACTTTTTTTTTTTTTCTTCTTGTATTTGCAGCGATAGCTCTTGGGATGCACTGATTTCAAAACAATCTGAACCTCCTGGGTAATCCTTTTATTGGCTCAGGGAGAGAATGATGATCTGTATGCAACTGGTAGCATGGTATTACAAACTCCAGTAATTGCACCTGGGTGTTACCTTAGAATGATGTAAAAAGGATGTGAAAGCGCCAGGCTGGTGTAACATTGCAGCGTGGCTGGAAGCAGATGCTTAATTAGATATGTGTGCTCTGAGGGCTAAAAGTAGTGTAGATCACTTAAAAAATACACTCTCTTGGTCATTCATATTATGCAAAATTATGTTTTCCATATAATCTTGAATAATTGATTAGGAAAAATCACTGCAAAGGTTCTGTTTTAAAGCTGTAGAGATAAGAGCATTTTATTTGTTGAGAGGCAGCAAAATATCTGTTAACATAATAACTGTTAACACACAAAGTTAACAAATAACATAGAGTTGCCTTCCCATGGAGTTGGTGTTAGCATAAAAGACTGATATCCCCCCTGGACTAATTGTAAGTGATTTACTGTTTAGATCTGTTCAGGATGATGGACTGAGCTCTTTCGATCTCTTCCAGTCCTATCTGTGATTTTGTGATACGCATCCTCCACTTGGGGTTGAGATTTTATCTCRAAACTGCCTGTGCTATCAGTGGGGGGGTCACATTTCAGAGTGAAAGCCCATGATCTGAGTTACTTTCTGCAAAAGATTTCACGTCTGAGAAAACTTTCCTCGCATCTTACAAGAGAGGGAATGAGGGATGCTGCTGGTCTTCAGGCTTGCACCTGAATTTCTTCCTTGGCAGCAAATGAGAGTGCAAACCTTGTTCTGCCAAGAAATGGCTTTTAGCTGTTTATTGTTGTAGCTGGTTTTAATTTTTGTATCCTGCAGATAAGTGAACCAGAATGAGTAAATAGCAGAAAAATATTTATTTTCTACTTCCTGAGTTAATGCAAGTTCTTATTTGCCAAAATCAACACAAATTAACATGGGATATATAGTTAATTTAAAACTGCTGTCCAGTCCAAAAACTATTTTCAGGTAACCCACAGATAACAAGTGTTTGGTTTGTGTGCCCAGCAGCCTGGGTTTTCTTCCAAAGCACAAGGCACTTGCCAGGCGCATGCACCAGGGTTGATGTTATTTATTTCATTTGCCTGACTGATTGAATTTGTTGCATTCAATACTTTTCATTGAAATTCAGGTAGGCATGGTACATTTGCGTAATGTATGTGTTATATAGACACATGCCCAGCCTGAAAACGCAAATTGGACATTAGTGGTGGGTAAAAGAGCATTTGAGATTGAAGCGGAGATTTTGGTCAATCCCACTGGCACTGGGAGGTGGGTGCTGTGCATCAGCAGGGTCTGCTGGGTGCGAAGGGCCAAACTTCTGCAAAATTCCCAGAGTGCTAAATGCAACCTCATAGCTCTCCTACCAAATTTGTGGGCCTGCCTGATTCTTTTGTCTTTTCTCCTGCCTCCTGTCTGGTGTAGGTTTTGCTGTTAGGCAGCTCGTGCTGGCCCCGAGATCTCTGTGCACTGATGGCCATTCCCAGATACAGCTCATACTGTATTTGCCAAGCGTGCATGCCTCCGTGTTAAGCAAAAGGTATATGCAAATGTGTACGTCACTCACGTGCCTTGCCTAAATTAGAGCAAAATTCCACCCAAATAGGTGTTGAGCCTTGATTTACTATGCATGCTTAGTATATACACTGTATTCCCTGTCTTGGAATGGCTGCAGTATTTGTTTGGGAATTGCCTGTCTTTTGTAGACTCCTTTGGACAATCCCTGGAGCTTTTTGTGTGAGGAGGAGACACTTCGTAAAGTGGATGTTCTCTAGGAAATGCTGATGCTGTGGCCGTGCCAGCTCCATCTAGCTGGCATCAGCGCTGTCGTCTTCATGGGGAGAGCTTGACAAAAGAGCTGCTATCAATTCCAGTGCTTTACAGCTGTTGAATCTTGCTGTTGTAAGCTATGTATTTGAAGCACCAAGGGAGAGGCATCTTGCTTTTGTGCATGGGCTTTGGCAGCTTTTTTCCGGAGGCCTAATGCTGCTATGAGGTGTTAGCCTTCTCTCCTTATCACGGGACTCTCTAACTTGCAGTATTGCAGCTTACAGCAAATTGTCATGATACCAACATCTTGCATTTACAACCCATGTCATGCGTGTGGGCGTAGTGTAAAGATTTTTTTTCATGGTTTCCCTGTGAAATGCTGTGGGCTAAGATGCAACGCGACCTATTTATACTTTCGAAACTAGAGGAGGAAGCAATAAATTTGCTTGTGAGATATTTGGTCAGGACATAGCTTTGTAAATATTTCTGTTCTGCTTTAGGTATTTGTTGTGATGTCTACTTTTCAGTAATGAAGGTGATAACCTTCTCATGAATTGGAACAAAACAGGAGAGAGAAAGGATAAACTTTCTGATGGCTTATATCCAAAATAAAGACCAGAAAACTTCTACTGATGTTCTTCCTTCTTTGATTCCAAGCATGCCAGTGATTCTTTCTGTAATAATTGACAGTTTATACAATATTGAGATCCACATGGTGAATGTTTATTTTAGTATCCTCCACCCCTCTTCCTGTTGGTCCTTGCTATCAAAGGACCTACATAACAGGACAGCTTTTTTGGATCTAGTATATAGTGGGGGGAGACAGTGTCTTGATTAGCATGGTGGGTCTGACTGCTTCTAGACCATCAAACATTTGGGAAACGGTGTGAATTTTTTGGATGGTAAAAAGTTATATTTGGAGCTTTTGGGGTTCCTGAATGGTTCTAAGCCTCTGTTTTCTGTATAGGTGTTGTGGTTTAACCCCAGCCAGCAACTAAGCACCACCCAGCCGCTTGCTCACTCCCCTCAGGTGGGATGGGGGAGAGAATCGGAAGGGTAAAAGTGAGAAAACTCCTGGGTTGAGATAAAGACTGTTTAACAGGTAAAGTAAAAGCTGCGCACGCAAGCAAAGCAAAACAAGGAATTCCTTCACTACTTCCCATCGGCAGGCAGGTGTTCAGCCATCTCCAGGAAAGCAGGGCTCCATCACGCGTAACGGTTACTTGGGAAGGCAACCGCCATCACTCCGAACGTCTCCCCTTCCTTCTTCTCCCCAGCTTTATATACTGAGCATGACGTCACATGGTATGGAATACCCCGTTGGCCAGTTGGGTCAGCTGTCCTGACTATGCTCCCTCCCAGCTTCTTGTGCACCTGGCAGAGCATGGGAAGCTGAAAAGTCCTTGACCAGTAGACTACTTAGCAACAACTAAAAACATCAGTGTGTTATCAACATTCTTCTCATACTAAATCCAAAACATAGCACTATACCAACTACTAGGAAAAAAAAATTAACTCTATCCCAGCTGAAACCAGGACAATAAGTTCCCTTAAAAGAGGTTTACTTAGAAAACAAGGAGCTATGACAGCTATCGTATCAAGGTTTTCCTGTGTGCAGAAAGAGGATTTTTACATACTACTCTTACAAGCCATAGAAGCCAATGGGAAACACGTTCCTGGAAGCATACTTCTGTGTATATGGAAAATCTGAGGACAATGTTCAAGTCTTTATTATATTGTATGAATACTAGGATAGTTTGCGCTAGACATAGTGAATTATTGCCTTAGCCCAGGGGTGAAAAAGCCTATATGAGGTAGAGGTAAATGTGCAATGAACTCTACTAAAAGCAGCATACAAGGTCCTGGGGGTACAAACTGAAATTGCACTGAGTGACAAACAGGCGTACAGCAACCCCATCATTTGCAAGCGGAGATAAGCACCCGCCGTGGGCAACTCAGGGCTGCAGCGCAGTGAGGTTGCTGGTGGCAGCTCGCTGAGCAGCAGCGCCTGCGGGGCGGTGTTTTATGGTCTGCATCAAACAGGGTCTGTGTCAGTGTCTTCCAAACCTTGCCCCTGTTTTATACTTGTGAGGTGCTTTCAGGCTATGCTGTGTCTGGGACAACTCTTTAAATGAATTTGGAAAATGCTGAGAGTACGAAGGGCTCTCTCTTGGCTGAAAGGAACTTCCAAGCAGATTCAGTTAAGTTGTTTAAAGCTGTGGGTGGTTGTTGCATATCCTTGTTTGTTTTATAAATCCATGCAAATAACTGATGGGTCACCAAGTTAAGGTGTTGTGTAAGTGTGGACTACTGTAAATGTATGAAAACATTTAATCACAGACCATTCCTGTGTCTTGGATGTTATATACAAATATATATTCATGTATGTATACACACATATAGACATACATTAAAAAAAAACCTGTTGTGCCTTACATTGTACTTTTCTAACTCTGCACTTCTATTCAGTTGGAAATGCCTATGAGCGAATGTATTTGAATGCCTGCCTAACTTATTGATGCTGATTACAACACTGCTAAATCTAAAGCAGTTCACACAACCTTTTAAAAATTGTAATTATTTTCCTACTAATTTTAACAAGTCTTCTAGTTTTATTGTTTTGGGGAAAAAACCAAAACCCCACTAAGCTCCAAAGCAGCAAAAAAACCAACTTACTAGAGCCCATTGGTAGAGGGCAAAAGCACCTTTGTGTCATTGGCTTTGTTTTTATTTACATATGGGAAAGATCAGGTTCATGTCATTCAGAAATTGGTGAGTTTCTATCAGTATGCAGAAGTACGACACATGTCTATACATTAACAAGAGAAAATCCCAGTATAGTATTGTGGTTTTAACAGTATCAATCCTGCAATATGCTCGTTAAGGCTGCATGTTCTCTTACAACTTGTTTGCAGGAGATGGTGCAAAGTGCCCAGGCTGTAAAGTCTGACTAGACGCTCAGTGCCAAGTTGAGGAGGGTGGAGAAGAAAAACCAGAGCCTGTGGTACTGATGGTAGGTGCATGGAAATGGACATCCAGCAGTGATGCATGAGCTTCCCACAACTGCCAGAAATGGGTGCCAGGATGTTCTCGGTGGCTCAGGATTTTCTTGGCTCGCGCTCCTTCCCCTGCTATGCCAGCAACGTGTATTTAGCTCAGGCCAATGTTGGCAACTCCCTTCCAAGAAGAACATAGGATTTTTCTGGACCTCCTGTGAATTTTCTCTTAGTAAAAGCCTCCAAATGTGACAAGAAACAAATTGATTTTTCTGAGGAATCTCTGAATAAATAATGGGGGGTTGGCATGTGGAGTTATAGGCTTGCCATCTGGTAGTACAGCCCCCGGCAAATTGTAGCACATTGTTGTTATGGCAAGTAAATGCTTATTTGCTGAAATGGACTGTTATTTCATTGCTTTAGCACTGAGCAGAAGCATGGAAAATGATGAGCAATTTACTGGAGAGTTTTTGATGTGAGTATCTCTTGTAGGGAGAAGAGGCCTAATGGAAGCAATGAGTTCTTTAAAACAAAATTAATGAGCCACCATGAAAAAGTGTTTAAATTCTCTGCTGGTTTAAGTTTATCTTACTAAAGTTCATTCTGTTCCATTCAGGTTATGCATTCCTGCAAGATGKTTTTTTTTTTTTTTTACTCCACAGGGATCCGCATAGGACATTCTATTGGTATGGCACAATGTTCTGTTTATAAACTCTCTGAGGATGCTTGTTGAAGGTTTGTTTCTCCAGGAAACAAAATTAAGTCACCACAGCTAAAATAATTGTATATGCTTTTTATTTTTTTGAGTTAAAAAGTGACTTTTCAACCCTGACTGACAGTTCCAGCTGAGAGCAGTTGGGGAGATGATGTGGCAGCTGTCTCTGCAACAGGACTGACAATGCGAGGGAAGTATTATGAATTAGGCTTATGGAAGAAGAGAGAAGATTACAGACAGATGAGGGTCTGGGTAAAAAAAGACAGGGATGGGAGTGAAAAGAAGATGAGTAATGGGTGAATCATTTGTTAGGCAGCATAAATGATGTGAGAAGTTGAGGAAACAACAGCTTAATATTTTAAAGGTTTGGTGAGAGGAGCCCTGGGAGCAGCAAATTGCATATAAGCTATATTGATGACTGTGCTCTCTAACAAAGCGTGGAAAATGTTTCTTCTTGTTTAGTTGTTTGACAGTACTGGCAAGACCCAGTCTGCAATATGTTAAGTGCATAGATGTACATGGCGAGATCAAGTCTAGAGAACTCCTAATGCAAATTTACAGGACAAATAATTGAATAAATTTTAAATGTGGTAGAAAAGAACCGGAGGTGCTACTAATAACAGGGAAGGAAACAGCCTGGGGAGGGGATTTTGATTTTTTTTGAAGCAGGATCTTGCTCCACAAAGCAACAATTATCATTTTGTAAACCGGAATTTTCATTTCAGTTTCTTTTTCCTTTTTTTTTTTTCTCTCCATGAGAAAAGACAAAGCAAAGACACTTTAATGAGCTCTCCAGTGGCATTGTTAACCTGTTTTGGTTTTTTTTTGTTCTTTTCTTTCTTTCTTCCCCCTCCTTGACTGCTCATGAAAGGTGCTGAGTTGCTGGCAGGCTGTTTACTGAAGTGAAATGGAGTCAATTTTGATATTACTACACCCTCAGGTCACCTCCAGCATATTCCTAACTGGCCAGCTGCTGCCTTGGAATATTAAAACTTAATACCTATTTGGTATTTAACTTCTCTGAGAAGTCTTTTAACAAGTGTATCTGTTAATGAGAATTGTCTGAGCTCTTGGCTGTGCTACTGCTATCTCACTGCTACCAGTACCAGTTAGTGACAGATTTTCAGCTTTAAGTGGAAAGTTGACTGAAACTTTTCATCAGCATTTTTGTTTGGATGTGAAACATGGTATTTACAAGAAAGAAATGTAATAATAAAATATTATGTTTAGCTTTTGCTGTAGATAAAAACAGTCTTATCAGATGCTTTCTCATGAACCACCCTGTATTTGTGACACCTTTTGCTACCAATACAAAAAATTCTACTAAGTCTAAAATGGTCAAAATCCCCTTTCTCATTAATAGGTGTTTTCCCTTCGAAAAATATGGCTGCTACACTTGAGGGCAAAATATGAATAAATAATAAACATTCTCTAATTCTCTTTTGGTGCAATTTACTAAATTATTCTCTTCTCACATCTTTTTTCCAAGAGTGAGCTGGATGCTGTTGCAGTTCCACCAGTCAGAGCTTTAAATTGCAAAGACAGGAGAGGCGAAATGGCTTTGAGAGCTGTACTGGTTGTACTGCATTACATTCCTGAGGGCCCATCCAGAATGCTGCGTGCTCCTTAAAAAGAGCCTTCCCTTTCAAAAGGGATTTACCCTTTCATCCACCAGTTTATAGTCTTAAAAAAGAAAGACGAAGAATGAGTATGTCCCTTTGTGTTGAGGGGAGCAGAGACACGGGAAGGGTAAATGGCTTGTTCAGCGTCCAGCAAGATGTCTTAGGCAGCAACAAGAGGGACCAAACTCCCTATTTTTAGAGTCTAAGTGCGTTTCCTTAAATTTTTCACTATTTTTGTTACAGCCTCCCTTTCAGATTGAGCTTTCCTGTGGCTGTCATTGAGAGTTTAGGTGGCTTCTGTGCTCTGGTTAAACTGAAAGTGATGCTGAATGTCAGATGCTATCTATCCCAAAAGGGAAAACAGAGAGTCTTTCTAGCAAATCCAATTTTTCTTGAATGTGTCATTTCAGAGAATCTCTGCAGTGAGCCAGTGTTTCATAACACACTATTGACTTATTGTTCAAATGCCACAAATCCTCCACAAGGAGGTCAAATGGTAAAATTTATGGAGAATTTATGGCTTAGAATGAGGGAGAAGATAGATATATCTCTAAAAGCATTGGCAGCTAAGTTACAGATTCTTTTCTTTTTTTTTTTTAATTGAATGTGGAAAAGTGATATTTCGYCAGGTACACTTGGGCTTATGTCCTGTTGTTTTCCCAGTTAAAAATCTGAGAATGTACTAAATGCTGACATGTAATGTACTTGCTGTAATGTACTACGGTATGCAGAGATGCTTCTGATCAGTGTGTAGTATTTCATTTGCACAACAGCAACAAAACCAGTGATAAGTTTGGGCTGAAAAATTACTTCTTTAGTAAGAGTGGTATTAAATTGTCTATTGCTTACACTTAGCCTTTTGAACTGTCATCATTAATTAAGCTCTCGGACTTGGGCATTGTAAATATGCAAGGACAGACGTGCTTTTGGCAGTCATTCTCATGGAGATGATGTATTCATGAGCTGCTGTAAAAGGACTAGGTCATTCGATGGCAATTTTCACAGCAAGATGGTCAGACGATAATACCTGCCAACTTCATTTTCTGGGGGCTTATACAAGATACAGTTTAAAAAAAAAAAAAAAAAAAAAATTGCCCTCTCCAGTAATTAGGAGGCAGAAAACAAAATACAGGTCAGTCAAAGCCCTGCAAAAGGCTAAAATTGAAAGAGATAATTACTTGGGCTCAGTGGTATCACATGCACCTTTGAGATGCCTGCAGGTTGAGTATCTTAATGACTGCCCTGGAGAGCTTGCTTGGTTATCCCTGGTCACCTGAAGACAAGATCTCCTGCTGTTACCACCAGGGATATCTGCTCTCAAGCCAACATCTACAGAGGCACAGTCCTTTGTCCCTTGAAGCAATACGATGGGGAGCTGGGGGCTTGCTAGTGTGCCCTGGGAGCACAGGTTTAAAGGCTGCTTCCCTGAATTGACCAGCTGTGTGTTGTATCTATTTATTTATCATTAAGTAAGATTTCAGGGTAAAGTAGTGTTTGCTTAAGGTGTAGTCTGCAGCACTGGAAGGAGGCACATTGTTAAAAGAAAACCCAACAGTTGAGGTGATCTTTAGGTCTTTAAGCACCTCAGCTAGCTTTTACCTCTCCTTCACTCCAGTTTAACTGGAATCTTCCTCTTTTAACTTGAAATGAGCCTCTTGCTTTGCTTATGGAAGTTGCTGCCTTCTAGCCTTACATTGCGCCTTCTGCCTCCCCAAGAGGAAGGGAGGATGCAAAATGAGCTACGTCCCTCTTCCTGAGAGATGGTAAACCAGGGTGTTATAGCCAAATGCCCTGCCCAATAACGCCTTGCAAGACCTCACCTCCTCCTTTCTTGACATTAAGACCCGAGACATGTTGTGATGYGTTGCTATATGACCTCTTTTCTTGTCCCCTTTTCTCCTTCGGGTCCTGTGTTTGCAATCAGTATTGCATATCTTGATATGTTSCCACTTCAAGGTTTCTGAAGACATACTTTAAAGCAGGATACATCATATTATGATAAATACAAAACATGTTTTTTGTACTAAATTTGTAACTTTTCTTGTGAGCATCATAGAATATCTTAACATGACACCATAGCTCAGGGAATTTGAAGGGATGCTTGAATGGTTTCCCACCTTTCACAYGCATGCTTTTGACTTTAAACAGTCTCTATCTGGCAACCATATCACAAGTAGATACCTTTATGTATTTAAGTCTACAGAGATTAGCATTGTCTCACTCCTCAAACCTTCAGAGGAATAGCTGGGTGTTCATTGTGTTTTAAAGAACTAAATAGAGCCATAGGCATTGCTGACAGAGGACAGCAGTGATTTCATTCTATCAGTTAAGGTGGATTTCTTGATGCTGAGTAATGAGCACATCTGGGCTACTTTTTTAAAGCACTAATTGATTGTTAGTTATTTAAGAGTCTGACACCCTAGCTTAATTCACTCTTTTATGGAGTAATTGATTAAATGACAAGCACAATCCAAATAATAGTGTGACATTTCTTTTAATGAAAAAGGAGGAAGTGGGAAATAGAAGATGTAGGTTTCAGTTTCTAGCCATATTTCTTGCCTTACTTTCTGTCTTTGAATGCCTTGATAGGCAAGTTCTTATGCACCCATCAGCTGAATGTAAAAAACCCTTTGTTGCTGAGTTGTGTATCCAATGTCTAAACTATCCAGTATTAAAAAATCAGAAATCTCTTGTTTTACAACCAGAACATTGCTGTACCCCCAACTGACCAAAGAGCCTTAGCTGGGATAGTGCTAAAACCAAACCAGTATTTCCTAGTGTGCCTTCAGTGAAGGGTATTTTCTTCTGGCAGAGATGGAAGATATAAAACTCAGGTAATACTCAGTGGTCACTTAAGGCGAGACAGACCTGGAGAACAAATCCTCTAATTCATGCAGGAAAATGCTGGTCGTCTTGGCTGTTGTAATGCATCTGTCAGTTCTGCTTTGTGTTACTTGCATCCATGAAGGGGGGTTGATTAATGGGGTCCATTAATGGGGTTGATTGTCTTGTCTTTTCTCAAATTTGCTATCACAGTTCATTGTTATTATGTCTTCCTAAGATTACTTTAGATTTTCTTATCTCTGGCAGCTGGGTTCAGTGGCTGAAGCTGACCAGAGGGATAGGACTTCAAATCCTATGGTTCCTTCACAGTACTTTTAGGAATTCACAGGAGAAGGGGCTCCTGTATGAGCTCGCTTGTCAGCACCTGAAATTTCAGAAGCAGGGGAGAAAGGCTGCCTGATTTCCTTCAACTTGCTGCAGGCTTCACTGCTTATGCTTCTGTTCACACACAGTCAGTTTGGAAATGGGAATCATTAGCAAAACCTCTCCATGGTTTTCAGTGCACAGAAAAGCTTGCTTTTAATGTTTCAATCCACCTGACGGGCATTGCCTGGTTTCTGCAGCAGGCAGATACATGAATGGGAGATCTCACATGTGAGCATTGTTGCAGACCTCTGCAGTCAGCCATGCCAATTAGTTAGAAAAGAAAGAGAAAGATGAGAGAATCTGGTATCATGACCTCAGGCTTTGTCATGGAGCAGATCATTTTGAGTGCCATCACGCGGCACGTACAGGACAACCAGGGGATCAGGCCCAGTCAGCATGGGTTTATGAAAGGCAGGTCCTGCTTGACCAACCTGATCTCCTATGACAAGGTGACCCACTTAGTGTATGAGGGAAAGGCTGTAGATGTTGTCTACCTAGACTTTAGTAAAGCCTCTGACACTGTTTCCCACAGCATTCTCCTGGAGAAACTGGCTGCTCGTGGCTTGGATGGGYGTACTCTTCGCTGGGTAAAAAACTGGCTGGRYGGCCRGGCCCAAAGAGCRGTGGTGAATGGAGTTCAATCCAGAGGGCAGCCGGTCACAAGTGGCGTTCCCCAGGGCTCAGTATTGGGGCCAGCTCTGTTTACCATCTTTATCAATGATCTAGACAAGGGGATCAAGTGTACCCTCAGTCAGTTTGCAGACGACACCAAGTTGGGCGGGAGTGTCGATCTGCTTGAGGGTAGGAAGGCTCTGCAGAGGGACCTGGACAGGCTGGATCGATGGGCCGAGGCCAACTGYGTGAGGWTCAACAAGGCTCAGTGCCAGGTCCTGCACTTGGGTCACAACAACCCCATGCAACGCCACAGGCTKGGGGAAGAGTGGCTGGAAAGCTGCCCTGTGGAAAAGGACCTGGGGGTGTTGGTCAACAGCTGGCTGAATATGAGCCAGCAGTGTGCCCAGGTGGCCAAGAAGGCCACTAGCATCCTGGCTTGTATCGGAAATAGTGTGGCCAGCAGGACTAGGGAGGTGATCGTCCCCCCCTTGTACTCAGCCCTGGTGAGGCCGGACCTCGAATACTGTGTTCACTTTTGGGCCCCTCACTACAAGAAGGACATAGAGGTGCTGGAGCGTATCCAAAGAAGGGCAAC
>JAYKAV010002877.1:170327-186974 GCA_035582835.1 Phoebastria nigripes | reverse complement strand
GGTTTAGTGGTGGACTTGGCAGTACTAGGTTAATGGTTGGACTCGATGATCTTAAAGGTCTTTTCCAACCTAAACGGTTCTATGATTCTATGATTTGGAACCTCAAAACTTGTTAGATGCAGAGGAAAGCAGAGACTGGTTTGGATTTATATAGCTTAGTTCTTTCGAACACTTCTTTTAAATCCCTTTTATTTAGCCTTTGTGTATATTGGCTTCGGCTTGTTACTGACTTGTTGCTGCAGCAATGATAGCTGCTTCCAGGGACTGAAAGGTATCTTTACAGCAGCATCTTGGTAATAACACAAATAAGTCACGAAAGAAAAAATGTTGACGTGTTGCTGGACTACTCTGTGTCTGTTGTTACCATTAGGACAGTGCTGTGGGGAGGAGGAGGACTCCAGGAGGAAGAGGTCTAAGGTTATACGTGTTGTTGCCACTGTACCACAAGTGACTTTTGCTGAAAAGCAGCAAGAGCGGACTGGGAAAGGAGCTGGTATTCAAGGTCTCGATTGAGGTTAAAGGCCTATTTGCAGTCTTAAAGTCTGAATATCCTCAGAGCCTAAGTATGATAGCAGAGAGTTTTTCCTTAGTATTACCAGGGATCTTATACTTTTTCTCCCTCTGATGTAAACATTTACCTCCCTTAGTGCTATGGTGATAAGTTCCACTTTTGGTTTTGCTGATGTGTTTGAAGGACCCAAAGCAACCTTTGAAGACTTCCCCAGAGATCTGCTACTGTTATCGGAAATGGCAGAATCCCTGTCCTCGCATGTCTCCATGGTTAACCTGTAAGACAGCATTAATGTTCAAACCCAATGGTCTATGATAACTTAAGATGGCTGTGTTTTCTTGCCCCTAAGGAGCAGCATATCACCCAACCTTGATGTGAGATCTTTGGTGTTAAGGTTTCGTATCATAAAGAACTATAGAAAATTTCCTGGGAATATTAAGTTATTTCTGAGTGAGGAAAAGCCAGTCTGGCAGATGAGTGGACCAAGCTGCTTTTTGTAATGAATCCTGCAGGAAAATGCTCGGACTGTGCTGGGGGAGTTTTTTCTGAGCTTGTGCACCACTAGTCAGTAGGAGTCAAAATTCAAATACTGTAGTGCTGATGAGCCTTTCCTTTCATCTAAATAACCTGATGATTTTAGGGTGGGGGATCCAGAATAAATAACTCTCTAGAGGGGTGCTGCTCACCCATCTTTGGAGAAGAAATTACTAATAATATTCCAGTTGGTGAAAATAAAAGGAAAGCATGTAAGTATTTAAATCTGATACCAAAATAGATAGATTAACACTTTTTAATGAAACACATTTAGTAAATTCACGGAGCATTTTATGATGCAGAGATCAAAAATAACATGAAAAGGAAGGGAATTAGTGCTGCAGTATATTGCTTTTTTCCCCAGTGATAATAATGAGAAGTTCAGATTCAACATAACTGATGAGTGAAGAGCAGAACAAGCTGAAATGTGATTAGTGGAGTGTCAGATGAAAAAATATAGTAGAAGAAATAATTATTCATGTCAGAAGAAACTTTCTTCTACTGAAAATTGTAGTAAATGCTCTGCTTTGGAAACAGAGCGACTTTACGCTGAGTAACTCAGTACAGATCAGTTGAAATGGTAGTCTCTTCTTTGTAGAAATGCTGGCTGTAGATAGCAAAAAGTTTAAGTGCCTCCATGTGTGGATGCCCRTTCCAGGGTACCTTGGTGTCTTCAGCTGAGCAAATGCAATGAGGTCTATAAATAGGAAAAATGGTCGGTCGCACTTCAACCATTTTGGCCTGGAAAAGTTTTCAAGCTTGGTGACAGTGATGTAGTCTGAATGCTGAGTTAATTGGTAACTTGTCTCTTTCCTGTTTAAAGCAAGCAGAAAATAAATTTGTCTAACTTCATAATTAAAAGAAAAAAAGCAAGTTAATGACCTGTTTCTGGCACTGGAGAGATGTGTAACTGATACTGAATATTCTGTATGTAAATCTACATGATATAAAAGAGTCTAACTTCCTCAAGGGGGAGGAGAAAAACTCTTTTGATTTTTTTAAAAAAAGGACTATTATAGATTTTTATGCCTCCTGCCATCTTATAATAACATTTTATTAAAAATATTCTGGATTGGGAAGCACTTTTTAGCAATTTAACCATCTAGAAAGGGATACATATGTCAGGGTTTTTGGCTAAAAATTTTCTACGTTTATACTACTGACAATTTCAAAGTGTGTCTTAGTATAAGCTTACAAATATAAAATATGTTGAATATRCATGTCGCTGAATATGGAGAGAATTCAGGTATGTTATCAGACTGTAGCAAATTCACTGTGTAARATGTATAGACAGCTAAGCTCCTCCCGTGGAAGAGCCGCGTGACAGTGCAATTGATCCACATAAGAAAAGCAAATCAGAATAAGGCCCTTTCACTGTGGTATATGTTGTAGCGTACCTCCACTTTAAAACAATGTTTTCTATCTCAGGTTAGCACGTATGTTGTTACAGGTGAGATTCAGCATGCTTGGATTGTACCCGGGATTATTCGAAAGCAAACAAGGTGTAGTGCTGTAGGTAATGAAATAAATAATTTGGAAGTAAATTAAGGGCCACCTTAGGCATATCTTCTTAGAAGATTAATTTCCTAATGAATTTCCCATGAGAGCAGACACTGCAATGCAAGACAGTGAAAAAGATGTGGAAAATACTGGCAAATGAACAAACATGGTTTTTTGGCTATTGAACATTTGGGAACCCAAAAGGTCTTTTTTGCTCTCAGCCTAGAGACTGGGTTGAATCTTGGTATTTTCTGCTTTGTGTTGGGGGTAGGAGAGGAGAATGCTGCTTAGTCTGTTTTTGCATAGTTTAAATCCTTGTGTATAATTTAAAATTAACCTCTGCTTATGGTCYGGAAGCCATGGCAAAGCGGCTGAAGTTAAAATCAGCATTAAGCATCATATGATACCTTTGGTCAGCTTAGCTCCCTGCTGTTGTCATGTTTCGGACGTGCCGGAGCTGTGAAGATTTGCCCTCTCCGGGTGGCAGTGGGCATCCAACTCTCTCCTGTTTCATTTGAACTGGAGCAGGGCACATCTTGCATGCAACTGCTGCCTGCAGTGCTGCTAATGACTCAAGCTGCYGGCGCTGCAGATGTGTTTTGTGTCCAGCTGATGGGCAGATCTGTCATGTTTTGTGTCTCTCAATGGCAGGATTACAGCCAAGGAGGCAGCTGAGAGTTTTCCTGAATGCGCCAGGCAGAGCTTTGCTTACTCGGAAGGGTGCCTCAGTCATGGTTTCCCCCTGCCCTTGTACCATGTTGAAGCTGAAGGCAAGGTGGCTTTTGTCTGTGAAATGTTAGGACCTGGTGGCTCTAAAGAGTGTTGGTGGTGTTAAAGGCAGGGGAACTGCGCTCAGTTTCCAAAAGTGTGTGTAAATAGGACAGTGTCTGCCAAGATGGGTAGGATTTGAATATTGGACATGGCTGACCTAGCCTGTACTGTGGGTGTCCTGGTCTTCATTGCTACTTCAGTGAAAAGAGAAAATCATCCTCGCCCATGTCAGGGAGCGCTTTGTGGATGTACTTATGTTTCCTTTTTCTGATGGAGCGTGTTGTGCATAAGTATCCTCCAAATCCTTTTTGAGGAGGCTTTGCTTAGTGTTAGCTCCAAAATATATTAATTCTCCTGAATACTTGCTTCTTCCCCCACCTGTGGGAAGGTTGGTTGTTCCCTGTGGCTAAAAATTTTTACCAATACCTGGCCATTTAACGCAAAAATTCTGTACATTGCAGTCATTATAAGTATATTCTATTCTTATTTCTGCAAGGATTTTACATGTAAAAGTGTACAGAGGATGTATATAAATCAGCATTATAAGTTTATTCATTGTATAATATATATTTACATTTTATATTATATCAATACATTTGTAAAAGCAGTTGAAAATGAGATGCACCCCAAAATCTGCCTTTTTATACCATGTCTGGATCAGAGGAAATTTTAATCCAAGGAATGGGAAATGGAGAGGGGCAGAAGTTTAGACCCTAAGTAAAAGTTTAGATATTTGTCTTTTGCAACGAGAATGAACTTAAAGAAGAGAGATCACAGTGCCAATAGTACTGAATTCTGGTAGTGCCTTGATGCATCACCATCTTATGAAGCTCCCACTCCCTGAAGCCCCACATTCCTTGGTTGGGTAAGAAAGCCAATCTTCAAGAGCATCTGATAAATGGTGACTGGTGTCTTTTTGCTCACACCCTGGGCCTCTAATTGGTGGCCTTTTGATGCAGGGGAGTTTGAGAGTGTGTTCAATCTCTGTTTTCTGTGTCTGTTTAGCGAAA
Organism: Phoebastria nigripes; assembly: GCA_035582835.1. Taxonomy (NCBI): domain Eukaryota; kingdom Metazoa; phylum Chordata; class Aves; order Procellariiformes; family Diomedeidae; genus Phoebastria; species Phoebastria nigripes. The sequence continues at coordinate 182,648 of JAYKAV010002877.1, read as the reverse complement.
TGTGCTTCTCTGATGTTTAGTTGACCTTTCTTCTTGGAGTACCTGTAAGCCAAAACCAGTCTTTTTCTCCCYGAATAGCTACTAACTACCTCTGTTAGCTCCAAAGGTGATTCTGTGGATAAAATACAACTCTTAACCATAATTAATGTGCCTGACTACTGTATGTTATTCAAAGGTTTTATTGTGAATTGCTAAGGGCAGGTGTTTATAATCCATGTACTCGGGAGCATTATATATAGACCTGTTGTACGGAAGGGAGTTTAATTTCTGCGTAGGTCTGTAAGTGAAAATTTCCTTTGGTGAAGGCGAGCTCCTTTGTAGGAGGGGCTGTGCTGCAGCTGAGCATTGCTCCTGTGCTCACCCACCTCCTTGTTGTAGGTGCTGGAGAGCTCTGTTAGGACCGAAAAGCGGGCTAGGCATGAGGAGAGGGGGCATCCAGAGGTTTTCCATACAGCCAGGTTTCCTACAGTGGTTTAATTTATTCCTGGCTCAGGAATGGAGACAGACATGGAGCTAAAGGCAGTTTATGTGGTCCCCTGCTCTCCTGTTTTTTTCCCTTCTTTTGTATCCGCCTCTAAGGGAACACCAGTGTTAAACTGCCTTTACTTCTGGACATGGTGTGAGGGATGTTTAATGACTTTAGTTTCTCCCTAAAATTGTGAATGAAAAAAGAAAACTAATTGGAATAATAACTGCAAGAGGAGGAATAGTTGATTAATTCTGGATGCCAGCTATTACTCATTTTGTCATGGTGAAAGAAGCCCAGCTTATGCTCTGTTCATAAAATGATTTAATTGCTCTCTATATTTAAAGAACACGCTAACATCTTCAACTGACTACAGCACAAGCAAAGCAACTTTATACTCTAGGCGTTATGAAAGGGGCCCTAAATCAGCTTGTCCCAGTGYCCTGCTTTGTGTTGAAAAGAATATAAACACATCATATTTAGACTAAACAAAAAGTTTTTGTTAAACCTTGTTGAAAATTACAGTTTTAAATACTGCCCTTTGTGTCAGTGAATCGTAAGTTAGGTTCTCAGAAATGCTGGGAGTTTGCCTGGAAAGAACACGGTGTATGTGGTCTGCCTCTTACACTCACTCTCCCCGGCACTTCAGCTGCCGTGAGCAATGGGACGCTGAGTYGCTGGAATATTTCTTATATCCTTAAGCCAGTTTGTGAAGTTCTGAGACTCAAATGGTGGGAATGGCAGCAACTTCAGTACTATTCACTGGAAGGTTTTGCATATGAGAAAGGAGCTTTTGAAAAGCTTGGATAATCTGAAATTAGCCACAGCAGTATCTGGAGGACCTCAAATCTAATTTCTGCAATGCATTCAACGTACCATGAAGCAGAATGGAAGTCAGCCACTTGAATGCACAACTGAGCCAGCTGGAGGATATGTGGAAGACTGGAAGTGTAAGGATTTGGATAATGTAGCAGGACATAAGCCCAGAAAAGGAGCTGAGCTCAGTTGATCTTGACATGGCTGGAGCTAGTTGACATTTTTGGCTTGCTGGGGAACTGCTAAGAACAAAAACAGTAAGAAAAAAGCCTGCCTAAAGTACCAGTGGAGATGATTTTTTTTTTTTTGTAACTGTAGTGACAAAATTCCAGGATAAATAAGCAGTAATCTGCACAGACACACAGACAGACTTGGGAGTTTGATTAACATCAGGCCAGGAAGAGCATTGCCACCCCAAAAGCTGTGGAATTTCCCAGTGGAGTTTAAAACTCTCCTTGCATCAGAAGAACAAAAACTTCCACTAGTGAGAAAGTAAGTAGTTGATCTGTACATAGAGTTTGGGATTTGCTATGATTGAYGAGGGAGAAGGCATCTGTTTGGGCTAGGGACACTATTGAATAGTTTTAAAAGGTCATAAATATCAACGTGCTCTCCTAAGCCAAGGTGGGTATCACAAGGAGAAAAAGGGCTTAAACTGCAGTGAGGGAAGTTCTGGCTAGCTATTTGCAAAATTTTTTTGGCTGCATGGGAAATTAGGCAGTAGAATACACTGACATGGAAAAACATAGCATTTCCATCACTCTATGGAGTTCTTTGAGGATAAACTAGATTAACATCTTTCATGGACTGCAAATACTATCAATCCTGGATTGCTAGGGGGTCATGGCAGACTTGGTGATCTTCTGTGATCCCTTCCAGTCCTGTGTTTGTACGATGCTGGCTTAAATGTAAGTCCTTAGTTGTCCTAATCTGAAAACAAGCTCCAAGTGGACAGATCTAACTAGTCTCAAATGATTGGTAAAAGGTATATTTCTGATGCTTTGCAAAGTTGGGTTCAAAAATTGCTATCTGATATGTAAGTGACAAATCTGGGAGCTGAAATGAGGGTTGAACAAATTAGTGGTTTGGATGTTGGCTCAGCTCCTGCTGAATGCTTCCACGCATCCTCTGGGCTGCGGCTGCTCCCAGGAAGTACAAGTCTGAAGCTCAGAGCTGTCCTTCTGGGACGAGCTTGGATAGTAGTTGTTGCTGTTAAACACATGCGGGTATGGGATGGAAGGGTGAGTGCCCCTGATTCCTTTCTGTGGCAGAAACCTGGCTTGTATAATCCCTTCTAGAAATCCCTGGCCAAAGTCCACTCGGGAGGTGTACYTGGGTGCCGGCCCCTCACCCCTCTTGCAGATCTGCTAATCTCTGTTTCTTGCTTCGTATGGTGTCAAAACACCAGATCACATACTTTACTGATGTATAAATTGATGAGATCTTTGATTTCTTCATCTAGGAAATGGGTTGTCGTATCTTATAGGAAAACCATAGTGTGACCACGACTTTGACTTGCATAACCCTAGGAGCATAAATTTATAAAATTTATAACTATATATATGTAAGTATTAGTCTTTGAGAATTTCTGTGTGTTTCTGTGAAGTTCCTCAGTAAATAATTGAAATCAGAATATAAAAACTGTATTTCTATGATTAATCTAGCTAACTGTAATTAGCAGTAGATTCATCCTTGTAGATTGGTGGCCTGTCAAAGGCAGGTCCTTCACACTTGAGAACTCACATTTTGTTGAGAGAAATGAGAAACCTTTTAAGTGCAGAATGCACCTTCAGATACTTATTTCTGGTTTCTTGCCTTTTTTTTTTTTTTTTTTTTTTTTTTTTTTTTTTTTTTTGAAAAAACAACAGAACCTCTTCAGTTTTCCCCAGAATATTCCCTTGCTATCTACTTTTTTCCTGCCTCTAGGTGACGGTGAATTACGTAGCATCCTAATAACATGGTAGTATAATAATACAGTAATTTTTTTGATTAAAGRAGACATTTACTGGAATTAGATCCCTTTTAACTGGCAGCTTTTTGTCCTATAATATTTCTTTCATCTTCTTGTGTGTTATAATTTAATTTACACTGAATAAACCCAAATACTGATTATGGACTTTTTTGAGCTCCTGTGCACACTGAATTATTAGCATTTTTAGTGGTTCTCCAATATTACTGCCATGCTAAGGTCACCATTGTCTTATATGAAATATTCTCGAAGGTTTCCTGCTGTCGGTTTGTGTAGAGTAGCTGCCCTGTAGCCTTGTAACACTAACCACAAAGGCCTAGAAAYGTTTCTGGAAGATTTTATGAATCTTCTGTACTTTCTCACTTGAGTTTGAGTGGGCTTTCTCTGGATTTCCTCCTCTTGTAGAAGTGAGTATATCTCTACATCTTTTTTTTGTTTGTTTTTGGGCATAGCCTTACTGAAACATGTGCCCAAATGCATTGCGGATTTAGGGCTTCAACACAGTGCTGCAGTTTTTGGCTTGCTTTTCCTTCCATTAGTAATTCACAGGAAAACTGCACGTTTCTCAACATGACAAGCTCCACTCCCCCATGGAAAACATGATGGAAGAAGTAAGAAACTGGGTATCTCCATCATCCTCAAAGCAAATACACTGGGCAAATTTATCAASCTATTTTGTGCCAGCACGGAGAAGCTGGAAGAGGAGTTGCGTGTCCCTGTGTGCTGCGAGTGCTGTGGGGATGGCAATGCTCAGAGGGCAGCAGAGGGTTTTAGGAAGCCACCCCAGTGGACCCAGCACCCCTAATTTCAGCCACTGGAAGTGGGACGACGTTTCCCTCTAAAGTAACTGGATAAGGATAAGCAGCACTAGGAGCTGATCTCACTTATCTTAAACACTGCTGCTGGTGGGTGGTAGTTTGGCATTCAAATTCTCTTGAACCTTATGTAATATCTTAATCTGTTTTGAATAGTGCAAATAATTCACAAGGTTTCACAGAAGTTTAAATTTTATAACTAATTGTGACTGTCCTCAGGCTCTCCAGTGGCGTCACAGTGGGCAAAGGAACCAAAATCAATAGAAAACGAACACCTATAGTAAAGGTGCACCTATAGAATAATGGTGCTTATAGAAATAATTTAAAATTTTACTTTTAAAGATATTTTTAAAGGCTACTGTAACAAAAAAAAAAGACACCATCTTGGGAGTTTCGGGGACTGCGAGGGAACCAGAAAGCCCGATGCTCTGGGCTGGGTCTGCCCCCTGCTCCCTCTCCAGCCCTGAGGGGATCCCCCCGGCCTTGTGGCACCGTGACAGAAAACGTGGAAGGATATGCAGAGGACTCGTGGAAAGATGTGTGAAGTAAAGTCACAGATTAAATTAAACAGTTGTTAATAATGTATTGTGCTTTTTCAGCATCTTTTGTCCTCTGTGGAAAATGGAGCTGCCGACGAATTACTCTGTGGTTTTTATCATTGCTTTTGTCAGACGTTTCAGACCATGAGTTCAAAGTCAACTCTTTAAAAGGTAAAATGCTGTGGAATATATGACAGGAATAGCAAAGTTGGAAAGTGCATCAAAATCCGTGTAATTTAAACCTCTGTTCATAGCACAAAAGGGTAAGGTGCACCAAAAAGAAATTGCTTAATTTATCATAGGAAAAAATATGTATCGTAGGTGCTTTATTTAAGAGACCAGCTCAGTACTGCGCAACAAAGCGTTTCACAGGCTGTCAGTAAGACATTGCCTTGCAGGCTTGCTTGGGATTCAAAAGAAAGCAATATTTTTAGTAAGACAATTATCCAGCTGTAAAAAGGCAGTTTCGTTCTGTGTCTTTGAGGAGCTGACAGTATCTTGCTTTTTGTATTTGTCTTACATTTGGACAGATCATATTATTTTTTATTAGAATTTGTGGGAGGAAAAAAGCGATGGAAATGAAATCCCTTGTGAAATTGCTTGAAATTGCCTTTCACTTGCCTGAATAAATTTGTTATTGATTTTTGCCCTTTTATAAGAATGAAAGGTTAATGAAAACAATCACATTGCTTTCATCCCAAGGTAGGCATTATGTAATACATACAGGGCTTGGTCTTTTTTTTTTTTTTTTTTACCTAACAAAAATGTTGGTGTTTAGGTATTAGCCTCATGAAAGATTAGCTGTTGTAATGGGAAATGAGTTATGCTACAATATCTTCAAGAGCTGTCGTACAGTGTATGACAGATTAATAACTCCAGCCTTTTTATATTTTACTCTTTGGTTATTTGAGATAGGCACCATCATAACTGGGATCTGTACTCCCCAGATCTGCAGAGAATGTTTCATTTCGTATGACTTTCCATAGAATAAGGAAGATACACTGTTGTTTTTGTACAGGAGGCCATGGAGCGTGGTGTGCCTGATCACTGGTAGAGTCTCTCTGTATTGGAGAGTGGCGTGATGTCTCTAGGAGCCCTTGAAGGTGTGAGTTCAAAAGCAAAACTCTCGACCCCTGGCGAAAAAACATGGTGACAACTCCTCCCAGAGCTTGTCTGAGCTTATGACAAGCCAAATAGGGAAGAATTGCAAGTCCCTGCCTGGATGTCAGCAAAACCGTACAAAACAACAAGAACGTATTCCGATGAGGAGTCTGTGACCATGGGAGCACAAGCTCTTGGTGATTGTCTCCCAAACAGACATCCAAGAGGGACTGGGGTGGCCCGTTGCACCCTTTCTCCTCCCTGAACCCTCGCAGGTCATCTGCAGCTTGCCCTGTTACATAGACTGAGATGTAGCACTGTTGTTCTGAGGGTGCATTTCCCACAGAAATGTGCTCTTCCAAACAGTTTTACCTTTTCTGTAGTTTTCATTGCTTCGGGGCCCGGGCTTTTTCTGTGTTTTCTGAATTAAGATACTTTTAATACGGCCAACCCTGCACAGCTGCATCTCAGGGGACCCTGGTCACTCTCAGTGAGTGTGTCCCTCCTGTGTTGGCACAGGACATACCTTCACACATAAAATGGGGATTGCTTGTCAAAAAAAGTTGCTCGGTAGCAGTGCTGCTTGCACTGTGTGCAAGGCAAGATTTAGAGCAGCGTCCTTTCCATGTCCCAGCCTCCTTGCCTCTGGTCTCCTTCGCTTGCTCCTTCTCCTGCACTATATGAGGGCAAAGACTAACTCTGAAAATTTGGTGCTTAAGCATATCCTTAATCCATAGCCCCAAATCTGAGCTGTACTGAAGAGTAATGATTACCATAAACTGGCAGCTGTTTCTTCACTGTGGTTACCCATCTCTGGTAAAGTCTGAGTAGTAGGTGGCCTGTCTGGCTTCTTGTACCAGTATAAATTCTGCACCAGATAAGGGTGGAACACAGGRATGCCACCTGCACTGTGCTTCCTCCTGCCCACCCTCTGCTTCTGGAGTATTTCTGGTGCATCTCTTACAATGGCCTATTCTATGTTTTATTTGTAGCACCTACTTTCATTAAAATAAGAAAATAATTTAATGCCATCTAACAAGGGAAATATGCATCTTTCAGCTGGGTTCTGGCTTTGGAAGGGACAGCACTAACCTCTTTTGATATAGCTTGGTGATAGGGAGGGCTCCTTCTGTATCTCTAATACTTAACATTCTTGTAGGAAGTTTTTAAAGGCCTGAGCAGATGGTGACAGGCTGACTGGGGCATGGAGTGCTGTCAGAGGTGGTAGCAAAGGAGCTCCCCGAGTATCGGCAGAGGTGTTAATCCTTTCGTGGTCTGTATCACTCTTCCCAGGTCTGGCCTCTGCCTATTTTCTGCAGGGGAGGGAAATACTGAGTCTCCTCAGATGACTCCTCCAATTCATATGATGCCTAGGAGGGATGRGGAGTTCCCTTTGCCAGATAGAATAAGCAACAATAATTATGGGTCAATCTTAAGCGGTTTCAAATGTACTCTTATTTGCTGCTCTTGGCTGTTCTTGAGCAAAGGTTCACCTTGACCTTTAAGTCAGCCCCAGCTCTTAACTTTTATGCAGAGTGAGCAGGTATAAATAGAGATCACTGAACTTTGAAGCCTGCCTTTCTGTCCTAGGCTGAGACCTGCTTAGACCCTGGTTTCTCTATTGGGTGTCTCTTGCTAATGTTTGTATCGTTTCTGCTGCTCTGGCATCTCTATGGGCTTCCCTATACATTGCAAACTACTTATACCTCATAAAAATGCAAACCAAGAGGCTCGATTCATTTGCTGTTCACCAGCCRTGTACTCCTTTTAAGGCTTGAGTGAGATAAAGTTTCATCATAACACAGACTTCCATGCAAAAGTGAATTTTTATTCAAAACATGCAATCAGATTTGATTTTTTTATAAGCAGTTGTTACACCCACAATTCATTTTAAGGTATTATATAACCTATAGTCCATGAATAAACCTTTGGGTTGGAAAGCAATGAACTGGAAGAAGGAATGGCATTTCTACACCGATGGTTAAAGTCTAATCACACTTCCCAAAGCAGACAATTTCTGACAGAATGGCAAGTTCATTTTCCTGAAGACACACAGTTGATAAATATAACATGCTGTTGGCAGGTGTAGTAATTTTTCAACTCCTGAAAACCTTCAAAATTCAATATAGCCAAAAAGACTGTGTGTCAGACGCAGGATTGGGATTCTTTGTCAATCTCCAACTGTACCAAAAAAAACATCCCATGCAAGAACTTGGGTTGTCAACATCCCGTAAGAGCAACAATGAAAAACATGCTGCGAACTGATTTCTGTTCATATTGTACTGTTTTGCTGGCGTTTTTAAGGGGCTTGGAAACAATGTCTGCCCAGTTCTTGCTGCAGTATAAGCATGCAAGCCACCACTCAGATTCCAATGCTAAATGGCTGGATGACATTATACAAATTTCTGCAATGTCTTACCTACTGATATTTGTCCTACAGTTGTAATTCAATTTACACTTTGTGTATTTCGTCTTGAAATCAATGCTTGTATTTAAAGTTAAGAGATGTAACTCGTGAACTGCAGCTGAATGTTGCTGGGTACTTATGCTAAGCTGTAAGCTAAGCTTAATGCAATCTTCCATACATGTTAATGTGATATTGGAGAAATGGTGTTGCTGATGGTGTGGGGTTTTTTCTTTAAACAGCTCTCTGCTTGGAGAGGGAAGGCACTAGAGACTCATAGTGTGCTCCTAGTTTGCTGAGTTTGGGATGGTATGATTCAAACAAAGATAAGGGGCTTTTAGAAAGCAGTTTAGGAAATTAACTGAACCTTCTGTTACTCTTTTTGCTGTTTGCTTATGTTCCTTTGGGCACTTGTGAGGTACATCTCTGATGTAAGGTAATTGCTGAGGACTTTATTGCTCTAAAGTAATATTTAATTTTTACTTTTTGTGTGTGTTTTATTATATGAAGAACTTYGAACTTTCAATATTCAAAATTTAATATATTTAATACATACAAGCCACTCTTCAGCCACTTTCTGTCAATTTGTATTTGCATCCTACCTGCTGATCTGGGATCCCATCAAGCACCCAGGGAACAGAAATGGCTCTGTCCTGATATCCTTCTCTGTTCATTTTTATAAGGTCTCAATCAATAGAGGATGTTTATAAAATTATTCTGGAGCCATACTGTCTGACTTTCTGTTTCTTTTTATTTCTCCTTTCAAAATTTGACCTTGCTGTTGGCTTCATCTCTTTGAATTTTAAGAGGACTTTTTTAATTATTCTCCTATTGTATTTTAAATAGAATAATTACTAGGTAGCATGCAGAATACCTTCTTGGCATGAGAAGCTGTTTCCACTTGTCTAATCCATATTGGAGTTTACACTCTTGGGTCAGGAACTGCCTATCCAGTGCATTAATTGTATTAGTGAATACTTAGAAAATCTCAGCTTTTCAATACAGCTTTAGGGCCAGGTGGCTTCTACAGCCTATGCTTACTTGCAGTAGTTGTTGGATGAGTTCATCTGGACATGTGGTTACACTCATTAAAGGGAACACATCGGGGACAGAGAACAAATTAAAAATGAGTAATGATCAGCAAGTTCCTGATATTGCCCCTGACTATCATCTGTAGACATTAGGAAAGAAGGCTGATAAGTTTTGCTATTCCAGTCCCACTTTTTAATGGCAAATTTCTTACCCTCTAATAGCGCAGAGCAGTGTGTCACCGCTACTCATAGCAGCAGGAAACCGTTGCTGTACCTGTGAGGCAAACTGCAGAGGTCTCCTGGTTTCAGGTTTTTTTTGGTGAGTGGACTGAGAAGGATTTGAGTGCTTTGTCCTTATCGCTCCCTTACTTTGAAATGTCAGCTTTGTCGTCTAAGGCTGGAACCACTCCCTCATGAATAAATTCYTCTCCTCCTTTGACTTACAATTCAGACACAGTTTGCATTGAAAAGTATTCAGTAGTTTGCTAAGGATTTAGCTAGTTTTGAAACCAAAAAGCTTAAAAAATGAGAATGTACTTGCTCAGAGCCTCCCTAAGATTGTGTAATTCTCCAATAGCCATTCATACCCTTATGTGCGGTCGTGGTTGTTTGCAATATGTGTCAGTAGTTTGTGTAGGCAGTTAGACGTAAGGGTCAGTATTTTTGGTGGGTGTTGGCAGTTTAGTGCCATCTTCTTTCAGCATTATAACGTGAAGGGATTGCCCTGGTTTTGAACCTTGAAGAGGAAGACCCTTAACACTGACATAGGCAATAGGTCCCTTCTTGTCTTGTCAGGTTTTATTAAGCGTGAGATGTAGCAGTTCTGTGTGCATGAGGGAGGTCTACGGCTATTTCCAGCAGTTACCGAGATAACAGCCCATGCAACAAATAGCTACGGCGAGAACAACATATGGATTAAAGGTGCGACATGTAGCTTGTTTGTATGTCAAAATGGACAGGCCTTAAAAGTTGGTTTAGCTGGTTTGGATTGGGCTTGGCTGCATTTCAGTCAAGGCCCTTTTAATTAAAATTATGTCACTCTTGTAAAATTAGATTACTTTTTCTGGGCCCAGTCCTGCTAATGACTACATAGTCAAGCAATCAGATATCAGTGGAAATAACAATAATTATAAAACTGGTAATACCCAAGGGTTTATGAGAATATTGGTAATATAATAGGAGTTTACGTATTCAGTGGGGGGAAAAAAAAAAAAAATCATATTAACTCTGCAAACCAGTAGGATTTTAGGAATGAATAGGAAGTATGAACAGGTATTTCTACATTAATGTGATATGTGATAAAATACATGTCTTCTAAAAACAAATCATTAAATGGGCTGAACTGTCTATCTGATTCAGATAACTTTTCCATATCATCATGGTCTTAGTGATTTTGTTGTTCTGTTCTTGACAAGGATAGCCTATAAATTCAGGAAATATAAAGGAGTAGCTTGGTAAAAATGTGCTGAAATATGAAAAATACTATTCTTGAGCCTGTTAAAATAGAACCCTTTCTGGTGATGTCAACAGGGCCGTTGTTTTTAAATATTTCCCCCAATGCTGTTTTTCTCTTTGCAGTCAGTGTTTTATAGCAGTTGTTTAAAAACGTAAACTCAAGTCAAAACGCTGATGCAGTACTGCTTGTAGCCCGATGCAACGCCTATGCAGGGAGATTAGACTGGGGTATTCAATTAACCTTACAGCTATAATTTAAACTGGGGCATACAGCAGGAGATGTACTTTATGCATAACTTCTTACCTAATGCAAAACTCATGTACCTATTCATTAGCAGAAATGGAAAACAGAAGGTCTGTTTTCTTAATACTGCTAATTAGTTATTTAGTATTTGTGAAATGGAAAATCGTGTGAATTATTACCCACGCCATCAGTAAAAATGCAAAGCCAGAAGCAGAGTCTCAGGCTTGTACAGAGAGCAATGAGTAGCTGCTCCTAAATTATGAATAACCAGGAGAAAAATAATCCAAAGAACCATTTCTGTGCTTGAAGGAGGTGCGTGTGTTGTGCACCCTGGATCCTGGTGATCAAGGGGTGCAGCTGGGGGTCCATGGCATGGGTACAAAGTCTCTTTTCTGGGTCTGCGAAGGCCTTTGGAGCTTCTTGTCCCTCTGATGGGGGGCTGCTCAGATGAGCTGTTCTCACCTTGCCCCCATCGGTGAAAGCTGCTGTAGGTAGCAGGTAACTAATGACTGCAGAGAGCTGCAGCAGTGCTGCTCACAGTGCATTTTGACTTTTGCAGGCTTTGTATTTTAAGGCAGACCTGGGAAAGTATGGCCTTGGGAAATTCTGTGAAAACGTGCCTCCAAAAGACCATGAGAGGCCCACAAGGGTATCGCTGTGGTGGGTATCTCCTGTGGGGATAGCCTTGCTGATTCCCAGCACCTGGAAAGCAGTAGGATTCCTTTGTCTTTGCACAGACTGAGAGATTTGATTATTTTCAGCTCCTGTCTTCTCCCCAGGCCACCAGACACTGTCCAGTTGAACACATTTTCCAAGCACAGTCTTTAGGCCGTGGGGTTTTCCTCTGTAGTTCGGCCTTTCATGTGACTGTTATTATTAATTGCTTTAACCCAAAGGAAGAAAAGAAAGGGAAGAAAATCAGCAATGTGTTAGAGTATAATGAGAATAAAAAGTAAAAGCATTTGCAGGAGGGGAAGTGAACTACTGACGGAAGTAATAAAAGGAAAGTCGTATTTTTTTTTTCCCAGATGTCCTAAAAAAAATAAATTACCAAACACAAAGCTGTCTTGAGAGTTTGGTCTGTAAATTTCAAATGGAAAGTCTGAGCTGCATTTCAGGCTGCAGGAAGCAAGATTTTTACTGCTGGTGATAGCAAAACCCAGGTGGTGGCATCTCACCCAGGATGTCTCAGCAAATTCATCCCTATTTGACTTTTACTTAACCTACTCCCAGAGGAGTTCTTATATCAAAGTAGGTGTGAAATTTCCTATCCAGAGGAATTGAGACATCTCTAGCACAGTTCAGTCAGGAAGTGTAGGGTATCCCCATGGCTTTCTGAGGAGGTCAGGGTCCAAGAGAGATGTGAAGAAGTATTCGGCTTCTCTGTTTTATTTTGCACCATCATTTCCTGATTCTGCAGTGTCAGTGCCTAATGATTCATCCAATGCACATCTTCCATGCTTTTTTTTTTTTTTTTTTTT
>JAYKAV010002877.1:138832-170250 GCA_035582835.1 Phoebastria nigripes | reverse complement strand
ATTTCTTTTTTCCTTTTTTTTTTTTTTTTTTTTTTTTTTTTTTTGGATAGGGGTTCTGGAGTGAATGTGTTGGAGAAGGTGTGTTAATGTAGAAATTATCATTCAAGCTACAGAAATTAACCCTGTTTTGTTTCAAGTTCTCGGTTTCTTTGCTTGCTTGCAGTCTATCTGTAATGTTTTGTGCATATGGCAAAAGACTTGTGGAGRAAAAAAAAAATTGCATGCAAGCACTATTTGATTTTAAGGCCAAAGGGACCTCTGATATAATTTCTAGTGTCTCTTGGAGTCTTGGAAATTAGCGATGCACGGTAGCAATGGTTATTGCACTTGTGAGCCTTGTTAGTCATGTGTAGATGTAGCACCTCATAYGCATAGGAACAGTCATGGTAATAACATTCCTACACTTTTTTCGAATTCTGTTAGCTTTATTGAAACACTTTTTATCTGAAACATTAAAATACATACTGGATTCAATAGAAATAAGTTTCAAATCCACTTCACTTTATTTTGTATTGGAACRCAACTGCTAACAGAGCTGCCTCAGTGTCATAAATCGTTACTTCTTCAGCGGAAACTTGTTTTGCTTTTGCTACTTCTGCAGTGATTCTGCAGTGATTCAGACTCTTGTTTCAAAGGTTTAAATCTAGTGATACAGATTATCTTGTTATCAGTACCTTCAAAAATTGAGGCTTTGCCTTTATCAGATTTTGCAGGAAGAATGTCTCCAGTATTTCAGAAAGTTGGGATGATTTCAGTGGTGCTTGTTACCCCTATATTTTTTTTGTGATATGCATCTAAGTTCTGTTTTGTAGTTAACTTTAACTGGAATAATTTTTTAGATGGATTGATTCTTGTTTTTCCAGAGGCAACTGATACATGGGCTTTTAGTATGAGAAATCTTGCTTTACTTCTATTTTGATTTATTAATGTATGACCTAAATACTTATTTCTTTACAGTCACTAATTCTGCCAATGTCTCTTATTTTTGAAGTTGTATCCAGYGCCATAGACCAGGCTTCACATTCATACCTGAGTGCCAAACATCAGTGTACATCAAGGTTAGGAACGTATTTATCCTCCTAACATCTACCAGGAAGAAAAGTTGTGCTGTGCCCATCTGTCTGATGGCAAACCCTGAGATACAGAGGTATGAGACAGCATTTCCAGGGTAGGACAAGGAATCTGCTGAAGACCAGAGACTTGAATCCCAAACCAGGGCATAGCCTTGACCATTGGCCCTCTCTGAGACCTCGTCRTCTTTCAGTCTGACCGCCCAAGGCGGTGTGTAGCCTCATGTAGCTGATTCATTGGCTGCGTTTCAGCTTAGTCCCATAGGCTTCATGAGACTTGTGTTGTTCTGGAGTGTGTTGGGAGGGAGGAAAGAGAAGGTGGTGTCCATGAGGAGGAATATAATTAGCCTGTGAGTTAAGTGCTTTTCCTACAATGTCAAGGTCAAGCAAGGCAGTTTAAAATATTTAATTAGCTTGGAACCAAGGAGTGATTTTTTTTTTTTTTTTTTTTTTTTTTTTTTTTAAATTTCCTTTGAAAATCCTGTTACTTTGGGTGGGGGGAAAGGTAATTTTTTCGACTGATCCAGGCTTGACATCTTGTAATGTAGAGGGAGAAGGCGAAGCAACTTGTGATCCTTCTGCTAATTGTCAAGGTCCTCTAGCTTTTGGAAACCTACTTAACTTGGGGCTGCTCAGAGGCATTAAAATGCTATTTGACAATCATGATTTGTATATCACATCGCTTCATTTGCATACCAGTAGTAGAAAACCTGTCATTACACCAAAGTATAATTTGGAGCTTTTCCATATTCATGGCATTGTATGAAGTTGGAAAACAAATGCCACCTCAATAGAGTACAATTACTGATCACATGGAGTGACTGATCTTCAATTGGTTTTAAATTAGAATCTTCTCTATTTCACTCCCCTGCAGAGTACTGCTGAAGCTTCAGGTAAGAAAAAAAAAAAAAGTGTCATATTTTGTAAGAAACCATAAAAACACCATTTCTGGTATTAGCTTAAAGGGACTTTGGGCCCAATTATTGTAGACCGGGATGAAGACTTTATACAAGATCACTGCCAGTTAAAAAAGGTCACTGGTACTTCATGATCTCTAACATGTTATTTTTGGTTAGAGTAAAGAAAAGTTAAGTTTTTCCATTAATATTTTAAAAACGTTTTTCTTTATGAACTCCTATTCCAATGATACTTCAAATCCTTCATAATCAAACCTCTGCTGCAGTTAAAATATTGTCACCGTTTCTGTTTAAACCTACCTTTCTGAAGGATGAACAGTAGTGAAAATTTGTTCAAGTTACTACATAGCATACAAATAACCTTGTGGATGAGCTACAGAATTTTATTACCAATTTTGGAGACTGTTCTAATATACAAAAGAAATTTGGTACAATAGATTTCCAGCATCTTTCTTTATATCGTAGGGCCTATTGCGACAGGACAAGGGGGAATGGTTTTAAACTAAAAGAGGGTAGATTTAGACCAGATATAAGGAAGAAATTTTTTACGCTGAGGGTGGTGAAACACTGGCACAGGTCGCCCAGAGAGGTGGTAGATGCCCCATCCCTGGAAACATTCAAGGTCAGGTTGGACGGGGCTCTGAGCAACCTGATCGAGTTGAAGATGTCCCTGCCCATGGCAGGGGGGTTGGACTAGATGACCTTTAAAGGTCCCTTCCAACCCAAACTATTCTACGATTCTAAAACAATCTGTTTTTTGGTGTGCAATTGTTTAACTGCTTTTTAATGTGTAATATCCATCACAAATATGATTCAGCAGCCCAAGTCCCCTTAATTCCTGATACATTTAGATCTAGTTACTTCTCTGAAGGAGTCCATTTGGATTTGGAGAAGGGAAAAAAGTGGAACAAACCCTAAACTTTTAGATCTTCCTCAACCAGAGTCTGGCTACGGTTTGAATTCTACTTTTTTTGTCTTTAATACAGAACCTACAGGACTGATTTATTTTTGTTGTGCCTTAGTAAAGGGAACTGAAAGTTCTGAAATGAGGAGATTTTGTCTGATAAATGCAATGCAAGATACTGGGCCAGGCTGCAACTCTCTTGGGGCAAAGGAAATCTGCAGCTTAATTTAGTGCTGATCTGTTTTCACTTCACACACTGATAGTCATACGTGGGAAAGGCTGTAGGGTTCCAGTTCAGTGCTTCAAAAATAGGGGAAACTGGAGCCTTCTAGACTTTTTACATGCCAAAATAGCTTTTGCTTTTAAAACAGTGTTTCTTGAATCCAGGTTCCCTCAGAGAGCTGGAGATGGAGGAGGTGAGGGCGAAAGCTGCATATTCCCATTTTCAAGGCAGGGTGTGAAGAAGCTTTCTTGTAGTGTCTGTAGAGTTGTCTTCAGAAGTGTCTGTGACAATTTTCTAATGCAAATGTAAAAGAGGCAACCACGGGTAATGCTCTGCTTGACCTGCTGGTCACAAGCAGAAGACAGTACCTAGTGGAAGAATATGGCTCTAGACAGTAGCTTGAGCTGCTGACCATAAGGTGATGACTGGATTGAGGCTTTCTAGGAAATTGCTAGGCAAAACGAAGGGGAATATGGTGTCCAGGAGAAATGGCTGAATTTTAAAGCAAGCTGGTTGAGAGCTGCTGTTTTGCAGGAAGACTGGGAATTCCAGCGGGATTGGATAAGCAAGGAGCTTTGCTATGAACTAAAATGCAAAAAGAGAGCATACAAGAAATGGAAACAATAATAGGCAACAGAGGAGTTGAAAAACATTGCTCAGGCACTAAGGGAGAAAATCAGAAAGGCCAGGGACCAGCTGGAGCTCTAAACATAGGTCAAAAAAAGCAGCAAGAAGCGATTTTACAAGTAAGCTAGTAGGGAGAGGAAGTTCAAGGAAATTATTTGTCCGTACATGAAGCAGGGAGACGACCTAATTGTAGATGATGCGGAAAGGGCTGTGGTAGTCCAAGCCTTTTTGTACCTCCGTTTTCACAGAGAAAGCCTGTTCCCAGGCAGCTGTGTCCATCAGTAAGATTCGGGAAGGAGAGAGGCTGCCAGCAGTGGGGGAGCAGCAGATGAGGGACTATATAAAGAAGCTGGATGTCTGAAACTGGATGTCTGCAAATCTGGGGGAATATGGCATATTCCTAAGGCTGCTAGAAGAGCAGGTTGATGTGATTGCAAGGTTGCTGTCAACTATAAACGGAGGTGATTGGGGTGATCCCTGATGACTGGAGAAAGGTGGATATTATGTCTGTCTTTGAAGGAAGGCAGCTGAGGTCCCTCTGAGGCGCCCAGAGGGGCAATGTGATAGCAGCCTGTGACTAGATATTTTAGGGGTAGGTTCAAACATAATGGAGCCAGGCTCTTTTCAGTGGTGCTAGAAGACACAGCGAGGAGCAAGGGCCAAAAACTGCCTTGAAAGGGTTGGGTTAGACATCAGAAAATCTTTTTCACCAGGCAGCCCTGGGACAGGTCACTCAGACAAGCAGTGGACTCTCCATCTTTGGATGTTTTCACAGAGACAGGGCCAACCTCACACGGAAAAAAAATCTTTTTTTTTTTTTTTCTTTTTTCCTCACGTCTCAAAGAAGCTAAGCTAAAAACTTTCACTTGGGAATGTTATATGTCCATGAACACTTTTTTTTTTTAAACCACAAAGAGGTGCCTTACAAGCTCTGAAAGAAGGGTAGTAACCAGGTTCTTGTATTCAGGCACTGAGAATAGTGGTAACAACTTGACTGGTGTAAGTAGTTCCTCAAATACCAGTTTGTTCCCAACTATTTGAAGATTCCCAAGCTTGCTTTGAACCATCCATTTTTAAAGAGTCTCGAGGAGAAAAATCTGATAAGGGCCTTCAAAATTTTGGTGTCGTGCTGTGAAAGCCTTTGATCAAGTCTAACATGTTAATCTTCGTAATTCCTCCAGCTCCTTCCAGAAATTTTCTTCCATACATAAGAAGAGCTAATCAATCCTAAAGGCAGTTTTCAGAATATCTTCTTTAAAAAAAAATGAGAACCATTCCCCCATGCACTTAACCTCCAGTCCAAGCTACATTTTTCAACTAAGTGAATCGGCATTCCTCTAGCAGACTTAAGAAATTTTTCTCTGTTTATGTTTGTGCAGAGATTTATGTAGTTAACTCATGGTACGCCTGGGAGTTTCATCCCTAAATGGCTTAAGACTGGATCCTCTCCCCGCTGTTCTACTAAATGTAGATTATTCCAGTTGTCTCTTGGGAATGGAAAGTGGTTAAAGGTTAGCAGAAGTGGTAGCGGCAGCGTAGCTGCCTTGTAAATGGACGGCTTTTATCAAAGCTGAGCCAGTGATGATAAGTGGACACCAGGCTTCCCTGCAGCCGATAGTTTTGCACTGTCTCGTAGAAACTGTAGCTTGTTTTTTGGTCTTCAGTCGAAGTGATCCAAACATAATGCAAATAAACCATGGCCTGTCTTTTGAAGTATCTGAACCAGATGTGCAAACATTAGTTATCTTTGGTGGAAATGAAGTTTATGTGGTTATTGGTCTCTTCCTTAATGCTAAAGGAAAATGTTTCAGGCTCTGCTGGTACTATTAATAAGGGAGTACTAAGAAATTATTGATATCCTAGAGGTTTAATACACAAATATCATATTATCTGACAAAAAGAGGATCTGGGCTAAGGGAAGAAAGCTTATTCAGCTGGTGAAGAATGTCAGGGCATTATATATACTTCTGGCACATCTGTCTTGGCAGGGATAAGAGAAGAAGTGAAGGAAGTTAGAAAACAGCGCTAAACAGTGTGTTGAATTGTGTAGAAAAAAATTATTAAAAGCTATGTGTCATTAACAAGGAATTTTCAGTGTGGATCTGTGTACTTTATTCAATACATGTGAAAGCAGTGATGGTAGTTGAGTGTCACAGACGAGTAAAACCCAGTGTCATGGTATTTGAGACATTGGACGTGAAGAATTTCAAATGAGATGTGAAAGGTCGTTTTGTTAACGAAAACAAAAGTTGTGTTCTGTGTCTTGGGTAAGTGAAAAAGGAAGGTAAAGGGGTTGTAATAAGCAGTTTTAGTAAGGTTTGCAGCTTCAAGTTTTCAAATAATTCATTATAATACAGTCAGAAAGGAAAATAAGTTTACTTTAAGCTGTAGAGTGACAGTATGTGGTTGGTAGTCTGCATGATAAAAAAAAAATTTGCTATGAAGAAGGAAGGTCATTCCTCTTACAGATACTGCCTTTTTTTAATCCACTCTGGCTGCATTTCTTTACTAGTTTTTAGTGAAATGTTTTCTGGTTGACGCTCTATTTGGAGTCAATAAAAGTGTTACGGTAGGGAATTCTGGATGGTATAGCTATCACTTATTGTAATTTATGAAATGAATTGAACAATGGATGATTTTGAGATTAAAATCAAAATGCCCTTTGATTTCCTTTGTGATATTTTCTATGTCTACAGTGCTACGTGACTGTGTCTAATGCAGAACTACATAGGAAGGGTAAGTGATCTGATTGTCTTGAAAGTTTATCCGAACAGTCCAAGAATCCTGATAAGAGGTATTAGTAGTTTTAATTATTATTTTATGGTGAGGGTGAGTTGAGAAACAAACTATGTAAGTGCAATTTTAGCATAATATATTGCTGTATTCTTTGACAAATGCTGACATGCAGGTTCCTGTATTAGCAAATAGTACATTTTATTGTTCATGATCACAAGAAAAACTAAGTTATTTCATACCCCTGATATAAAGCATTCTACTGTTTGTTTGTGGTTTGTTTGGTGTGGTTTTTTTTTTTTTTTTTTTTTTTTTTTTTTTTTTCCACCCCTTCCCACCCAGTTTCTGGAAGATGGCATTTACTTTGCTTTATTATACAACTTTCTATTTTGATTATTATGCAAAACTTTAAATATTTTTGCATTTCAAGTGCAATTAAACAGGACATCTGTTACACTGGGAACACGAGAGAACATTTTTATTATGCTGAAAAGATTTTCTGCCTATAACTAAGCCATTATTTGCATTACCAATTGCATATTGAAAAGTACTCATCATTAAAGAGTCAGCATGCATACCAAAGACCATAGTAGTAGCCGCAGTGTTAAAGCATTTTGTCTCTGGAGCAGGAAACTGTCCATTGTAATCACATAGCTATTGGTAAATTATGTGTTGTAAGAGCAGGCGATGCGTGTCCATGGCTCCAACCATTAATTGTGGCTTTTGCAGTTCTTTCCACTGAAACAGCGTCTTTGATGTCAACTCCTTCACAATAAGAAACTCAGCATGGCTGAGGTGATACAGGTAGCAGAGAGCAAGAATTTGCTAGCTGAACTTGGTGTGAAAGCTGAAATTAGGGCCAGGCAACTCCCACAGTCCACAGGGCATCACCTTGAAAATCCATGAAATGAGAGAATCAGAGCTCTGGGGAAAATGCAGTAATTGAACAGTTGGAGCCTGAGCAGGAGTCCCACAGCTGGAAGGTGGCAAGAAAATCAGGGAATAGGGGACTCAAAAAAGGGAGCTGCATCTGGCTTTGCAGCAATTACATGTGCTTGGGTTATATTCATCCCTTTTGTCATTATGCACAAGAGATAGTGCCAGAGATTAATTTGTTTCACTGTGGATTCTGTGTAAACTTATTTTTGATGTAGCTCTGAGGCCCGTTAGCATATTTTATGTATAGCTCTTGTGTAAGCATAGAGGAAAAAGGGAGTTAAAAGACCCCCAGAAGCCACACTAAATGCCAGACAATGCAACTCACATTTGAGAGAGGACTGTATTTTCAGTATAATACATTTCCTTCCAGGTTAGTTGACTATTTCTTCCTCATCTTGGAGAGTTTGGGGATCTGTAATCATAATTTTTATACATTACCTAAAATAGCATATTTTCAGATTGTTTGTTTGTTAATTTATTTATGCATTAGACTATTTTTCTTTTCTATGGGGAAACACCTGTAGGAGCAATGTAGTAGAAAGTGTTAAATTATCACCACAACTAGTTTGTGTCCCAGATAACAGAATCACAGAATAATTTTTGTTGGGAGGGACCTCTGGAGGTCGTCTGCCCCGACACCCCACTCAAAGCATGGCTGGCTTCAAAGTTTGCTCCAACTTCCAAATTGGATCAGGTTGCTCAGGGCCCATCCAGTTGAGTTCTGAGCATCTCCAAGGATGGGGTATTTCATAACTTCTCGGGGTTCCAGTGTTTGACAACCCTTACTGTGAACTTTTTTTTGATGTGGTGGTTGACAGCATTAAGATCCCCCCTGAGCCTCTTCTTCTGATGGTTAAACAAACCCAGCTCTCAGCCTCTCCTCATATGTGCCATGGCAGCCCTTGACCATCTTGGTAACCCTTCACTGGACTTACTCCAGTGCATCAATGTCTTTTCCGTGCTTGGGAGCCCAAATCTGGACATAGTAATCCAGATTTGGCCTCATTAGTGGAAAATAGAGGGGAACAATCCCTTTCTGATACAAGATGCAGATCCTGATAATGAAGATCCAAGGTGTTAATGATGCTGGGAATCAAAACTATTTTTCCAGAAATGTGCATTCTAACTTGTAGCCCAAATACTGTGCATCTATATACAGAGAGCTGTCTATTTGTATACATTGATATGTACAGGCTGGAAGAAGGTGTGTTGGTGCGTGCAGAAGAGATGCACAGTTTGTGTATTTGAATACAAATTTGGGTTTTTAATTCCTTTCACAATTAARGCGTGTTCTAGTCTTGACTACTGGCTCTGGTTTACATATTAAAGGGCACTCTTCCTCTGCATATTTAGCAGGTGCTTTGGAAATTTTGTTTTATAGCTTTGTCAAGTAATTAAGAGCCTCATGAATGGCCCCCATTCAGGACCCATGGTGTAAATTGAAATGTGTTGGAAAAGGTGTTATTTCCTGGAAGCTTTCACTTTCTGCTCCTAAATCTCTGATACCCCTAGTTTGAGTCATACTGATTAGCCACTCTCATGTCTAACTAATGCATTGTGTTGTTAATGATCAGAGCTAATCATTGTTATCTAAGCGAGCAAAATGCACATTATCCATTACTCTGGTTGTGGTTATGAGTTATGACAGACAGCTGTCATGCTATGAGCACACTTCTGGCAAATACATAAATGCAGTCTTTAATTTTTATTTTTCCCCTGATTAGAGCAAACTGTGAAGCCTTCAGCAGAGGAGTGCTGGGTAAAGTACTCAGTAAATGGCCATTACCTTCAGAGAGATGAAGAGAGATGGCACAAATTACAAACTGCTGTTTCAAACCGAGGGAAACCCTACAGGGAATAGGGAGGGGAGATTTATTCCACCACTTGATGTCAGTATATGCTCACTCTTAAAACTAGACAGAATTTTTTTTCCTTGCCAGGGAGACTTCTGGGTAAAGGCAATTTGCCCACCTTCCTGAGTGTTCCTTGCTGTCAAGGTTTTATTGATGGTGCCAATTGACTGAAGAAGTAGGACAACACCGGTGAGGACAATTCTCTAATTTCCTCGCAAGTGATGCAAGCTTTCCCTTGCAGAAGAGACTGCTCTTGCATAACAGAGTAATGGTTTTCTAGACTTAGGACGTTTTGGAGGACTTTACAGATGGGAGCTCGTTACTTTTCAAGGCACTTAACTGCATTCTTAATGTGACTAACTGAAATCTGTCCTCACAGAAGTCTGGAGTGATCTCAGCCATTCATGATTTCTTTGACACTCTCTCTGTGTTGAGAAAGCTGCCCCCTCATTGAACATTATTTCTGTAATAGCCCACTCTTTGAGGCCTCTTCTCCCACTCCTTTCCCTGCACTGAATTGTGGTGGAGGTATCGGAAAAGTCGACTTTGGCCAAATTTGACTCCTCTCAGTGCCCTCTGCTTTCCTTTTGAGCAATTGCAATACAGAAGCAGACAGTGAGCTGACTTTGGGGCTTCTCTGGATTTCCACCAGCAGAGGAGGCAGCTGTATCAAGTATGTCGTGTCTAACCCAGGCATCCTTAGGCAAAATTCCCTTTTTGCTTTCTACAAGACTGAGTCTATCATTACATTTACTAATTGTCCTATGAGTACTTCTCTGCTCTAAATGCTTCCTTTATTGTTAATGTGAGCAATTTCTTTGATAATATAGTCCATCAGAAAGTGAAATTGAGATTTGAATAGAAATCTGTTTAGTTTTAAATAGTTTAATTTTTCTCAAACTGAAAAGGCTGTTCTGGAATATCATTAAGTAGTTGGTTGTATCTGGAAGATGATTTTAAATTTCCTGAGTCTATATGTTCACAAACTTTTATTTGCATGTCAAAATAATTAGATTGTCTTCAAATAATTAGTACATTTGACTTAGCGTAGACACTTAATAGTCTTTTAAATCTGCTTTAAGCCATTTGCATTAATTGTAATAAATCACTCATTTAAATTGGACACAGTTTTAGATAAAAAACAGTGTCATTCCTGGGGTTTTGAAAGCTGCTGGAAGGAAAAAAGCTACTCATGCTGCTGAAACTGAACTTAATTTCACAGCTAGTCATAGGAATGTGTTACTGGGTTCCCTGTAACTTTAGAAAAACAAGATCATCATTGGCACTGCAGCCAGTCAGATGACTTGCAGAGACTGGAAAAGTTCTAACCCTGACAATGTAGCTGCTTGTGCAGGATGTATTATTTAAATGTTTAAAATTTAAAGTAGATATCTATAAGAAAGCCCAACAAAGTAAAAATATGATTAGGTTATGATATATGTCATCCAGCCAAAAACTTCTGAGTAAAACTTTCAATGTGTTTGAATGAAATGGACACTGCAGAAGAGGACTGGCTCAGAAAATGTATTTCAGTTCTGTGAAAGTCTGTTTGCAAAACAGTAGCAAATCCCAAGTTGCACTTTAAAGTTAAATCCATGAAAATGCCCATGGGATTGAAATCTGGTTTAAAAAAAAAAAAAAAAAACAACAAACCAAAAACATTTTGGGTATGCCAGCACCTGGTGATATGTTCAGAGGCTGCTAAAATCAAACATAATTTGAGTGTCTCTGTGGGTGCCTCTGTGGCTGCAGTAGAGAGAGTAAGAGACCTGCATTACCATAAGTACTGCAAAATACCACAAAAATGCCACATGCTACCCAGTCCAGATCTGCCTGTGTTCGTGGGCTGTCCCAAAAGGAGGGTGAATGTTCCTTCCTCATCCCTGGTAACGTTGCTTCCTTTCTCCCTGCATCTGTTATGTGAAATATCCCTTTGATACAAAAGCACAAAACATTAGGTAGTCACGATGCATTTTTCCGCTGCTCAGCTATATGCCGGCTGGTTCTTTACTTGATGGTTGTTATGGGATATTTACTGGAAGACAATGGCACTCTGGGATTTAGAGTCAAGCTAAATTATTAGTAGCTTAGTATCTCATTATTCCTCTTTCTTCTGTGAGTCAGCACCATTTTCAAAGCACCATCTGGCACCATGGAATCAACACCCCTGCACGCTACAGTCATTAATAACAATTTGCTGATGTGCATGTATTGACAATCATTTAGCCTTGGGTGATTTGAGAAACAGTGCCCTAGCAGTCAAGGCAAAGATGAGGAGGCCATTGCCATCAGCTGCTCCTGCAGATGATGTCTCTGCTGGAGCTTTATTTAGTAGCCATTGCCGCAACCTGATGTACAGGTACGTGGTGTAGGTGGGCCCTGAGCAGTCTGCTTGTGCTATGCTTGGATCCAGCTGCCAGCCAGGAGAAAAATCTCCTTTGGGAGCTGTACCCAAGTAACATGGCAGAGTGCTACCAGCCTGCAGTCTCCTCTTCTGCACATGGTCTGCTACCTGCTGACCCGTTTTCGGTCCCTGGTGCCTTTTCCCCTCCCAAAGGGAGCCTCCAATCACAACTACAGCCTATTCTGCAGACCTTGGTTCAAATGCTTGTGGAAGGGTATCAGGCACAGGCTGCAAGATAAAAACAAGACCTGTTCTTGAATCAGGCCCATGCTCTGAAATAGCCCCCTGAAGCTATCGCAGGAAATACTTTATGCTTTTGTGGTAGAAGCAGCAGAGTGTATGTTTGACAGTCTTTACTACTGAGGTTAGACATGCATCTAACAAGTGATCCCTGATAGTTTATTATCACAGTGAGAATCCGTATGGCTTAACAGAAGCAAGGCAATAACATCAGAAATCTCACAAAAGACCTGCTCCTCTAAGTGAACAAAACGCTCACACTTGAAACTTTACAGGTAAAAACTGTCCAATCCATGTATACGTTTTGTACCCTCTACCCTGGTAGTGTGCCTTATACTTAATATGCATTATTCTGCTGGTTAACATTAAAGAAGTGTTACACGTGTATTCATTTTAACAATAGAGCCACAGCACAGCTTAAAAATGAACTTTTCAAGTTATTTGGTGGCATACCTTGACTTCACAAGTGTGATCTTATGACAGTTGATGTCATAAGCAATTAAAGCTATGTCATTCAGCAATTAAAGTAACGTTAATGTATTATGATATTCATTGTTACTATTCTGTAACACTACTCTCTGCAACCTTTCCTGTACTAAAATAAACTTTTAGATACTTGCTTCCATTTTGTGTATAAGGACCAAAACCTGTTATGTCTGTTAGACAAATTAACACATTTTTTGATGAAACTCTTAAGGGTAGAAATGGTTTCTGCATGAACACAATTGTTACTGTAAAATGCCTTTATATAAATACCAAATATCTTCATGTAGTCAGTACTAGCCCTTTGCAGGTTGTGGATGTACCTGATGCCTGTGGAGATGAGCCAAACCCTGTCCCCATTAGTATGGACTGATCAGTTTTGGGCAGGAGATGTTGAAGGAGGAAGCGGGGTTTGTCCTTTAACATGTAGCTTTGTGCATGCTTATGTGATGCTTAGAGCTTTGTATGATATAAACTTCACTTTGTGTAAGATACAAACTTTCGCTTGTAGTATAGAAAATAGTTCCTAGGGTATGGGGCTGTTCATCAGGCTTATAGTTTATGTATAAGACAATAGGAAAGAGTCATTTTGCTGAATATATGTCTTCAGAGAGCTATCACACCATCATCAGCTTTCATTGGAAAACAATTACAAGGCTTCAAAAATTATTAACATGCAAGACGTTTTTCTTTGTGACTTCACTTTACAAGAATGACAGAAATTTCAATGCATGATCTTTCCCTAGTGTATTCTTTACCATTCAGTAAAAGCAGGAGTGGGAGAGATAGATCATACAAGGTACAAATCAAGCACAGAAAAGCATTTACATAAGTGAGAAAATATGCAAGTACCTAATCTTAGTGGGTGTTACCACTTTGCAAATTTGGGGACCTTCTGTTGGGAGTCAGTACTCTCTGCTCTCTGGTTTTTCCTGCTGTGTCTTCCTCTTTGTAACTCTCCAGTTGCTGGTCTCTCCAAAGGACCTTTAAAGTATTTAGTATCCCTGGAGGCTGATTTGTCTCTGGAGATGTGGTTTTGTGTTCTCTTGCTCTTTCTAGCAGCTCCTATTGATGCAGAACTGTAAGATGGTAAGAGACCACTTGTGATCTGATAGTGTGGGCTCTTATGTCACCTAAGCTTTTCTGAATTAAATGCTATTGAATAAGTCCAATGTATTTTTCCCAGAGGTCTGCGCACCATTTGTAGGTCCAAATATTGCATCTAGTTACCAAAGAAAGGTAATAAAAAAAGTGCAAATACATTGACAATTGTCAACAGTCTTAAACTTTCTATAGGGATGTTTGCATCTTCTCTGGATGTTTTTTGGGACTCCACAAATTGAAAAAGTTCGAAAGCTACTGATGCAGAGCACTTCTTTTTTGGAGACCATCCCAGCTGCGGAGAATCCACCTCACACCATGGCGTCTTGTTCTAGTTGGTTTGTTGAGCTGCCCTGACTCTTGTATACTTTTAAATGCTGGATTAAAGGATTGTCAATTTTTTGTAGATAGCAAGAGGCTGTGATCAAGCCACAACTTAACCTTTCATTTGATAAACTAAATGGATTGATCTCCTCAAATCTTTTACTCTAAGGCATGTTTTCCTGCCTTTTACTCGTCTGTGTGCTTTGACGGGCTGCGGAGATTGGATGTGTTGGAGACGAGACCCTGTTTATTGAGCTTGGAGTAAAAGGGTCCTGCTTGTTGTTTTGGGGCTTTTCAAGCCTTTCATGCATCCACTTGTGCACAAAACAATTTTTTCTTGTTGTGTGTTTCAGGTTGTTCTGGCAGACTGTAAAATGTTTGATTTTGAATGATTGCCAGGCTTGACTTAAATCAATATGAGGGAGATGGAAATGTATTTCAGGATGTTTCTTCGTTGGTCAATAAAATGCTATACCCCGTGCCATCAAAAAATGCTGAAATCAGCTTTGAAGAAGCAGAAAAATGCAACAGTAGCAGATGCAATTATAGTGATTTGCTGCTCTAAATCACCTCTTGTATACAGGGGAAACGGAAGTTAAAATAACAGAAAAGAGGTGTTTGTGTTCCTCAAAATCTGGGTTTTAGGCTTGAGGTAAAAGAGGTAATGTATGCTAACAAGAAGCTTATGTGACCTTTTAATAATGAAGAAACGGGAAGGACATCAGATGCTTCATCGCCGAAATCAGTGACATTTTATGTTAATTGAATTAAAGCAAAAGTATTTGTCCTACACAATGTCAGCTGAAGTTTCCTTCTTGAGGGGTTTGTCCCCATCATGACACAGGGAATGAAACCAAACTTGAATGTTTTTTTTATTGTTATGTTTGGATGGAAATGGTGATCTGATTGCCTGAAAAGCGTTCCTTTCCCATCTAATTATTTTCCTGTGAACACACAAATACAGATTATGAAGCTTGTAACCAGTGAAGCTTCTGGGAGGGGATGACCTGGGCTACCGTATGACTGCAAAATTAGGAGGAAAATTAATTTACCTTCATTTTGGTTATCTGCCATGAGAGCTTTAGTTGGTTAAAGCAGAAGCGGCAGGCCAACTTCACCTGACTGTCGGTGGAGGATGAGCATGCATACAGCTGGCATAAATCTTTCCAGTTCACTTTGACAGAGATCATACAAGTTCACCTTGTAGGACTTTTTTTTTTTTTTTTTAATGTCTACCTGTCTGGGAATCAGAGAATTTGCATCAGATTTCAATGAACAACGAGGCTAGCACAGCATTTTGGAAAGACAACTTGTGCACAGTAAAGCCTGCAACTTTTGTGGACACCACCTAAACTAACAAAACAACTTATCTGAGGTGAGCCTACTGCTGCAGCATCTCTGGCAATGCAGAGCTCAAGGCAGACTGCAAACACAGCACGAGATGACATCCGCTAATTCTGTTCGTTTGTTGTTTGGAAAATGTAAAATGCATGTTAGTTTTCACAAGACTCTTGTGAACCTTTTTTTTTTTTTTTTTTTTTTTAAAAGATGTAACTAAATCTGTGTTCCTAAGCTTCTGCCCATGCAGCAGTGAGTTAAAAAGGGAGAATTTAAGTTATTCTGACAATATTAGCTCCCAAGTTTTTCATCTTTATCACCACTCAACCCTTCAGAAAAGTCAGATGGGTGTAATGAAGCTGAATTTACCTCCTTGTGCAAATAATATACAAATGCTATAGATTTTTGGGAACTGGTGCATATGACTATTGTATAAACAAAATGACACACTTGAAGCAGTGAGGTTACACAGGTTACAACAATTCAAATAGAATTATTGTTTAAAAAAAAAAAGGCAAATAAGAAACCCAGCAACACTTTGTAAATGATGTTCTCCAATATGGGGATTGTCCGATTACAGAGCTGTGTACCTACCAGCTGACAAGTTCCTTAATGTTGTTATAAGCTGTTGGCATTCTCTTGTTAAGACAAAACTGCCCATTTTCTACACTTCACTATCCAGTTGCATGTGTTGGCTGGCGCAGGAGCCTCGTGTGCTGTGT
This sequence comes from Phoebastria nigripes, assembly GCA_035582835.1. Classification (NCBI taxonomy): domain Eukaryota; kingdom Metazoa; phylum Chordata; class Aves; order Procellariiformes; family Diomedeidae; genus Phoebastria; species Phoebastria nigripes. Next base: position 154,372 of record JAYKAV010002877.1, on the reverse strand, counting down.
CCTGAAGCCCTACGGCATTCCTGGGACAGGGTTGTTTCTACACCACTGGTTGGATAGTGGAAGGTCCAAAAAGTCTTGACTGGTTTTGGTTAAGATGTTGCTGTTTGCGGAAGGAGCGGGGCGATGCTGGAAACTGCTTAGGCCTTAACGCAGGCTGGGGGGAAAGGAAGGTGAAGCTGCCGATGGATATCAGCAGGGCTGATTACTTGTAATCAAAAAAGGATTGTATGCATGCTGTGGAAATGGCGAGTGTTAAGAAAGGATTTAGAGGTATATAAAGGAGTACATGCTCCATTTCAGTAAGGAAACTATCATCAGCTAAAGTGCGTAACAACAAAAATGAGTATTCAGCTTTTTGGCTGAACTCCAAATGTTACAAATCACTGAAGAAGTTGTCACATGGTATTAGATTGACCGTAATGCTTCTGCTTTTTGCATGTCCTTTCATTTGCCTGCTGAAAAACATATATCTTTGCTTCTGCTCAAGTCTCAAATTTCCTACCACTTTCTACATTTTTTCAAAGCTACATAATACAATTCTGCAGCTGTGATATGTATTGGAAGCACCTTGGTGACTTCAGGGGAACTGCTTGAATAGAGTGAGAATTTCAAAAATCTGTTCCTTTTGTCATAGAAAACAAAATGAAGAGAGCGAGTCAAGTGTCAGAGACAGCCATCTTCTAAAATTTGTGGTGCTTATTGTGAAAAGCAATTTTCCAATGCATACAGAAATCCACTGGGCAGGGTTTTGCTGTCAGTTTGAGGTCAGCATGTAGGATTTGTTTTGAACTGTTCTCATTTTAGATATTCAGGTGTGTGATACGTACGTGGTCATGAACAAATAAATCCTTGAAGGGCAGTGCTGCTGCCTGAATTTGGAACGAATGAGGTGAGGAATGAGCAACTTAATCTTGGATCATTTTCAATATCAACAGCCCTTTGATGGTAGGTTTGAAGCAGAACATGATTCAAACTGGTTCTGCAAAGAAAGGGTGCTTGGAGGTCAGAGAGGAAAGGCACCAGCGGCCATTAGCTGTGCGGTCCAACAGGAACGGCTGACGCGTCCTCAAGTCTGGCCAGAGACCAAGCACAGACTTGCCCAACGTCAGTGGAAACCTTCAAGAACTTTGTCTCATCCTCTAGGGAAACTTTTGAAGTCTTCCCCCCCCGCTCATGCAGTGCCCTCACAGCATGACAATATGAACAGGTCATTAGGAACAGAGTACTGGGTTTTCAATAAAAATTACTGAATTTTAGCCTCTTAAATCCTCCTTGGACTTCCAAAACAGTTTCTTTTCTTCTTTCAGAGTTTTCTGTCAAATTTCTGCCCTGATCTCCCCCCTCTACTCTCCCTGCTGTGTTATTTGAGGATCAGATATCCTAATTAGTGTCGTCAGCTTTCCTTTATGGAGCATTCTGCAGTATTGGATTAATAAATTTCCTCTATTTATGAGATAACAAATTAGCAATTATTTGGCTCCACACCAATTATCASAGAGCGCTGACAGGAGAACGCCCTATGGTACCCACTGCTGTGGCCTATAACAAATAAATTCTACCACATCTTTACAAGTGAAAGGCTTTGTATTTTGAGGCACTAATCTAAATTACAGCTGCCTGTGGAAATACAGCAACTTTTGTATTTTAAGGGAGTTATGTAAAAGTATGTTGTGGTGCCAACAGGATTTTGTTAATCTGATGTGATGTCCTAACCATAATATCTTACCGAGATTTATTATACACGATGAGATTTCCAAATGTGCGTACTGGTATTTTGTATGTGTTCCGAGATGATGGTAACTTGTTTGAGACTTTGCATCTCCAAAGGTTAGTGTTTGTAAAAATTCACATTTGTAAGATTCATGGTGATAAAAAGGACAGATGTTAGGTCTTTATTATGCCATTAATAGAAAAGAGATAGTTTGAGCTGAATTCTTTCTGGATATACTGAAGCTTTTTGAAATATGAGCTGTGAATTTTAAGTGTGTAAGTAGAGCCACTGATCAGATACAGGGAGTAGGAAAAAGGGCGATACATACATAGCTTTGAATTGGAAATGTAATTGTAGCAGTGTATCTACTGTTTACATTGTACCAAGGACTTAGAGGAAAAAGTCTCTCAAAATGTTGACTTTATTTTTTTACTTTTTGATTATAAATACAAGATATTGATTTTTGGCTTAGGGAAGCTTACATGGCATATGGTATGAAGGTGCATAGGCGTTAATACGTTTACAAGACTGGAGTTACTTATTTCTGAGAAAAGGCTCAAAGGTGATAGGACCAATATGTTTGAACTACATCAAGGATGTTAGGGAATCAGTGCAGATTATTTGGTTGAGGCTGTTGGGCAGAACAGAAGTAAAGCTTAAGTGGATTCGAACAGACTGCAGGAACATTTGGGAAGTTGTGATTGTACACAGAGTACTGATTATAATCTCTGAACAATTCTTGTAAAAAGCAGTATAAAGTATAGGACAATGTAAAGCAAGAAAAATAATTAGCTTGATCGCTTTATGCTTCAGTGTATGTGATAATAGGAGGGTACAAAGCCCATTAGAGAGGTGTATGATAGCATTCGATTCTAAACACATTCCTTCTGCCTGAATGCTATTACGAGTCCTTTCTATTCCTGAAGATATTCCTCAGTCTGTTGAGGATAGATGAGAGTCTTGTCTTATGCTCTGTAGCTGGCTCAGCTTGATCTGTATTGAATCCAACTACTTGATGTCTCCAAAAATAATACCTGTCCCTGGATATTTAAATGCATTATCTGTCAATTATAATGTTCCTACTGAATGCAACTGCAGAGTGCCAAAGCAAAGACAGAGCCTTTTATTTTCTCTAGAAAATACTGTATTTTGATGCATAAAGTAATAAAATAAAAATCTGCTTTTAAGTTAATATTATGGCTGATATATATCTAGAAGCTATATATGCCAGTGTATGTTATGTGTAAACATTTATTCTGCCTGGGATGGGAGTTACTGAGGATGCTATATAAATGATCCAGAGCAAGCCTGAACCAAATGTGATATGTTGTTATACTCTTACATGTCTGAAGCAGATCCAGAAGAGTCATGACTCTCTTCGTTCTACTTTGTCTTTACTGGTTTTAATTTTTCTAAAGAAGTAGCAAAAAGTAAGAGTTTTCATTGCAGCAAATCTCATTTTTCTTCTGTACAGGTGCTGATTTCTTTTATACCATCCATTCATCACTTAAAGGCACCTTTTTAATTGGAGAGCTCATTATTTCAAAATCCTGAATTGGAGCCACGTGACCTGACCTGGAGGGAGCTGCGTTCTCTGGCTCACAGGGGCAGCAGAGCTGGTAAGATAATCTATTCAGAGGTTTTTTGGTAGCTAGAAAGGGAAAGACGCTAAATGAAAACAACAAATATTTTGAAGCACAGTATGTCAGATGGTTAAAAGCCAATGCAAATGTTCAAGTTCTAACAGTATTAAATGAAGTACTGCATATTGCCACTCTGCTAAAACAATGCATCATGAAGTTATAAACAAAATTATTTGAATGATTCTTCAGTATTATTATTAATAGTAACCTGCTTCTCTAGATGAGGAGGAGACAGGCAGAGAAGGAGTGAACCTCTAACCTGGCGGGAGCATTCTTAGTTGTAGTGCCGCTATCATTGTGAGGCTGCGCGCGCAGCTCATTTCTTTACATGGCAAGCGACTACTTGGGTTATCATTTCCAGACAGGTGTCTGATTAGTTTGGGAGGCAAGATGTAATACTCCCAAATATTTCTGTAATGACTTTTAATGCAGATCAAGTTTTTTCCACGTATTCTCCATTTATCATGTGGGCCTAGCCTCTATAATTCTCTTAAACCTTGACACCCTTCTTTCTTCTCCTAATATGCGCTATGCTTGAAGATGTGTGGATAGCTTAAAAAAAAAAAAAAAAAAAAGATAAAAATTAGTTGAGTGCTTTGCTATTTAAGCTCTCAGAAGCGGGCCTTTTCAAGGACCGTTACTTTAGATTGCGAGATCACTCTGCCATTCGGCTCACCTTGTTCTTTTCCACAGCTGCCTCTGTATTTCTTCATCCGAATGCATAAGCAATGACGTTGTTGATACTGTCATTGAACATCCTCTTCTGGTCTGGCAATGAAGGCTCTCAAAGTATAAGGACTTTGTCTCTCCTGAGTTATTGTTACAATCCTCACCTGTAAGCTGCTGTGGATAAGCATCGTATCTCAGTGCTAATTCTTACCTTTATTTTTAATGTTGAGTATAAAGCAGTAGAGGCTGATGACATTTTAAGTGGTGTAATTTCTTAGTGGGGGGCACTCTTGATTGTGTAAATATTTTATAAGAGCTAAATACTGAACAGGGCTGGGCAGCTACAGCTCAGTACCAAAATGAACAGTAGTAGTAGTTTAATTTTGTAAAAAAGCACTGAAGTGGTGTTACTGAAAATGCTTCACACCTTAAACATGAAATGTTAGTGTCTAGAGAAGGCTGATAGTATGTGGCAGCCCTTATTCAAAGCTTCGGCTATTCCCTCTTCCTGGCATGTTGTATTTTATGTAGTGCTCTCACTGAACATAGTTGATTTTCACAGGGAGTAGGAGAAAGGTTTAGTGAATGAAAACTATCTATTAAAAGGCTCTCAAGAGACAAATCTATCAAAAATGGATTTGGAATCATATGGCAGCAAAATGTATTAATGCTGCTGCACAAAAATTTTGAGTGCTGGTGGGGTATGCTCCAAAATTGATCATATCATCCTGGCCCAAGCTTCAGCCTTGTCAACTTTTGTATCAATATGAACTGCAGGGGCATAAGGGAAGTTCTCATACACGTGTCTCTCTTGGCATTGTGCCTTTGAGGACTTGTGCTAACACTTCAGGACGTGGGTATGCTACTCCACTGCTATATTTATGCAATGCTCAGCAAGAATGTGAATCCTCTGCACTTTAAGGGCATCTGGACAAGGAATTGGCTTGCAGAAGAGCAGAAGGGAAAAATGGCATGGGATATTCCCCTCCTAAATACTGAAGCTTTTTTTTTTCTTCTGGTTTCAGCCGGACTAAACTATAGCAAACAGTGAATTTCAAGTGAAATATATTAACTGAAGTTCACAGGTACAACTCAGCTTTAGCAGTTGCTATTTGATTCTCACTGAAAAAGCAAGTTCCCCCAAGGTAGTTCGGCTCAGAGTTGTAATATAATTGTAATAATTTAAAGAGCTGCCAGGTGGTACACCAGGGTATTTCACTGAGTACTCATAGCCATGGATTTGTCTATCAGTTCACAAATATTATTTGTCATAAACCGAAAGATTTCTAGATGAAGCAAAAATGAGACAAAAGATTTCACTTGTATGATGAGTAAAATATTGCCCAGAGAATGTAAAGGCATTTTAATAAAGGCAGCCTGAGAGAGAAGAGTGATGGCAGGAACACAACATACAGTGTAAGCAGATCATCTTTGGTGCACGTACTGCTTTTATGGGAAGCGCAAGGCCAGGCTTACTGGTAGGCTCCAGATGCTTTCCCATGCTCTGGAGATTCAAAGGTGCAGTAAATCCAATTTAGCTGAGCAGTTGAGCAAGGTTTACAATTGCTTTGTGTCACTAGAGTGGAGCAAAGCAACCAGACCTTATGCATGAATGTGGCCTATAAACGTCAAAGAAATTAAAGGCATGGAATAACGGTATGTCCCCGAATCCTTTGCACAATTCACACGTATCTGAGGCTGCAAGCGTGTGAGTGTAGTTGCATGTCCAAATGGATGAGTAAGTATGCAACAGCATGTGCTGAATACATGGTTACGTGTTTGTGCCAGAGTGAGTATTTTGTGGATGTTTTCTACTTTTGGTTATTTCACCATATTACTGAAGCAACTGCAACCATTTTTTAAAACACTGGAAAACTGCAGTTTTTTTCTGATAGTGCTATAAGGCACTGCATGTAAAGAGTGTGTGAAATAATCTCATCACTCCTTTTGTCCCCGTTATTCCTAACAAAGTGATTTGCAGGTTTTCTCTCCTGCTTCCTCTTTATTCACTTCTGCATTATTTTAAAAATTGTGACTCTCCATGTGTTGAGCCTAGAGTTTTTTCCTGTGATGTAACTCAAATTTTATGGATATTAGTTACTGTATCAAACTGGCTAAGGGCTATTAGGCAATATCACAGACTATAACAGTAGTAAATCTTTAACTCTACTTATAATATGCAGAAAACTACAACCCATAAACTTTTTAAATGTTCGAGGTAAAAGGAGAGCTGATGTTGCTGACAGTTTTATAATGTTTACGTAAATGTTTCCTTACTTATGGCAGAATAAAACCAATGAGTTAGAGACTTTAAATGGAGCATATTAAGACCGCTTATTAAGGGAAATGTCCTGAAACTGTTGTAGCTGAAGATAAGGAATGTAAGATCATGGGAACCCAATGAATAAGTGTTTTTTTTCTCCCAAATTTTGTATTAGATTGTACTTTAGGATTTGTGACAGACCTCTTAGTTGGCCAAACCTTTGAGGCAGATATATTTAGACCTTACTCTTAGCCATTCAGAGAATACTTAAAAGGCTCTTTAACTTAGAAAGACGTGTTTCATTAGATTACTCATTAGAATAAATAGCTTTTTTAAAATAGAAGATTAGATAAGACAGAATAATACAAAGGTTTAATACCCAACTCTCCCCCTACGCGTGATATCCTTGCAGGTCAGTCCCTCCTTCCAGACTTTGGTCCAGTTGCCTCAGTGGCTTTTGGGATCGCAGCAAACTCTGCTCCCTTGCCAGCTTTTCCTGCAGCCACTCAGTCCTACCGCTCTTGCCTTCCTGCTCCTCCTTACAATTTCTCTGCCTAGCTCCCCTCCTTCCTGGGAATTCCTGGGAATTTTTCTGAAAAAAAAAGGGTCGCTTAATCAAAAAGGCATTTTTTCTTGCCTTGCTCTCAGAAAAAGATCGGTTCAAAAAGCTCTTTTCAGATGGCTTGAGATGTTGATCCTGTGTGACGTGGCACTTGCCTTTGGGGCTGAAGCAGTACCCCAATCTTACAGGATGCCAGCCCGCCCCAGCGCTCTCTGGAAGACTCTGGTGTTGCTCTTGGGGAGCATCTTCTTCCTCCGGCCCCTGCAGCTGAGCTGAGCACCAGCCCCATTGCTGGCTGTGAGTAGCCCTGCCACTGCTGTTTGGCAGCCGAGGGATCTGCAAGGGTCTGGCTTACAGGTTTGCTGAGTGCTTGGATGGAGAAGACCTCGTTGTTGTTGTCTAATTAACAGGTTTGTGCTAAGCGGGGTTTAAGGCTTTGATGGAGTGAAAATACATGCATTTATTCATAACACTCAGRAACTGAAGAGATTAAAAAAAAAAACCCAAACACGCTTGTTTTTCCCATTGGAAGGCTGTATCAGAAAAGACACTTTTTTCCCCCTTGATTCAGCCAGGTGTCATTCCCTGGATAAGGTGGCTATAAGGGCCTTGGCCTTTCTGCATGCCTCTCTTACTCTTGGTGGAGTATCTCCATTTTATAACCAGTTTCCACTTTTTCAGTCCTCAAGGGTCTTGACAGGTTTAATCTCTTATTTCTATTGTACCTTTAAGTAGAGAAAGGCTGTGTCTTATCAGAATAGAAGTTGTTTCCCCTCCATACAGATTTAAGCACATCTTTACTATAGCAGGACTGGTTCCAAAAAATCTTTCTGCTTCAGTGAGATTTAAAGGTCTCTCCTCCGGCTCTGCTGGCTGCACAACATCCTTCAGCAGGGTCTGGGCTCTGCACTGGTCTTTACATTCGCTATTAATGTGTATGTTAAAACTTTAGATGAAGCCAACATCTAAACCGTTTAATTGGACATACATACTGTTATCTCTTGAATGAGGCCAGACATGTTCTTGCCTGGCACAGCTGGCTACCACGGCTGGTTTGGGATGTTTGATTCTCAAAGTCTTTTCTTCCCTACTATAGTATCTGGATTCTACAAAGACGGTCAGGTGCATCATCAACTTAGCACTGATAAGATGAACTGTAGCAATTTACCACTGTCATATACTATGATCGCTTAATTTAAACTAAACCTATTCTTGGAGTAAGTGAAGCTGAATATTTTGCATTTGCTGCAGACTAGGGACATACCTATTTGCAAATATTGCAGAACAACTTCTGTAAACCAATGATATGCAGAAATGCAATAACTTGCCTAGATTCACAAAACTGCTCTCTACAGTTTGAGAAAGAGGTTTCTTTCTATCCGTGCAGGTTTTTCCTGAAACTAAAGCCACCTTTTCACAAGGGCCTGTAGATGCTGTTTTCTGAATTCTTTTGTAACTTGGCTTGCTGTCTGGAAATAGGTTAGGAAAAACAAAGTATGAATCATTTGCCAGGGAACATATGACCGTGCCAAGGTTCGGTATTTTCTTTTGTTTGGTGTCCCATAATGCAGCATGGAAGCTGCAAGCCAAGTTTATTAGTGTTGTACTGATATGTAAATAAGAGCATCTGTAATGTGCTTACTTATAATAGCTGCAAATTGGGTAGTGCTTTGGTTTCCTGCTTACTAATCAGGCTATCTGTATTTAATTGGGTACATTTCAAACTATCTGTAGGTTTCATTTTCCAGCTAGTCCACAGAGGTATGTTTATGATGGAAAGTGCTTCTGATTTTGTAGTTAATTCAGCAGAAATAGACAAGCCAATCTATTTTAAAATCTTAGTAACCACACTGATCTCTTCTTTTGGATTGCAACTAGCACACCTCAAACCCCTTAATTTTTCTGTTGTTTATATGAASTGTCATTCTACTAAATTGCGTTGTGAAAGGTGTGCAAAAAGCTCATGATGGTCGTCAGAGTCCAAATCTAAAACTGCTTTTTAAAATTGCTTCCTGTCAAAGAGTGATTTATTATTTTAATTTTCACTACAGCAGTTAAGGTGGTAGAAAAGATTCTTTTGAATGACTTTTTTCACCTGACATAACCTCATTACAAGGTATTGAGGTATTGTCTTCAAGGTATTTACTTTGCCAAAGCTATGACCAGTATCCACACCTTTTACCTGCCCTAGAGCTCTCCAGAGATCTCTAACCCGTGCCATTGCAACCTCCTGCTTTCACTGATTTTATACAATTTTGAAAGTCTAAAACCTCCTCTAGCAGGAAGGTGTCAGCTTAAACTATGGTTAATTCAGCTTGAAAGAGAGAGCAATGGGAAAACTGTAACAAAAATATACTATAATGCTGCTGCCTTTCATCCTGGCTAGTCCTAAAATGAATTCAGAATCTACTGAAGTCCATGGCAGGAAGGCAATCATGCTACCAAATGTTCGCAGTTCAAATCGGTCTGATAACACTGAATTTAGGCTGAAGGTTCAATGCAGTTTGTTTCATGTTACTATATGTGCGTGTTCCTCCTGTCAAGAGTGTGTTGTGTCCTTTCTCATCATAGACTCCCACACTAACTATTAGTGATTTCAGCTCATCATGCCGATGACCCATCTCATCTCTTCACTCCATCTGTCTTTGCTGTCGCCCTTCAGTTAACCTGCCCTCATCGCACCCTGTTACTGATTTTTTTCCACTTCCAAGTGCCTTCGCTTAGCTCATCACCTCCTCCCACTCAACACTGGCTTCCCTTGTCTTTTCTTTGACRCTGAGCCCAACATTGCCAACAAGTTCCTACCTCCTCCCTGATCTAATCTCAGTAAAACCTCATTGTTTCTAATCATGATCTTTCTTTCCCACTGCGCTGTCTTTCTCCAGTGCCCAGTGCTGGTGTGCTGTGGCATGTCCTCACATCCCAGAAAAGCCCGGATGGAAATCTTGTGGCCAAGGCGGATTCCTCCATGGCAAGTTTGTTCTCCCATATTTTACTTGGCYAAGTCTTTTTAGCTGAATGTGCCACCTTGACCATTATGGGAACAAATCACCTTTCCTTCTTTAAGGAAGAAGTTAATGGTCCTCTTTGTTTCTGACATGCCTACAGAGGACTTGACAGAATTCTGACTGAAACTGGCCCATCGCTTCCCATCTGCCTCTGCTTGATTGAGCTGCCTTTTTTTTAGTTGGCTTGTAAGCTTTTGGGGAAGAAAGTTTTCAGTTTGCTCAGTTTTTGCATGGGGGTAGTAGCACGATGGGATCCATAACGAGATACCTCAGTGGTAAGATAATACAAATATAATAGTAACGCTAATTAACTGCATGCTAATGAAAGTTCATTGTATGTGCTCACAGCTTCTTTTAGGGATCAAAATAAGGACTTCCCCTGCTGCAATTGGGAGTTTATAACAGGGGTTGTACCACTCTACATCTGCCCTATTCTTATCTTCTTTCCCTACGCCTCCACTCATAGCCACTATCAGAGACCACCCTGGGCTCTCTGAAATAATTCCATTGCTGGTCTGCTTTTATGTCCCATTTCTTTTAACAGCCTGCAGTACTGATTCTTCTTCCTACTTACTTTTTCAGTGTTGAGCGCTCAGACCTCCTCCCCCCTCATATCTTTCTGACCTCCATAGGGAAGAGTTTTTGCACTATATGTTTTGAAAGCTCTCTGGACATTTTGCATGCCCCTGCAGTGTAACTACTATTAGTAGCATAGTGCTCTAGGGAAGGGGAGTCTTGCATACTTACAAAGTTTGTTTGCAGTGCAATGAGTTTTAAAGAGGAAGGAAGCAACTGCATTCCCTTTTAGAGCTGAAATGTAAAGTTTGCAAATGAATACTTGAACCACCATTAATAAGCTCGGCATACAGAAATAATGTGGGAAGTCAGAGGAAACCTAGGACCCTCTGAAATCAGTTGTGGTCTGTTGTAGTGTTTATTCCGGGTATTTGTAGTGTGAATGAAAAGGATAGTGATGAGGTGCAATTAAAGTATTTTTGATAGATGTCAAAGGTTGAAGGGACAGCAGCTTATGAAAAAATTGAATTAAGTTCAAGACTCTGTATTAAATGTGTTTCAGCAATACATGCTGGAAATGGAAGATTTTAACTATGCAGTCAGGAGAATGAAACTCTAGATTCATATATTTCAAAAGTACAAAATCAACAGTTTTTTTGGATATTCAGCATGATTCATTGTGTGTGAATTTAAAAGAGTAGATCTGAGGATTTAGAAATATTTTAATAAAAAGTTTTAGCCCAATATGCGAAGGTGTAAGTTAGCTTGGATCTTACTGTTGTTTGTTTTACAACTTTTGGATTCTTGGAAACTCTTGTACTGATGTAATGTTTGATCTAAATTTTTGGCTTGATGCTTCTAACAACAAAGACATATGGCTGTTCAGCAATGATTGTTTCAGGTACAGAGAAAGTCAAGGTAGGTGATGTAAAGCAAAGAACCAGACTGAAAGCATAGAGAGTCTCAGAAAGAACTTCATGTAAGTGGCAAAGCAACCTATATGTTATTAAAAACAAAACAAACTGTACTAGAACAAGTCAATTTTCAAGCAACTAGTGAGGTACTGCAATGTACTCAGTTGCAGGCACAATATATTTGGAACAAAAAAACTCTTCAAAACTTGTGGTTCATAATAAATAGGTCAAGAAATGGTTATTAAAAGGGGAATATTCAAGGTAAAAAACCTTAAAAATTTACCTACTCATATCTATGCTTTTAGTGTTTATCTGTGTTTATATCTGAGCTATTAGATTGCACTTCATGCTCTATGTGAAGTGAAATGTGAACATGAGTGAAAAAAATGAGAAAAACCTTTTATTGTATTTAAAAGAATAAAAGTTAGAGATAATGTGGCTTGAAAGTACTTACAAAAGTAAAAGTTCTAGGATTAAATGCCTTCTAACCACAAATCCTTAAACCTTTTGGGACCTTATGATGTTAAGCATCAATTAGGAGAAAAATGCCTTGTAAAAGGTATAAATAAAAGGACAATCTGTGAATTTTAATAAAATATCCRTATGTAAAGAGGAAATTAAAATCGATGTTAAAATTGCTACCAGCCAGTTTATGTTCTCTAGAGGGATGAGGAAACACTTTAAACAAATCTCAAGGTTGAAGAAACATTTATAATATAACTCTCTAATAGAACTTTGTATTAGAACAAGTGCAGCATGTTAAGAACCGTAGCCTGTAATCAACAGTGAATGACTGAAGAAAATGGAATATTATTGCCTTGGTTGGAGTACGGATTTTCAGAAGTTTTGGAAATACATCTGGATAATCATTGTACCTCTCTAGAGAGTGATCCAAAGTAATAGATGCGGTAAGACCTATGAGTGTATGACCTTAATCAGCAGTATATAGGTTTATACTTCATTTCAGTCATAGTAAAGTGGTCTTGTGAAGACCACTGGCTTCAAGCCAATGTACACCTTCTGTGTGTATTGCTGAATCATAGTGTAATTCCCTGTTATTCTTTTAATTATAGTGCTGGTTTTTCTTCACTAGATTCAAAGGTGTTTTTAATAGTTGCCTGTTTATTTTTATTTGTAAGAATTTGACATTTATCACCTTTTTATCAAGGCATCCCGTTACTAATGCTTAAAACTATCGAAAACTGAAAAAAAAGACAGCCCTTATGTTTGATATTTCCTGGAGGTCATTCTCACTTGCTTAGTACAAAATTATGAAAGAAACAATTTCCAAATGCTTTTTTAATACAGTCGATCAAATCCTGTAGCAGCACTGCACAGGAACCTAAAAGGAATTGATTTGTCTCTAAAGCATTAATCCACTTTTAATATACAGCTCAGATACTGCTGTCACATTTTGCAGCAGAAAATTCCTGAGGAATAATGTGAATGGAATCAAGAAATGTTAAATTGCACTAATTTGAAAATTGTACAGATGACATGTTAATTTAGGAAGATAATCTGGAGGAACATGACTGAGAAAAATTGCAGTCTATTTAAGGGTAGAATTGGAGGAGAATTGAGTAAGAAAACGACGTTTGGGTTTAGCGATAATACAATGAAAATGTTGGGAGCTAGCAGGCAACCATTCTGAAGCTCAAATCTCTCCTGATCTTGGAACCATCTTCCCAGATGGAGGGAGAGGACGGGCAATGAATGCTGCTGGAAAATGTGCAGGCTGATGGAAAATGAAATGTTTGCTGTGCTGGTGCTCCTCCAGGAGCCGGCTGTGCTGCTGGAGGAACTGGGTTTCCCTCCGACTCACCTGGATCTCGGGCAGCCTCTGAGTCTCAACACGTCCCAGCTCCCCACGTTTGCGGCTTGTGCTGAGCCAGAGCTCAGGTCCTGGGGTGTCGGGCTCTGGCACAAGCTGCTGATGTGATAGTGATTTCATTTAGGAGGGAACTAGGAAATATGTGGCTTTCGTTCCAAATCAGAGTGAAGCCAAGTATCCGATCGGTCTTTGAAATACAACAGCTCTGGCCTGGAAATTGCAGATGAGCGGAACCCCTTTTTTGCCCTGTACCATTCAGATTCAGGGTTGTGGCAGCCCTGCAAATAACCCAAGTCTTTAGCTATTCTCCAGCATTGGCCTAGTTTCAAGTTGGCAGAGAGTAGTTGAAGGCAATTATAAGGTCTATGGCAGCCAACCTGTCTGCCTGCCCCTTTTGTAGAGACAAAGGGAAGCAAAAAGTACCTGCTGTTTGGAGAGCCTCAAGAAGCAGGGGTGGAGTGACTGTGTTAGGTTGGACTTCATGATCTTAAGGGTCTTTCCCAACCTAAACGATTCTGATTCTATTCTAAAATGGGAAAGCGACAACTTCAGGGATTAGTAGTTTGCCAGAGGAGGGTCTGGACTTTGTTATCATATAAGAGTTCAGGCCAGCAGCAATGAAGTCTCATCATTCAGGAGCTGCACAAGCTGTGCAGAGCTGGACAACACACAGCGTGAGCTGTTCAGGGACATTCATCGGCAGAGAAGGACCGAACACGCTTGTCCTCCTTCCTTTTTAGCCTCCAGTGACCTTAACGGTGTCCATCCATCATCATCCTGCCAAAACTAACCCCAAAATATTTGATAGAAAGAGTGACTTCACAAAATTTAGACATCTATATGGCTACACAGAGTAGTATCTGAAGAGCTGCTTCGRTAAGGTGTTTTAGAAATTTCTTTTTGCAGAGACGTAAACTTTTGCCAACACAAACTACTATGGAAAGAAAACTAACAAAAAAGCTCTTTTCTTTACATCAAGTACCCCAAGAATTGGCAAGATGAAAGAAATACATGTTGAAGTGAAAACAGCCGCTGCAAAACTATTGCTTTGACTGAGTAGCAAGATGTTAAAGTTTATGAGGAACAGTAAGCATTTACCTAGTAGGGAAATGACAGCGCCCGGCTGCAATCATACAAATGGCGAAAGAACTAAGATTTAGCACTGTGCTAACACCAAACGGATAGTGCTAGAAAGGGGAAAGGAACCAGGTGATGAAGATAAAGGAGCTGGTATACAGTCCCAGAAAGAGAAAAAGAGCCTGCCGCTCTGCATAATACAACAAATGTAGTTTCACCAGCTGCAAAAGAGGCTGCAAATTAACCTAAGGTAGTGAAGAATAAAAATAGTCTTGGAAGTTAACAGGTCACTGCTCAATTAGAGGAAACAACTGCGTAACCATTAAAATCGCAAGTCAGAGGACTGCGAGCAAATGAGCAAAATGTGGAAATGGATAAAGGGTATTTGAGAGCAAATAATGGGGAAATTCTGGTGGTTCTCAGTTTGAATAAAAGTAATGACCTTAACCAACACAAAGCGCTCAACAGAAGGTAAATGCATGGCTCCATTAAAGGCTGTAAATGTTATATAAAAGTGACCTCTAATGGGGAATATAAAAAACCTATGGCCTTAAAGATAGTGTACATGCAGGCTGTAATGTGAACATTTATTTTGATGTCAGAGGGCTAATGGCTGCAATATTTTAAGAGGAAACTTTAGAAGTTTGATGAGAACGAGAGAAAAGTCAAGTTGCCCTGGGTTATGCCCATGTGTGTGATCTTGGCATTGCTGCTGCTCTGTCATGTCTCGAGGTCTTTCCTGAAGCCGCTCACTTCTGCGGGGCAATGTCTTCAACAGCCGGGTCAGGCCTTCGATGGTCTGGCTAATTACTCTGTAATAGCCAGATTAGATGACTGCAGCTGGTGCTCTGCTGGTGAGGAATATAGCGGTGCTATGGTAGAGTGCAGTAGCTTTGCTGTCAGTAATTGAAACAATCCTGAAAGAAATGAGAAATAAAATAGTTTAGTTTTTAAAGCAGTAGTGATAAAGGAAAGCAATTCTGCTGCAATTATGCTGCTAAAAAAAAAGGAAAAAGGGTAAAAAAAAAAAATTCTGCAAAGTCTCCTTGGGAATAYTTACCCACTAAACAGTGGGTGACCAAAATACTTGAAAAATATTCTCCAATTTTAAAGTTTGGGTTAATTAAAATTGAGGACAGGCTTTCCTTATACGGAAGAGAGAATGAAAATAAAACCAGAGGTATTCAAAACTTGATGGAAATATCCGTGGACCTTTTGGAGTTCCCACATCTGCATTGCAGTAGTGTTTGATGGTGTCACGCTTCTGTGGGAACAAGGCTTTTTAATGTTAGTGGAACCTGATTTTTTTTTTTTTTTTAATTTTTTTTTATTTATTAATAAGTTGG
>JAYKAV010002877.1:90298-138720 GCA_035582835.1 Phoebastria nigripes | reverse complement strand
AAGAAGGAAAAAAAACCAACCCAAAACCCCAAAACAAAAACAAAAAACAGGCAGGAAAGCAGGGCAAGGGGGAGAAGAATAGGTTAGATTTTTGGTGGGCTTTTTAATTTTATTTTATTATTTAATTGCAAGCCTGTTGTCTAGATGGAGATGTTGACATAAGGCTTCTGCAGCAGGGGTTGAATTTCTGGCAGATGGCCCTCTGCACCTCTAATAAAAGACACAAAATCACAGCCGATAAAAAATAATTGGAAGAGAAAATCCTGAGAATGAAATGTCAAATAGCACTGGAAATGTTAACACAGGAGAGAAAATTATTCGTAAATATATAGGTGAGACTAAAACTTCTCCCTTTATGRGTAGAAAAGGGCAATTATAGGTGAAGGGCAAATACCCTGATATTAAGTATCTAATTGGGATTATTTATCACTGCTTATTAGAAGGAGGGTTGGGCATCTCAATCATATATTAAAATTATAAGCCCAGAGAGCAGGGATTCTGCATAAGGGGATTCTGCAATATAGACAGTACCTGAATGGTTGGTGAGAAATTAGGAGCTTTAAAAACAGTAGGACATAAAAAGCAGCAATTCTTGCTTTTTATAGGGCAATCCTTGAAAAAGAGTGATAGTGAGGCAGCCCATGCTGCATTGTTGTGTCCCAAATCATTAAATGCCAGCAGTGTTTGCCCACGCAGATTACTCGCTATAGGAGAATTAGCCTTGGTGGTGGCAGAAGAAAATGGTTCCAGTTGCTACTGGTTCCAGTTGAGTTGGGGACACTGGAGGGGCAGTGAGGAGAGGCTGTATTATATGTCCCTGTCTGGCTGCAGCGGTGCAACGTGCACAGGTTTGTGTTCTCCACCTGCCTGACAGTATTTGCACCAAAAAAGGGGTGCAATACCCGTTTTGGGTAAAATGAGCCAAGTTGGCCAAGGCTTGTTATAGAAATCGTCAAAACCAGCTCAGCTCATGTTGATTGTGGTGGGTTAGGACTTGTGCATGACAAGGTTGAGTTTGTGGTTTGGTGGTTGCTGTTATTTCCATGATGATTAGCAGTAGCCGCTTACAAATCGAATACTGATGCAGACCCAGTTGTTTTCTTTCATATTTTTGTTATATGATGCAGGGGCAGGCAGAGATTTGCAGTTCATATAGGAGGCCAGATATAAGGAAAAATGGTTGTGAACAGGTACGTGGAGCGAGGATTTGTTGATGGATAAGCGAAGGGAGGGTGGCAGCAACAGGCCAGATTCAAAACTGCTCATAAAAATTTAACTTTTTTTGCCTTGTAAATGTACGAAATCCTTCTCTATTATCTTGGCAGGTCTTGACTGTGCTAACTTCCATTCCATTAATGTGCAAGATGTAAACATCCGCTCAGWCATTCCCTGTCCTGTAGGCAGTTCAGCAGCTAAAATTCAGATTCAGAAATTGGCTGCTTGGTAGTAAACCGTTATTGTAGAGGTAAGCACCTCGGAAACTGTGCAGCTGTCACTGCAAGACGGTTATTTAAMTATTTAGAAACAATATGACTATGGAAATCTGTAGTCTGAGCACGACTGAGCAACCTTTATGGCTTTTTAATGAACCAGCCCAAACAAGACGGGGTGGCAGGCTGAAAAGGAGCAAACAGAATGCCGCCTTTGAGCTGCTGATGACTCTGTCACATCTCCACTTAGGTGGTTGTATCCCACCTCACACCTATGTCAGTAGTTTGYCATCCAGAGCAGAAAGGTTTAAAAGAAGTGCCAGAGGTCGCAGGGGGAAGTGCAATAGTGGAAATTCAGTGGTATTGACTATTTGAAGTCCCCGGCCATGACATCTACTACCTGGCATTTTCTGGAGGCAGCAAGGCTGATAGAAACAAGAGGCGAATACCAGAGAATTGCTTCATTAAATACATTTCCATGTCCAGCTGGCTTCTGTGTGCTAGAGAAGCAAAGTGAATTAAGCAATATAAACATAAAATAATACAAAAGCAAATAGGAGTTGAAGCTATACTGAATATATGAGAATAAAAAGTTTAGATCAGAATACATTTCTTGTCACCACTTCTTAAAAGAAACTTCTAAGCAGACTGTTGGCTCTGGGGGTGGGAAAGAGCTTGGGGAATATTTAATTAGGAGCAGGTCTGCATTGGCGGGGGGAATGTGTTTCTTGGCTTTCGTGCAYGCAGGACTGTGTTAGCCAGTGACTGTTTTAGCTGTGTCTGTAGTTAGCAGTGAATCCAGAGATATCAGCAGCTCACACAGGGGTTGTCCTCTGTGAATTTGGTAGGTCTTGGGAAATCTTCCCTGTCTGCTTAGAGACAGATTCAGCATGCTAGCACAGGTAGCGAAGACGTGGTGTGTCCTTCCACTCTSTCTGTTCCTACTAGGAGAGAAGAAATGTATCCGCCTGACAAGCTRTTTCTGCTCTCAACGTGACCGTTTATTTACGGGTTATTAATGCCCAGTATCACGGTGGAAACTTGCTTTTGCTTTCACCCACCGCAAATCATGAAATAGTGCRCTTGCATCAAAGGGCCTGGAAGGCAGGTGGTTCAATTACGTACTTACTACCTGCAAAACGGGGCTGGCATCCAGGCTGAAGACAAGATGGTACAAGTACCGTGCTGCCAGTGGGGATGCATGTCTGTGCTGCTTCCTACAAGGCTCATAGAGAATATTTCTACACGGGAATATTTTCCATGATAGTCCAATATTTTCAAGGTAGTACTGTGTTCAAAGTCCAGTACAAGTAATCTGAAAGTGGGATGGGCGTAGCTGGGCTGGCTCAAGGGAAAAAAGAGATAATGTGTGGTTTGTGTTCTCGCACCTGGCAGCATTGCCCAGAGCCTCGAGGGCAAAGATTGGAAAGTTAATGCTATAATTGGGGCTCGTAGAGCAGGAATGTTACATATGCTGCTTTTTTCTGTCTATCGCATTGCTGTAGTGGTGCACTACAGTGACAGTTTGCCAGCTCTCAGTTTGGGATAGATGTTTTGTGCTTGTGACACCTTGATCCCTCTAATTAATAAATGCTTGTAACTCAGTCTCATGAATCTTCCTTGTTTTGGCAGGCATCTGCATGCAACCAAAATGATTTATTAACAAAACTGAAAGGATGAACAGGGCACATTTAGAAATTTGTAATGCAGGAATAGAGAAACTGAGTGTAATTGGCAGTGCATGTTTAAGTGTGCAAAATGTTAGAAAAAAGAAAACATTGCAAAATAGAGAAAATAGCCCCAGAGCCCAGGGAAGCAGGAGGCTCGGAACGAGGTCCCTTCTTCAGGAGGAATACTCGGGTAGCTTGTAGGTGGGGAGAGTTGCATGGTAGTAGATGAGTATGTACACTCATCTCATGGCCGGCTAGAGAGTTTGGCAGTGCCTGCGGGATGTGGAGGGGAAATGCATTAGGAGCTGGGTCTCACCATGGTTGAGCAGGGGTCGCAACTGCCTCTTGTGCTCTGTTGGCCACCAAGATTGGTGGGTGGTCCTGATCCTTGTTCTTCTCTTCTCAGGGAAGCATTCGTCCTTCCCAATACGCATGCTACTCTGTGGGGTGGGCAGCTCACTAGTCTTCCTAACATGCGCTCTTCCCCTTTAGTCTGCTAAAGGATGATCCTGCCCCTAAAATTCACCTCCAATGTGAAGTCTTGCCAGACAAAGACCTGAGCTTCTCCTGCAAGAGCAGGGATACTGCCTGGGTGACTTCTGCTTTTTGGCAGTGCCTGGTACCTGTTGCAATTTTTTTGTGAGGAAAATGATACAGAGAAAGGAGCTTTTATCACTGCTAGAGGTAATGAAGATCAGCCTTTTACTATCAATAAACTGGTAGCTGGTACTATGACTATTACTGTCTTATCATAGAATCATTGAGGTTGGAAAAGACCTCTAAGATCATCAAGTCCAACCGTCAACCCAACACCACCATGTCCACTAAACCATGTCCCTAAGCGCCTCACCTACACGTCTTTTAAATACTTCCAGGGATGGTGACTCCACCACTTCCCTGGGCAGCCTGGTCCAATGCTTAACCACTCTTTCAGTAAAGAAATTGTTCCTAATGTCCAATCTAAACCTCCCCTGGCGCAACTTGAGGCCATTTCCTCTCGTCCTAAACCAGTGTGTCAAAGTACCGCTGTGATCATGCACAAGAAAGCAAGGGTAAGTATAGGAACTGGAGAGGTTGGGGTTTAGGGCACTAGACCTAGGAGGAGATGCTGAAGAAATTGGGCTTGTTTAGTGTACTGAAGAAGAGGCTAAGGGTGATTTAACAGCACCCTGCAGCTACTTGAAGAGCAGGTACAAAGATGATGGAGTCAGACTCTTCTTCAGTGCCAGACAGTGTGGCAGGGGCCACAGGTTGTGTCTTGTGAGGTTGGGGTTGGAGATTGGAAAAAACTTTTCCGCCCGGGAGGATGGACCAGCAGTGGACTCTCCATCCTCAGAGCTTTTCACAACTTGACCAGCCAAAGCCCCCGCTGATCTGATSTAATGTTGGAGTCTCCTGGGACACTGTGGTCCTGTGGTTTTATGGAGTCTGGGCCATCTGAAGGTGTAAAGCAACATAACCGCGTGTAAAAGAAGGAAGCATAAGCAGAATTTGGAACAAATTTACCACCTAAACATCACTGTAAATGTTGTGCAACTGATCGTTCACATGTACCAAAGTCAAACCATGTAGATAAAAAAAACCCTACCTAGGTAGGTAAAGAAACGTCAGGAGTTTTTTTCTCTTTTGGTTTGGGCAGGGATTTGATTGCTGTATTTCAGTAGCCGCTCCAGTGCAGACTGTGAAACTACCTGGTTACTGGGTTAGGATGAGTAAAGCCGGCCCTTCAGAAGAGTAATATCTGTGACCTTAGTGGCTTGCCAGCAGCAGATCTTTCTCTCTAGATGATTAGACCCCTACAAGGGCACTGGCTTGAATAGAAGGCAACAACAGAAAGATGCCCATTTTCACAGGCTTAATTTGTAGTAAGTTTGTACTTTCTCATTTACATATAGAAGACACACATAAAAAGCTGCACGTAATTAGTGCAGGATTTGAAGATTTATATCTATTGCTCAAATGATAAACTACAAGTCTTAACTTGAGCCATAGAGTTCTAGGATTTGATACCCTGTGGGAAAAAATGTGTTATTTACTATGTTTGTAAGAAAGCAATTGACAAAAATTAAGCAAAAAGAAAAACAAAGGATTATTCTTTATGAATTTTGGGAGAAGATTCTTTTGCAGGTGATACAAAGAATAAAGAAGTGGGGAATCAACCCTTTAATTATCTGTACAGTGATATTGGCCTTTGCTATGTATTCAACAGTAATTTTTACTATGGAGAAAGCAGTGTAAACACGTGAAACTATCACATAATCACTTTTAATATTAGATGGAACATGGTTGAATTTCTCTACCAAAAATAACCTAAGGGAGAATATAATGATGTAATATATAATTAATATAACATAGTATAAACATGAATTTACTTCCTTTAGAAATTTGTGACGTGAAGGCATGATTCCCTTGTCTATATAGGCATCTTGGTCGCTGGGGGATGCCCTGCCCCGCCTCCTGCCGCTGCCTACAGAGAGCACAGGTCTCCTGGGAGGTTCCTGTAGGTCCCACCAGCAATTCTTTCATCCTGTCTGCCAGGTTGTGCCAATGTCTGTGTTAGCCTAGAGTGTAGGAAATGGCATTAAGTGCCATAAGTGTTGGCTACGTCAAAGAAATGGGTGATGGGATTTTAAGGGATGATGTGAAAATCACAATTGTTGGCATTTTGAAATGAACAGCCTTCAAATAACATCATTTTTTAAAATGACGAATGCGAGGCGTTAGGATGGAGGCAGAAGTTCCAGCTGATATAATTTTGAAGTATTTCAGCATATAAATAGATCTGGGCATGAACCACTATGCAAGATTTTAAATCATATTTTGCATTTGATTACTTGCTGGTTTATGTACAGCTCATCTCAAGATTCTGGGGTAGGCTGTTTTTTATTTGACATTCAGGATGCAAACATGGGTGTTTCAGAGGTTTTGCAATCAAAGCTGCATTTCAGCCTTGTAATGAAGCTGTTTTCTTTCACCAGAAATATACTCATGGTAAATTGTTTCCATATATATGGCTGCAAATATTAAATATTAAAAAGGTAAATAGTCTTCCTTTTCTCTGAGTATATTTAGAAACATTCATTATACAGGCAAAAAATACACATCTATTAAACCGTAGATGTTTGGGGTTTGAAATATCTAAACCCATGTAGTATTTTAATGTTCACTGTTCATTTCTTTGCTTTACAGAGTAAATAAAAAAAGAACTCTTTCTTTGTTCTTATACAAACAATAATAAAATAAAAATCTTCACTTCAGCATGAGGTTTGCTTAAACAAAAAGGCAATATTAGGCATTGGTATAATATTGTTGCAGCAGTTGCGTGAATAATGAACTTCWTCTCTGTTATTGCACAAAACCCAGAAGGAGATCCTTGGCTGGTAGAAAACATCACTCAGTTTGGTTTACATCAGACAATTTTTTTTGTGTATATACAGCTCAGGGAGAAAGATGGGGGATAATCTGAGAGGGCAGAGAATCACTTTCTTTGGTGCTGTAGTCCAGAGGTATTTGTAGCTCTGCAAGACTGGCCAGGTTCACCGCGAGCAGGTACAGGCGTGCGCTTCCCATTCAGAGGATTAACTCACGGGACCATGCCAAAGCTTCAGTCACAGGCTGGACGGATGAACAATTTGGTCTTGCGTTTGTGGATCGTTTCTTCTTTCTTCCTTCTTCTCAGTAACAGGATGTTTGTTTAGAGGGGAAAATTGAAATTTAATATGGGCATGAGGAAAGTGTTTCATCTTTGGAAACAATGATTATTGATCTTCTGATAATTCATATGTAAATACATTTGCTCTTCAAGGACATTGCATGAATACTGTGGAAACAATCAGCCCTTTTCCACAAACTTTTTATAAGACACTAAATATACACAAATCTTTGTACCGCTTTATTTGAAGATATAATGCCAGTGCATTTTAATTATATCACACTCCATGTTCCCTTACCTTAGTGGCTGCACTGTTATTTTTATATATAAGTAAAGCATAGGTAATGTTTAAAGGACAATGTAGCCATTGAAAAATAGTCAGTGATATTTTGGCTGAGTGCTGCTTCAGCTTTGACAGCCAGATGGAAACAAATTTGATTTGTAATCACAGGACAAATGCTACGGTTGAATACTTATTGGCTGGAGCTGGAGGCTGGATGCTCTCTGCTCTCCTGGGAGGTGTGGCAGCTTTTACTCACGGCTCGGTGCTCACCGACGAGAGGATGGAAATGTACCACCAYCTTCCGATATTTGAGTCTCTCAGTTTGTCTCTGGCACTTCTAGAGTTACTTAATTTGTTATTGCAAATGTATAAAAGGAAATAACTGAGGGATTAAATAATTGATGCAGGGGGTTGTAATACGACCAGGGTCTAAGTCCCATGAAATAAGTGGGGCGTCTCCTGTGAACTGCGATAGTGTCTGAACTGCACCTGTGGAGAACGGGGGGAGGAAAACCTTACATGAGCAGATAGAGAAATCTCACTTTGCCACTGAGCTCTTCCCCCTCCATACGTGCTGTTGGGGTCCCTCTGTAGAAGATTACACTGAGGGATAAAAGCATAACCTGCTCCAAGCATCTACGCTTTGTGATGCTGGAGGGGGTTGATTTTGCATGCTGCTGACAGTCCTGCCCCTCTTACACACATGCTTTAAAGCGCAGATGTACTTTAAGCACATTAGTGATCCAAAGAACTTGTTCTCCGCTGTATGGTGGATTTAAACGAAATGAATGTTTATTCTTCCTACTTATCGGTGTGTAGGAGGGTGGGATTAAGTTGCATAAAAAGTAAGAAGTAAAAAGTAAGAAGGAGCATTTCTAATTTTTTTTCTGGTCCCGGTTGTGTGACTGGAGATTTGAAAAGTGTCTCTCTTGGTCGGTGAACTTCAAACACAGATTAAGTTTTCAGTGAGAACTGATGCACTTTGTGTTTGAAGAAAGAGCTTTTTCAGGTAACAAAGTTATATCGAACAAGTACGTAATGCTGCATTTCTTTCAACTGTCTTCCACCAACAGGGAACGTAGGACAAATTTTGTTCCCACTGGAGCTAATGGGAACTCAGTGATGCTGATTTTGGAATGAGCAAGATTTGGCATGGTATATAAGGTTGCAGGCTGAAACAAATGTGCATTAAAAAAAAGATCTCATATATAGAACATAATTTTGTCCAAGTCTATGGAATTTTAGTAATTACATTTTCATCGTTGAAGTCTCAGCTTAGAAATGTAAATGTGTGCACGTTTAGAGTTTGGTCTTGCTATGAGTTTTGCCAGTAGGAACTTGCCACTGGCTTTCTGGCACTGATAAAAGCCTACTTGAATGTTCAGTATCTGTAAAACAAGGTAATTGAATTAATGCATTTGAAATGGATCTTATGTAAAATATAACTGAAAGACACGTTTATATTAATTTAAAGAATATTAACATTAAAGTATTGCCTTGTAAAGTGATTTAATTCAATGGTCTGGAGACAATTGTTAGCTAAATTAGTGTAACTCCTGAGAAAACACAAGAACAATTGAGTTACTCCAGATTTATGCTTGTCTATCTGAGACCAGGATCTGTCTGAAGGCAGATAAAACATTGTTCCACATTACTGTAACTTAGTAACATTGCAGAAATATTAAAGCATAAAAGTGAATACCGTGTAATTCAGCAATTCAGAATACAAGAGGGATGAAATAGGTTTGTTCTAGAAATCATAGTTCAGAATTTCCTGGGTTTTGTGCACAGGAATCATTAGCCATACATTTTCAGTAACGTATACTACTTATATTTGTAATATGTTTTCTAGTCCTGTTCATCAGGTCTTATTCAGGACTGTTACGATCACAAAATGTTAAATACATATAGGTCAGCATCCCGGTATAACTTCACCAGTATGTACTTCAACATTTTGACTCACATTCTCTTTCAATGAATTTGTAAGAAAGGTGCCAGTGGCTGAAAGGTGTCTTTTTTTTATCTTCAGAGCAGCTGAAGCTGCATTATAAAACTGCACGGTTGCTAGCAGACACAAAATGCCACAGTATTAGGAAGGAGTTGCTCCCGGTGAGGGCATTGCAACCGTTGCACCTAGACCCTGAATTCTTCATCAAGGCTACCAAGAGAAGGGTCAACCCCAGCATGACGTGCCTGTGGTGTCTGCAATATTTCATTCATGTCACGGCCTTTGTACATGTCTTGCATTTTAGAGAGGCATTAGAGAACTTTTTTTTTCAGCTCACAGGACCAAACCTGCTCTCAGACAGAAGCAGGTGCAGCTAGAGGTGGAAGCCGTGTAGTTTTCCTGGCCCCTTCCTCCTCTCTCACCCAACAGTTGTCATCCAAGATGGATCAGGAGGGACAAATAAATTTTAAACCTGTGACGTGTTTCACTTGTGGTTTGAACCCTACAACTACTGGCATTGCTAAAACAGGGCAAATGCCCCTTGCCGTGAGCTTCAGCTGAATATAAAGAATCATGACAATCTCTTATTCCTTTTCTCTCTAGTATTCCAAAACCATTGTAAAACGCACAAACTGTACTTAAGCCTTTATATAAACATTTTAATGGTAGCCAAGATCTCAAAGTGTATTTCTAGGGAAATGTGCATTGTCAACAAAACCAGTCATGCCAGTGGATGACTTGTTACTGGAGGAGCTGGACTTGTAAAGGGCTCTTGCAGGATTTGGTAGAAGTTTGGTGTGAGGCAGTCCTTACGCAGTGCTGATCAAATAGTTGCTGAAGGAAAGAAAGCTCTATCTGATAGCCTGTCTTTCTTCATTTCAGAGCAAAATAATAAAACATTCTGGAAACTGGAAAAACAGAGCAGTTAAAAAGCCCCATCAGATCTGAATCCCTCTGGAAACCGTGCTTCATCTTCTGTCTGCACGTGCTGTGTGCCAGCAAGAAGGGAGATGGTGGGAAGTAGCCTTGTATTTCACAGTTGCTGATTTTGATTTTTTTTTTTATTGTTTTCTGTTAACTCAGGGGAAAATAATTATGAAAGTACAGTACAGACATTGGAGGGGAGCTAGGGTCTAAATAAAAATGAAAAATATGAGGGAAATGCTTTTATGTGATTAAGTATGAAAAGAAAGGTGGAACTGGGGAGCCTTTGCAACTCGTATAAGACTGTAAACTCAGTCTTGCAATGTAAGGAGAACTGAGTATTTGATAAAAGGCTGTGAGGTGCTCAGGGAGGGACTATGGGAGATCAAAAATTAACCCTCACCAGATCAGTGAAAGTTTACTGAGAAGTTACTCAGCAATGAAGCTGATAGTGGGCAGTGGTTTGAATTTGTGAAGGTTGCAGCAAATCCAAAAAACCCCAGGAAGGGCCATAAGGTAGGATGCTAGGTGAAGCTCAGAAGTTTTCAAAACCTAGAAGATGATTCCAATGGTAAATGGATTAAAAAACCCCCATCCTGCCAACATAATAATGAGTGTTAGTAAAAAACCAAAGACAACAGTTTGGACAGAGGAGATGATGGGAGCCCCATTAGCTTAGAGGAGGAGGAGCAGGAGACAATGGTGCAGCAGAAGATGAATAGACCATTTTTTGTCTGAAAGCTAATGCTTTTGGTTGGGTGCTAGAGCACAAATAAAAGTATTGCCAGAAAGAGGGATATCATCACTATGAGAAAAGCTAGAAGCAGTAGAAAGTAAACAGATGAGATTCAAGGCTTTCAGCAATGAGCTTATCTCCACTTCACGGGTATTTCTACAAAAGACTTCAGAACATAACATTTGGAAAAGGTGCAATATTTAATTGTAACTGGATGGGGGAACAGGGAACCAACCCAAGATTTGGTTACAGAAGTGCCAAAGCCCTTGGTTTTGTCCAAAATCCCATTCATTGGGGAAGCAGGGAGTGAATGCAGGGGTGGCACAGATTGCAGCATGCTGCAAAACACAGAGGCGCTCCCAGAAAAAGAGAAAATGGAGACAGTGAGACTTTTGCAGGTTAACTGTTCCTGGCACACTGGTGTTAGTCCTACCCCATATTTTTATGTAGTGCACTGAGGTAGATAATGCAACTGTACTGGTCTCTGATCACGTCCAGGCCGTGGACTGCCTTACAGAGGGTGAATTAGGGGAAAAATGTCGGTGTATTGCAATATCAGAAAGTTGTTTGTACTTCTCCCCTTAGTTGCAATTGGTACTGCATATGCATTTTTGGTAGAAAAAATACTTGAGCTTAACACTGGGAATTAAATCTTTTTTTTAAATGTACTTTTCCTAGCTTGATAGTTATTAGGTGTTCATGCATGAGATCAGTCTGTTGTGGGTTTGTTTTGTTTTGTTTTTTTTAAATATCTCTAGTATTATCTTTTTGAAGATTCTGACAAACAAAAGATATGCTAACTTCTCATTGTTAATGAGGTGAATTTTGATATCTCAATATTTAGAGATCACAATGACCGCAACTTTTCCTCATCTACACCTTCATCTTCAAAGTCTATCTTAAAATGAAGAAAAGGGGATGAAGACAAACTTTATGAAGTAAAGTCAATATGAGAACATCTTCCTCAAAGAACTGACAGGAGAACCAAGCTTTGCAGTCTTCCAGCAGGTTAAAGGTCAGTTTTCCTCTGAAACAAATCACTAGCTAAAAGGGGAATAAGAGGGCTATAAAAACTCAATGTAGGCAAGAGCAGGAGAATTCTTTTGTACGGCCAGGATATACACAAGTCTTCAATAACAGAGCTTTTGGATTGAATTTATCATGCCATAAAGTCTTTCCATTTTAAGTTTCACATTTTAGAACTGGTGAGAAACCTAATACAGACTATATGATCTTCTGTCACGTTAACATTTCTTGTTAAAGTGCTGATGGGAAATTTTGAAAACTAAAATTAAAAGTAACTACATCGTAATCTGAAATCTGCTGGCAGAACGAGAGGTAATAAGAGCGCATCACACCTTTCAGGCTTGCTCTGCGTCAGTACCAGGACTGAAATTATTAATGTAGGAAAAAGTTGTTATGTTCTGCCAGGTGACTGAATACAGTTTAGTGTTTGCAAACTGAGAATAAAACAGCTGCCTAAGTGCAGCGTGATTTCCTTGACTCCACGTTTCAGAGAGTAAAACTGGAAGTGAGCCTGGGTGGGTGTATCTTGCGTTTATTCCAGTCCCTTGAGTGTGTGGGGTGCATGTTCCCATGCTACACACCCAGTGTGCGCAGCTGGGGAGCAAATGGGAGGAAGAGTGCAGAGCTGCCCACCGTCTGTGCAATGTGTGTTTGAGAGCAGCAGTGACTTAGCAAGTAGTGCAAGTGATGGGATATTGCTGGGGAAAGATTTGGTTCATCTAGTATGCACTCCATGGGTTTGACTCCCTGCCAAGACCACATAACCCAACCTTGACTTGCTTTACAAAGTCTTATGCAACTAATGTGCCGCCAAGAGTCCAGAAGGGAAAGGGTTTACCCCAAATCCACTCCTACCTCACTGGCCTGGACTTCTTTACGTTCAGAAAGCTGCATTCGGAGGTGATGTGCAGGAGTGAGAAAGTGAAGCAGGAGAACGGTAGATTATTCACTGATAAGTGACAGTTCAGATCAATTTCTGCAACTCAGTGCTGAGGGTGCCTTGGAAGAGCATAATCAGAATGGACTATCTTAGTGATTTTTTAAAAAAATGCCTTGAATAGTTACATGTAAGTCAGAAGAATTTTATTTTCATTCCTTTCCTGGTTTGCTTATTGCAACTAAGGCTGTAGCACATGCCTTGTTCTCTCTGAAGGGTTTTTATGGCCCCAATTACCATGTTGGAAGTACAGAAATGTTATTGTTTGAGGAGGAAGAAACGTCTCCAGGGCGAGTCTATCCCATTGTAAGAGTGATGTGTAAGATAGAGTGAATTCTCCACGTTAATTTAGGTTTATCTCTCTCTTAGACTGTAGAAAGAACTGGATGAGCGCCTTAGACTAGGTCCCTACATATGTGATGGCTGTAGTTGGATGGTGTGAAGTCCACACAGGCAAACAACRGCTGTCTTCTACACTGTGCCCTAAATTGTTCTGCACCAGCAAGCGAAAACCGAAGATGGTCACTTGACCAATCTGGGGAGAAAAGGGGCGTGGAAAATGCATGGGTGGGAGAGAAATGGTAACAGTAATCATCACTTGACAGACACTCCTGTTTTGCCTCTGCCATATCACCCAATCCAGCATTTTTGGGGAGAGACTGATGTGGCTTCTCCCAGCTGTGAGCACGGACTGGGTTTCCAGCGTGGTGGTGAAAAACTGCTAGACAGGGGAAAAGGCTCTTGGTCTGATGAACCAATTCAGAAACAGATTTAGTCTCTCTGAGATTTTTGTTTCTTTTCGCTGCAGCTGCGGTTAGTGGTTTGTTGGGATTTGCAGACTATCCGCCTTCTCCCTGATGCTTTTAAGTAAATCTTAAGAGTGCTGTTGCTGAGGGGGCAGTTCCCTGCAGACCCATCTAAACCAGACAAGGATCTCTGATATTTAAAGCACAGGCCTAAGAGATGATGAACGTAGGAATCTGCACCTTGTGTCTGGCRGAGCTATGGACCAAGATACGTAGTTCCTTTTATTGAGATAACGTGAGGATGATCTGGTTTGGGGCCTCTTCCTCCATTGKCAAGCTATGAAAAACTGTTACTGAAATATATGGGTAAATTATTCTTTCTTCTCTCTTTTTGGGTTATAAAATATTGCATGATAGATTAGGAAAACTCACTAAATTTGCAAAAGGTAAAAAGAAATTACATAAATGACATACTTTACTTTTTTGAGTTACATCGTCCGGTAACGAACATCTAAATTCATATGCCATAAGCAGCAATGATACATGAGGAAGGACAGCTTTGTAGGCCTCCCCTCTATGCATTACATTTGTAAAATTAATTTGTTGTCATTTCCCCAGTATATTCCTTTTACAACCCAGAAGAATGTAAGAAGCCGAAGGAGCAACATCAGTGAAAGTAAAATCAGGATACCTATGTACAAATAGAAATAAAACTGATAAATATATAACAATGATAAAAATATTTAAAAGATTAATTTTATCATTAGCTGAATCTTTTAGGGCAATTTTGCTGTCACCAAAGCAACATTAATAAGCAAGTCTACAGTAAGACACAGTAGAGCTGTGATTAAAGAGGGGTAATGTTTAACTAATGGTTTTGAAGTGTGCTTCCCATCTGCATGGTGCTGGCTCATTCAGGGAACACACATCTGAGGGCCTTGCCTGCTCGGGGCAAGAAGAGAGGTTTCTAAAAGCGCAAAACTTAGTCAACTACAGAACTGGCATGTAGGGACAAGATGAARTTACTGCCTATTCTGGCAGGAGTCCTCCCTCAGATACCAGGAATGTAATTTAAGGAGAATCAAAAAAAATGTGTACAATTTCCCATCTCCTCCCTTCTATTTTTTTACACATATTATGGGGGAAAGAAAAAGATGCCATAATTAAATAGCAAAAGAGCTTCTCATTCCAGCCCTGTCAGGAAGTGGGAGTGCTAGGAATCTATTGCAGTTTTTTATATTAAAGGGAGCTAGGTACGTTTTTACCAGGTCATAGATAAGCATGAATATCTTTGGTGCTTTGTTTTGAACTTTGAAGATTTAGCTGGCAGTATTGATGGGAGCCACAGAACAGCATATGAAAAACCCTAACCTTTAATAAAGACATGGATCTCTACGATATGAATTGCCACACGCAGATCTGCAGGGACATGCTTCATTCTCCCGAGTTTGTTATTCTCCAATTTAAAAATCAGTTCCTTACAGTTCCTTACTTATATAAGGCTGAGTCTTGGAGTTCATATGTAAATTTGGATAGAAAATAACTGAAGTCAGCCTTTCTCTAATGACTGCAGTGGCCTTTGGATGATCTTCTTAATTATTATTCTTTTTTTATTTATTTAGGAAAACTTGTACATACCATGTTAGCTTACCTGTGTAAGTTCTGAATAAAATCTGGTGAGACTATTAGTAGTATCATTAGTACGATGCACAAATTTCGGTACTTTCTTTTCTTGTTGGGCTCAATTTTACAGACTTTTGAGAATATCAGTAGAATGCTTGATAAATCTGATTTTAGTTTTGAATTTGCAATGAAGTTACAAATTTTGAAGAATTTTACATGGCTTAAAGTTTTGAAGTGAATATTTTAAAACCACTATAATTATTCATTAAATTAGCAGTTACGTCTTTGCCCGATATATTCCCAATTTGAAATAACTAGCTTAAACTGTAGAAATCCRAATGACAGCTGACGATGAATTGCTCCTAAATTCTCTATAATAGTGTGTTACCTTTGAGTTTGTTTTATAATTGTTATAGATTCATGTTCAAAGGTATAGCTTGACTTTCTGCTAATCCTTCTGATTTAATCAGTGTAATAGTCATTCAGTAAAGGAAGTTAATCAATCAGAAATAATTAGTAGTGACAGTAGAAAGTAGATGGTACATCAGATTTTTGGGGACACTGCCTGAAAGACTCAGTGGAATCTTATCTAGTGCAAACAGCTAAGACTATCAAGTACCATGATAACCTTAATAACTTTGTGTTTTAGTAAATCTATAAAGATTTTATAAGGAACAGTAGGAACAGGCTGAAGTCCTTAACTCATCAGCAAGCAGCAGGAGATGACCTGCCTTTTAGGAAGGTGTTTATGTCAACTCATKGTGATTTTTCTGTTCTTAATCAGGGGGAGAAGGAAGTAAGGGCAGGAAGGAGGTTTTTGAGCTAAGAGAAATGCAGCCTTCTGTTCACGTTTGTTAGGAAGGAGGCCAAAGCTGGGTGCTTTAATCCTCGCACTAGAACAGCATGCACCTGACTTACAGGATCTGGCTTTGCTATCCATGGACAACCTGCCTTGGCTTTTATTCCATGTCTTTCTGCTCCTGAATTTACAAATTCATCCCATTCAGTATTTGCCTTCTCAGGTCCCACTAGCTCGCTGTTTAGACTCCCACTGCAATCCCAGAAAAGTGGTACGTGCCTCTACCAAATACTCAGCCCTTCCCCAGAAAGCTGATGGAGAGGGCTTCCACGGTGCTGCAGGTCTCGTGAAAATATGTGCACAAAGGGCTGAGGAGCTCCAAAGAGCTTAGAGTTGAAAGCTCTTAAAAGACAGAGCAAAAAGCCAATCCACATATTGACTCTAACCTTTCTCTCTCTCTCAGCACATAAACGAGATAAAGAATTAACTAGTTGTAACTAGGTGCAAGCACTTTGATGTATTTGTGGCTTATTGATCATTTTTTCACTAGTCCTGGTCCCTGAAAGATAGGATGGCAATAGTACAGCAGGGCGCTGGGCAATTTATACATGTTGAGGTAGCATAACGGTTCTTGTGAGAAACAGGCTTGAAATTCTGCTCCAGAGAGAGGTGAGGGGACTGGGCTGTGTTTTTAATTGTCGTTGTATCTGGCATTTAGGATTTCTAGTTGGTAGCTTGCGTTGTGTAGTACCTAAGAGCTCTGGGTGGAGACCACAYGTATGCTGCTGTCAAACACAGAGCAAAAAGCTGTTCCTTGCCTCTGAGGGCCTGGAGTCTGGAGCAAGGAGCAAACAACTCAATGGAGAAAAGGATGAAGAACTCTCAGTACTGGTTACTGGGCTTCACATGGGGACGGGTGGCGGAACAGGAGGGAGAGGGTTGGTGTTCAGTGCTGAAAGACATCACCTTATGATTACGGCAGYGATAGAGCTATTTGGTTAACCCAGGTCACAACACCCACCACGTTTATGAGTGCAAAGACTTCAAGCAGAGGAAGAAGAGAGCGAAATAGTAGAAGGGCCTGGCTGTCTCGCAGGATGAGCTACAAGAGCAGAAGGGAGAGAGAGATGATTCATCTCGCAGCTGTGAGAGGTCTGTATGATCTCCTGAGCTGGTATTAGTTCTGGTAAGTCTGACAAAATGCAAGTCCTCTCACTCCTTATCCTGCAGCTGCAGGAAGGAAGAAGAAATAGTATTCTGCTTTTCATCCTCCTCTCCCACTCCTCTCTCCCAAGGAGGACTGTACATTCCCCAAGATGCYGGCCTCTAAAAGGGCTGTATTTAAGAAGTTTGCTTATCTGCACAGGATCTCAAGGAGGGAATCCTAACTGCAGCGATGCACTGGCTATTTTTTCTGTCTTCTGTAGCTTCTTCCATTTGTTTTTCAGTCRATGTAGATAATAATTATTCCCTGTAGAAATGCCTTTTAAATACAATTGCAAGTCTCCAGAAATTACAAGGAAAACTACAGTATAATGAAGTATGTAAACCCAATGCTGATCCTGAAATAATTTCTGGCCTTCAGCAGAGAGACTCACATGTCTTGATACTGATGATCTAGTAGTACATTTTAATATGGAAATTCTAAAATTTTTAAGATTTTCCCAGCAAGTTTCATATTACACAACATTTCAATTAACCATGGATTATCACTAGAAAGGGAGAGATGGATTCATCTGACAAATGATGATAATTTAAGTAATGATTTAGGTGCTGTGCACTTGAATGCTAATTCTGTTATGGCTTGGACCCTAAGACATGATTAATTTAGACAGTTTTCATGTGACACAAAGGATCCAGATATCAGCCCGCAGCTGTTCCCTGTTTGGAAGTAGCTCATATTTTTCAAGAGGTGATAGAGTATCAATTTGAAAGGCATTTGTTCTCCGTTGCGTAGTCCTGGGCTTCTGTGAGCAAAGGCGGATCCACAAACAGGGATTTTGTCTTCCAGCAAAGAGCTCTTTTGTCAAGAGCAGCACATGTCCCTGCTCCCAGGTGTGCGGGGACATGAAATGATTAGCTATGATGAGAGAGGCTGGCTGAGAGCGCGATTTCTGTGCTCGCAGCTGTCTTCAGAGCACTGTTGCCCATGCGGGGGTTTCCAGCATCCTGCAAGGACACGYGTGCCTGAGTGACGAGCTCTGCTTCCAAACAAGCTATGCCAAAACATCCGTGTCCTTGCTGGGGGCTGCTCTTGGGCAGGAGACGGGAGCTCCAGGAGATGCCCATTGGCTTCCCAGAGGAT
The DNA here is from genome assembly GCA_035582835.1 of Phoebastria nigripes. NCBI lineage: Eukaryota > Metazoa > Chordata > Aves > Procellariiformes > Diomedeidae > Phoebastria > Phoebastria nigripes. The sequence continues at coordinate 120,641 of JAYKAV010002877.1, read as the reverse complement.
GGTGGCATGTTTGGGAGGGGAAGGGGAAGATCTGTATGGGATCAAAGTGAGAGATGAAGAAATGTCAGTATTCATTTTTCCTCCATCTGATTTGTGTCCYGTTTTGGAGGCTGTAGGTTTGCTAATTAGAGCAAACCCAATAAACCCAGTCCTGTTGGAACTTGAAGTGGGCCTGTGTATCAACTGGCCCCGAAAGACGTTCCAATGAAAGCAAATTGCGACTATGAAGCAATAGACAGAATTGGCCAAATTATATCTGAGATGGGACTGGAGCTCCTTACATTATTCAGAGTCCTTGGAGATGCCTTAATTTTGCATTTGCTGATGTATGTGTGCATGGATAGAGCTCAGCTGTAAAGTGGCTTTACACTGTCGAGTTCCTACTCCTGCATAATATTCTGTAATTTCATAAATGATGTTAACTTTAATGATTTAACAAGAAATATAATTGTGGTTTCTACAGCAACCATGACTTTAAATATCCTGAATTATGTACATGTATAATCTCAAACATAATGAAATACTAATACAGCTCATTGCATGTAAATTACATTCAAAGTTAAAACTTTTAAGAGAAAACTGCTTTTGAATGATCAGGATGGAAAAATATGCATGAGAATACCCCTCCCTAGTATCAGAATTTCTGCTGGTTCATGCTCAGATAGTTAAAAATAAAATAAAGTAGATTTATTTCAAACTTCCCTTGGCTGAAAATAAGCACACAAATATAGTTTGTGAGCAGTGTTGAATATCAGCATCGGATATAAGTTTACGAGCACGCCTTCTGATGCAGAATTGTTGTGTTGCTCCCAGGAAAAGTCGACACAACTTGTTATTTGGGAAGGGAGCGCTGCCAGCAAAATGATGATTGCTCTTTGCTTTGGTCCTCCAAGGTCTTGCTTTGGAGTTGGTTATGTCTGAAGACGTCGTATCCTGCAAGTGGGTCGCCCTACCATTCAACAAAAAACTGCCCGAGAAACTTTTGCCTGCGAGAACAAGTGCATTTTTGTGAGGCCAATTCTAGTTCTTACAGAAATTTGCTGTAATGTACACTAACCAAGGAAAGGAAGGGAGTGCGAAAAAGGGTGACAACACTGCTATGAGCAGGGAAGCAGTTCAGAGTGAAGGAATGCAACACTTGGGCTGATAAAACAGATGCTCCTAAAGTAGTCAGGAAAATTGCCAGTGGGCTGGAAACACCAAAGTGATGGGAGCATGGGGCCTCCCTACCCACCTAAACACCGAAAGGAGCAATCCTCCCTCCAGATAGCAGAAGCTGTGAATTTTCAATCTTTCTTTTGCTTTAAAATGCTTTGAATCCATATTATAGCGTGGGCTTGTGAGGAATTTTTTGTTCTCTTACAGTCACAACTCTGTCATCTTGGGTACAGAAGGTGAGGCCAATTTAGTTTTTTTTACTCCTACTTAAATCTGAAGTGATTTTTTTTTCTGAAGTGGAGATTTTTTCTTTTGGATTACATTAGTGTAACCGAGAGCAGGATTTGATTTGATGTCTCCAAACGAGTAATTCTGTGCTTCATATCCCAGTAGAAGATCTGTGGGAATATGGAGGAGGTTTAAATATGGCACCAAATACTTGAAGTTTTAATAAGGACTTAAATTATAAATCCTTATAAATCACTGATAATCATTCATGTATGTTGTTAATGAGTATAAAAAAGTATGGTTCTTTTACTTAGAGTACCTGGACTTGTATTTTGAGCCTAACAAATTTAAGGATGCTATTTTGTTTCTGAGCTGTTCTAGCTGTAGGGCAAGCGTTTCAGTAAAAAGTATATTGCAGAGTTGGTGAACTTTTAAACAACAACAAAAAAGCACACCAGGAGTTAGAACAAAAGACAAGCTAACAAGATGCAGGCAGAGATAATGATTTTTGTCTAGCAGTAGGATTTAAAATATTCAGTATCTCCAATCTCTTGCCCCTGTCATTCTCTGACTAAACTGTGATAAGTTTAAATACTATTGAAAGAAACATACATTAATTTATCTTGAAAAATCTTTTTCTTCTTTTCTTCTAACGTGAGCAAAGCTGCCAAGGTGCCATAAACAAGGCTGCCTCTTGTGGCAAATTATCTACCTCGGTGTGCAGAGAGACAGTGAATAAGCTAATCTTTTTTCCTCTTTACAGGATACTTTTGTTGAAAAAGTAGAATTTATGTTTAATACTTTCACTGTTGATTTCTCTCCTTAGGATTATATAACCACCAGATGTCTCTAAAACCATATTCTCTCATAAACATTTTATAGTCTTTGAAGATGTTGAAAATCTGGGATTTATAGGACTATTACATCCATCTACCCAGGGATCAAAAACTCTATTACAATTACCCCAAGTGCAAAGTCAGAAAATTTATTTAGCTGAGCAGATAAGTTTGAGAATTTTCAAAAGTCCTCATTTAATCTCTATACAGTAAAATCTAATATATTAACCTCCTTTTGAGACATAAAATTAAAATCCCTGTAGGATACAATACTTTTATCAAAAATGTAGGTAAAGGAAGATTTATTAAGCGGGATAGCAACCCCATGAATCTGAATATGCCATATGGTATTTTATTTCCTTGTGCTTATTTGAAGTTCATTCGGTTTCATACAAATAGACTTTTTAGATTCAAATAAAGAAGTCCCCAGTGCAGCAGAATTTTGGATGAACTGGAGGAAAACATCAACCTCATGTTCTGAATGATCCCTATTGCAAATATGCTGTCCTTCATCTTCCTCTATTAAATCTTGAAGCTGGTAATTCAGGCAGATGAGATGACAGTCAAGATGTGATCTTGTAAGTATTTAGAACAGGTATACACAAGCTGAATATCCTGCTTGGTAAAAACCTGTACCAGCTGGTAGCAAAAAGCACATCTGCTTGGAAAAGGTGAACTTGACCCTTACAAATTAAAAATAGCGAGGAGGAAGAGGAAGGTGAAACCCAAGGGTCTCCAGTACAGGATATTAAACGTGGCTGGGAAGTGGAGCAGGTCTTTCCCAGAGACAGGGAATGCCTATACCTGGTGCTTCCTAAGGGGAAAGACTTGGCGCTATCTTTGCACTTGCACTTTTGCTTTACCCATGCCTGGGAGCATTCAGAGCTGTGATCTAAGGTTAATTTACATGTAGTACTTGAACAGTTGGCATAGCTGTTGGGTTGGAAGATCTGTAAGAAGCTATCAAATGAGGCAGTGCCACAGGTGTAAGCACAGACACTGAGGCAGTGTCTTGGCTGCGTAGCTGAAGCATCACGTAAAGGCGCCCAGTGCCTCTGGGATGTGGCAGCGCTGCCGGTGCCTCTTGCATTTCCCTGGCGGCTGCGTTGGTTCAGCTCTAGCTGCCCTCAAGACCAGATGGCCAAGCTCATCTGGGTTTAAGTCATCYTTAGGCAGGAAACTTTATCTTTAAAGTGAATTTCAAGCATGGCAACACAAAAAAAACTGAATTGGCAGAGCTGCAGCTGTGGTTTGGTGTTTCGAAGCTTTTGGGAGCTTTTCCTCCTGTCCCCCTGGAGCTGGAACTACAAGTTCATTTAATGCGGGCTACTAAACARCTGTTAGCTGATAATAACTTTCATTGCCAGCTTAAACCAAAGTGGTTTCTGCTATTGTATAATGTTTTATCTGCTTCGTATCTGTATAAATGGTAGGTAACAGCTCTGTACCTGAAATGTAATTCCTGAAAGAGAGCCTCAGGCAGAGAAAGCTCACTTGGAGGTAGTCAGAGTTCTTTAGAGGTAGAGCTGCACCTCCATTAACCACAAGGAAGTGGTTTTTCAAGTTCAAACTTTGTGTTTTGTTTTTTTTTTTTTTTTAATAGGATCCAGTCTTAGTAATTATGTTTACCATGTAAATGTTACTATTGACATCTATTTAGAGCAACATGAAAATAAAAAGATGTTTATTTTCTTAGGAGTCCCAACTTTGTATTAGCATTTTTGCAGTTAAAAGAGATAAGCAAGTTCTTAYGTTTACAGCAGAAGGAATGAGACCTAAATTCGTAAGGGTTTGCAGCTCTTGCCTACTACTGTAATTCTCTCAGTTGAGTATCTCCAGTGTCCCCATTGTGTCCTGAGTTCCCTCCCATGTCTCCAGTTGGCTTCTGCAGAAGAGGAGGGAATTATTGTGGCTGGGTTTGAGGGATGGGTGTGCTGGATGGCTGGCAGCACATGTATACCACTTAGCAGTGGCATGTAATTACTGAACTTAGTCTGCAGCCTTTCCGTAAGTGGAGACTGACTTTTCCACTTACGGAAAGGCTGCAGGCTAAGAGGCAGACTGAGAAGCATGCTTTTATCCTACTAGCAGTGTTCAAAAACTTGTAGGAACTTAAAAACTTCTGAGACTTCCATGTCTTATCAAATTTGTAATTGCCCAATACGCTCAGGGATTCTTGGAGGAAAAGCAATTTTAGGTTGCATGGAGTAAAACTCGGTAAGAAGGCTGGTGTGTCTCATTCTGTGCTTCACTTTCCCCCCTCCTTAGTTCAGTAGGAGTACTCTGTAATAAGCTGCAAAAAGCTACTTCCTTTCATGTTAGACCAAAAGCTATTTTTCTGGTCACCATGTTGCTTTGCTTCACTAACTGTGAAACAGAACCTAATGCAAAAGGCCACCTAAGTAAAATGTGTAGGCCCAGATTCATCCATATGTCAAACACGTATTTGTAACTTCAGGCTGGCTTAGAGCTTATGAAAATGCTGAAGAGTTTGAAAGATCTCAGGGGTATTCGGATGAAATCTAGAAAAGGGGTATAGAAGTTTTTCCATTCAAATATTTTTTAAAAAATAACAATAACACCCTTATATTTATTTTAATAACCAATATTTTTTATACTAGGAGCTGATTTGGAAAAAAGTGTTCATTACTCTCGGAGTCACTTTGCACAGTGTGGGTAATGTAGGAACAGGCCTAGCACACACAGTCAAAGTTATACATGGGGAATGAGGTTCAGTTCAACCAAATTCAACCCTCTAAGGGTCAGGAAGCTGGTTTAATCCAGCTGTCCAGTCTCTCCCATCATCACATCCCCTTCAAGAAAATGCAATAAGTAGGAAGAATTGTTTTCTTAAGTGCCTCTTTTCCTCCGCTGACCATAAAGGAATCTTCTCAACAAGCTCCAGTTAGACATGAAGATGCWCTCCCTATATGCGTGTATGTAGAACACATGCACAGATGATATTATTCCTTTTCCTTTCCTGCTTTGCAGGCATAGTCGGTATATATGGCAACATTATGGAATGTTCACCACATCAAAGTGGGCATGTGAGCGTTTCAAGACCTTTTTGCCTGATTAGGCTGTTTATTACCTTATTCTGTAGAGAACACAATAGATTAATTGGTACAGTGAACTGTATTTACATGGTCCCCTATACGGGATCAAGCGGAACAAGGTTAAGAGCTGCACGTGCAAATTTTGCGGCAGTTGGAATGATTTATCATATTATTATCTGTCTTTTGTAGGAATCATTAATGAGTTAATGTAGTGTGTGAATCTGAGGCAAGGGTTTTAAAGAATGTATGCACTAATCAATAGTTTGTGAGAGCTTGAAAAACAGGTTATTAAAATCAGTCATAATTAGCCATAGATAAAATCCTAATAAGTCAYTGGTAATGCAGTAGTTCTCTTCAAATTGAAAAAAATGGATAGACTAGGAGAGTGTCAGAGCAGTGAGCTATGAAATTATTCAGGAAATGAAATGATGACAGGAAGAACTGATGGTGATACAAAGATACCTGTATGGGAACATTTTAGTGAAGAAAATCCCTGTTTCCTTGAGGGATGAAGAGAAATTGAGAGAAGAAATGCTTATATATTCCCAGGAAGCACCAGCCTCCCTCTATAACTGAGCTTGTGTGCTACCASCATTTGAGGCAGCTGAAATGTGTGCTGTAATTTCTCCTTTCTGCATTATGAACATTTTTAATGAGAATAGTTAATTTCAATCAAAAAGCTTCATCTTTCAGATAAGATGAAATGCTGTGACCATGCTGCCCTCAAGATGGATTTTAAAGCCGGGCCCTGAATTATTTTAGAAGTGAATTCACTTTCTGTCCTATGCAGAGGACAGCCCTTCCAGAGCATCCCGCCTGAGCTGACTCAAGCACTTCCTACCTCTTGCTCTTCCCTGCTTGCCTGCTCTGGTCCTTAGCTGGAAAAGCAGCAATGCAAACACCAGAGCCGGGTGTCACGAGCTCACGCTGGATGAGTTCCTGGAGCCCAGCGGCTTTGTGGGCTGTGCCTGGGTAGAGGCTCTTACTGCAAAGTGCATGCAAGGGAATTAGGGATGACTCACGGTACAGTTTTGATGTAGTCTGTTTGATCTACGGTGTGCAATTGAGCTCTGTGTTGGGGTTTTTCATGTTCATGGTCTCTATGGACTCTGCCCGGTGTGTGTAAATTAATAACACTGCCAGATGCCACCTGGGTCAGCACGGTTAGAGAGAGAAAGCTTGTTATTCCATTACAGTGCATTAWTTGAAGGAAGGGGGAAAAAAAAAGTATATGATCATAACTTACTGTGTATATGGAAGGGAACAGAATGAAAGTTCAACCCTGGCATTGCAGTTCCTGACATAAATAACTTAATGTAACTAGCTTTTTATATGGAAGCCTACATACTGCAAATGTTTCTCTAACACCAACATAAAATATTCACAGCCATTCACGTAAATCCCCTGCTTTTTAAGTTAATGTTCTAAATTAACATATGTAACATTTGCAGGCATGGGGATACCTAGAAAGTCAAATCCTGTCTTTGTCAAGGAAATCAAACTAGGTATGTCACATTTAAATCCCCAGTCTACTGCATAAGCAGCAGCAGCAGGAGAAGTTGTTTCATAAGATACTGGTTTGGGTCAAGCAGGGAAAACTGCTATCTCCAAGGTATTGTGTTAACACTATATAAGTACTTCTTAGATTGTGGTTGGAGCATAGGGTTTTGGTCATCCAATCTCAAAAAAAAAGAAAAAAAAAAAAAGGTAAGCTGGTAGAAAAAATATAAATTATGGAGTAGAATAGCCAAGATAACAGATGGAATTTCTATCCAGGGAAAGACTGAAAAATGGATTCTTTTGCCTGGAGCATAATTAAGAAGCGAAATTGCTGAAGTACTTAAACTAGCTAAGGACATTTATAATATTAAATCTTACGGTATACTTGAGGATGTTGGGAGAAAATGAGTTAGAGAACGCAGGACAGGAGAGGACAGGTACCATCTGTCTGGCAGGCACTAAGCGCCCTTTATTGCTGTCACAGAGATTTTGGGACAGTGACTTGTCTGTGTTTAACTGGTCGGATTCCTTCCTCCTCTTTTTTGTCCTACATATGAGGACTTTTCTACGCAGGTGAATTTATCTTTCACTGCACATCAATATTTTAAGACCAAAGAATATTTTAAGACCAAAGACCAAAGAACGACCAAAGGTCACGAGAAGGTTACAGCATAGCAGCAACCACGGGTGCTGGAGGGCGCTTGCAGGTGGAGACCAGGCATGCTTCCACGCTGTTCCTGGCAAACAGGGTTTTTAGCTTCTCCCCATCCAACTGCGCTGTGCGTGGCACCGGCAAAATATGTTACCTGGTTGATGGGAGCCAGGACCTGGCTGTGTTTAGGAGACTCGTCTCCCAGAGAAGCAGTGTCTTTAAGAGCAAAACGCGTTAACCTATTTTTAGTTTGGTAATGGAGCGTTTAACTTGTCACTGCCCAGCCTGAAGCCCAAACAGATGAGCTTTTCCTACTTTTTTAATTTCCTGTTGCAAAGCCCTACTTAAATGAGTAGCGTGACAGGCCTGTCTCTGGAGATGTAACTCACTTGGGCTGCCAGTTTAATTTACAGTATCTTTATCCATCACCACAAGGGCAAGATTTCTTTCTCCAGCTGTGTGATAAAATGACTGTTGCCAATTCAGTTTCAGGTTGACACTGAAACAAGGGTCTAATTGCACACACTTGATTGAGATCACCTTTGCAGCATCTCACACTTCAGTGAAAGCTGTACACCACACACGAGGGTAGAAATTAGGCCTGTGCTTAGTAACTGCATGGGTGTGAAAATTCTGCAGCCACGCATGGAGATCATTTTGCTAAACTAATTTTCCAACGTGAAAACCTTGTAATAAGAACCTCTACGCAAGTAGCATTCAAATTGTTTTCCCATCACAGTGCAAAAGGCTCTTAATGACATTGTCATGGCCTTTTCATGCACTTCCCAAACAATTTCTTGTTATATTCTTGCATTAATGTGAAACCATTGTGGGCTCTCTGCAGGTTCACACTGCTGTTGTACTCACAGCCTTGGACAGCGTAATGATGCTATAGTGTTTTATTTCTACATATAGTAAAATTGCAAGAAGGGAGTTATATGAAGTGATTTTCTTCTCCATGAAATAGGGGCTAGTCACAAGATTTTAGTCTTTCACAGATGAAAAGGTTTGGTTTTGCAAGATGTCTGGTGCCCTCTGTTTCCATGGAAAGGGCTCAAATGTGAAAACATGCACCTTTTTAATATCCTGCATTTAAGATGTCTTTAGAGCTGTTCCATTTAGACCTCTTGAGCCAGAGGCAGGCAAAGAGAAAATATTTCTTTTATTTTTCAGTATCTCCTACTTGCCTAACCTAATGTGAAGCATTAGAAAAAGCGTATTTCTATTTTGGTTTGGTTTCAGGACATGCAATTTCCCGTCATATAACATTTTCATTTGTGACAGTGACGATCAAGGCTAAATACTATACCACTGCTCACACAAGGTGCAGCTCCTGAATAGTCCAGTGCTTTGGTGAAACTTGCATTAAAGCAATTCTTTGGAGAGTTGTTTTTCAAGGCTTGTACTGGACAGAGCTGTTACGGTTAAATGCATTATGGAGTTCTTCCTTTCACTTCATCAGGCTTTGGATAATAACGCCTTCTGTTGCTAAACTACCTCTTATGTATGTCACCACTATGAAACCATTTTAAGTAGTACATCATTGAAATATATTGGGCTAAAATAAGAGATTGTGGACCAAATAGTGTAAACTGTCAGCATTTTTTCTGGAAGAATAAAGGTGACATACAGGCCTCATCAGCCAGACGATTCATACATTAGAAAGCAGTGTAATTCCAAAAATCTTCATTTTATTATGTTTATTCTAAAATTAAGCAATTTCACATTTGCTGCTCTGGTGATCCAGATTTTTCATTGTTATAATGTTTCTTTTGTCTTCTATATTATGATTCCTGTTCATTGAATCAAATCTGTATGGCTTTTCGAAGCTAAACTTTTACGGGACCAGTAGTAATCTTGTTGCCATAATATTATCCTTTTACTTAGGTTTAAAGACCAGTTTATGACTGAAAGGGAATATCTGCAACTAGTGGGTCCCTGAATCTAATTTGCATGTAAATTAAACATTTCAGAATATGACTGTGATTTCTGAATACACACAAAGTATGCTGTTTTGATTCCTGGAAAATAAAAATGCATAACATTAATAAGAAGAATATGATTTATATAGTGGCTTTTTTATCTTACCAATTTCTGTTCATTTGAGTCTTTTTTTCAAAAGCTTCTGTGGCAATGGCTGATTATTTCTGCTGCAAAGTGGATCAGGATGTGACAAAACCTTACTTATTTCCATTCGCATTAATAGATGACTCTCAGGTTAAATGCTGGCTGAAGTCTAACACTGTAGGAATTGTTAGAATCTAGTGTTATTTTATTATAGTTGGATGGTGAAGGTATGAGAGCAAATAGAGGGAAGGAAATTTTAATATATGGCTTTGTCCTTAGGCTTGTTTTGGCTTTTTCTGCTATATCAGATTATATTAAACACTATCCCCTCATTCTTTGCTTGAGATGGACATCGTGAAAGATCAAATAAGGATAGCTGAGAGAAGCTAAAAAAAAAAATCAATCAAATAAAAAAAAAAGATAAGGGAATAAATGGAACAAGGGAAAAAAAGAAAAGAACAAGGTGTCTACTTGCTTCTAGCTTTTATTTAGAAAGTGTTTATGGATCCTGTAAGATACACTGAACTTGCTGAAATTTGGGCTGGCCCTTTGAAACAGAGTTACTCGTATTTACTGCCGAGTTATTGTTGAGTTTCTTACAGTTACTCAAATTGCTTGGTTATTGGAAATATTCAGGCTCACCAGCACAGTCAAAAGGGAATAAAGCACCAGAAAAAGTTGGGGAAAATAGATTTATTTTATTTTATTTTATTTTTTAATGAGAATGTTTTCTTTCATGATGACAGACATTCCCTCTGCTGGAGCTGTTTCCCCTCATGCAATGAAGATTCCCTTCATGAATGAAGATCTGATGGAGCAAGCTAACCACAGGACGATTGTGTCTTGAAGGCAAACATCAGCCTGTGCTATATGCAAGCTAGCAAATAGCAGAAAGAATTTGGAGAAAAGAGGTTTTGGTGTGTGTGCGGGAAGAAGTTTCCAAATAGCATGTTTGCAGCAGCAAGGGCTCAGCCTTGCTTTGCTTATGCAGCCCGTGAGGAGGCTGAGCACCCATTGATCCCACTGGTTGCCCTGGGAATTGAAGATGCTCAGTGTTTCCCAGGTGAGAGGTCAGTTTGGTTTTCCCRATAGGATTGGTCAGTGAACTCTGAGCTGCTTGTGTGGGAGACAAAAACCCCACACTCCTCTTAGCTCTCCTACGCCTGTATTAATTGCCGCTGTGGTAAGGAGGCACCCTCCCGGCATAGCTCCAGTTCTGCGCTGCCAGTCGCCTCCCGTGGCAGCCAGGGAGAGATGCTGCTTGGAGCTTATTGATCTCTGCGAATGCAATTAGCGTGTGGTAGAACTTGACTTTTGCCGAGCTGTGGCTTCTTTGCTCGCTGTCATGGTTTGTCATGTCACAAAGTTGCTGTGCATGTGCTGAGTTGGCCGACTTGTGTAACAAAGAAAAATAACGAAGTGCCTTTGGTGGAGGCCATTATGAAGAAATCTATATGTCAATTGCTATCTGTTATTTTAAGCCTATTCTGGACACACTGTCCAGCAAATCCACCCAAGTTTGCTCAGCTGCATGAATAAGGAAGGATTTTATATACAAGAACAGAGAAGCAGCAGAGATTTGGTATGTGGTTTAAACCCAGATCACTTTCTGCTGCCCTCCCCGCAATTCCCTCTCTATTTCCCAGGTCTAGCAATTTATTTCCCTCTTGCCTTCGATGTGCCCGAAGGGCAGACTTTGGACTGCTTGTGCAGCCTGTCTGTGCGGATTGATCCAGCTGTGCAATACAACAAACTGGCCAGCGTGGTGGGCTGCTGGCTTGCAGGGATAGCACATGGGATTTTGACTGATAAGTCATGAGTATTTTGAAGAACATGATTTCACTGGGGAACGGGATGCACCTGGGCAGTAGGCTGGTGGCGATGCAGTGCTGGGACCCCATGGGGGTCATCGACCAGTTGTATAAACCAGCCACGGGTGCAGGTGCCAGATGTGAGCCCTAAACATGCTGCTTCTCTGTACAGAAATGGGACTACTCTCATCCCAGGTGAAGCCCATCAACATCTATTGGGTTTATGTTTAGCCCTTGAATGCCAGGCAATATGCCATGTACTGTGAGTGATGAGTCCTACAGACAGCATTTCCTCCAGGTATGGAAACTGTGACACCGATTTTCTGGATGTGTTATTTTCTCTTCCATCCATGTTTAAATTGTTTCTGCTGACCAGTGTTTACCATTCCTCAGCCTGGGTACGTATCCATTTCTGGTTTTTGTGGCAAGGGGGTAATGTTTACCAAGATTGCTAAGTGTGGGGTCACTCTTCCTGTTGATTATCACAGTTACTTAAAACAGCCACTATTCCCAGTACCAAACTGATCTGTAACAGAGCTTGGCACAGTTTGGGGCCGCCAGCTTCTAGATGGTAATTGCGACTTAATCTGTTTCGGCACAGCATCCATCGAATGGCTGCCCTGGCTGAATAGCTCGGCCTCCTCTGATAGATATTTGCTCCACTGCTTTATGCAGATAGAAGTTCAAATCACTGCAAAGTGCTGCAGTGGGGAAGATAAAAAAACAGAGGTACTTCTGCTAAGCTGGGCTGGAAGGTACAAAAGCCCTTTGCACAGGAACCAAATGGGAATCAGCTTGTTCTTGTTTATACTTCTGGTCTACTCAGCCTCCTGTGGGAACTCCTGGTTCCAAAATTTAGTTGTGTTGTATGGAAAAGTGCGTGTTACTGCGTTCACTGGCGATTGCAGGGATGCCTTCTGTAGTAATGCCAACAGAGGCCTGAAAAATATGGCAGTCGATCATCATTAGCGTGCAGCCGAGGTAATGGGGCATTCAAGTGAGTTGCCAGAGGGAGGAGCAGAGTGGCCATAATTTGTCTGAGGGCTAATGACAAGTCTGTGCAGGATACCTGTGCTATTGGATCGAGAGAGCTGGACATAATATAAAGCCTATTTAATGATACAGAGTGTGAACTGTGGTGGTAGTGTTAGTCTGGCTGGTACTTTTGCAAGTGCTCAGTCTGTGGATAAATTAGCTAATGGTAAAAACGTCATAATGCGATATGGAATATAAGTAATATGTTAACTGATAGGAGAAAGCACGAGACACTCTGTAAGGAGCTGGTTAAGTGTACATAAAGTGGCGGCAGAGCTGTGGTTCGGGCTGGTATAGTCACTGACTAGCAGTACTACACTTGCTAACTGTGTATTGCCTCTTGCAATACACTGCGTGGTTGGGCAAAGCAGTTTCCTAGTTTCTTTGAGAATCCTCATGCACTTTAAGCCACTGGTATGCAGTCACAAGTTATTTAGAATATATGGGGTATATGTCAGTACTCTGTTGTTCCTTTTTTCTTCCTAGAAAAAAATGCCAGCTGCCTGGCACATGTGTTATAGTTGGGCCCATTTTAATCAGCCTGTGAAAACTCATGAAGTTAATGAGCTCAAATACACTTTGATTAAAAAACCAATCCAAACAAACAAACAAAAACAAAAAAAACCCCACACAAAACCAACAACAAAAACCAAACCAAAACAAACCAAAAAACCAAAACAAACCCCCACGCCATCCCCTCTCACCTATCAACTGTTATTTACACTTTTAATTTGACAAGGGCAAAGAAAGTCCCCTCTGCTGGCAGTTGGTGAAAAATAGTTTTCAGACCAAAATAAATTTCTACATCAAAAGTACATATATACACTTAGAGATTTCTGAAGAAATTTCTGACAGATCTTAGACTTTGTCTCTGCTACCAACTGCACTGGTGTTTTTAGGCCCTGCCAAAGCACAGGGGATATTATAATGCAGAGCCATGCTATTAAAAGGGAGGTGATATTGAAGTTAGGAGTGCAATGAAATATCTGGAGAGATAGAATGCTCTAGTTGAAAGGATGCTATTATAGTCCTTTCTGAAAGTTATCAGTACAGAAGGGCTGTTTTAATATACAGCACTAGTTTCAGAGAGCATCAGATTCCTGACACTGTCATTAGTCACACCGCGCTCTCATTCGGAGCGGCAATACTTCATTTTCTTACCGTGCGCTGGTAGGCTTTTTTATTTCAAAGAATTTCATAGCTCAATATCAACAATTGAAACTGTGCTGATCAAACATCAGGATCTCAAAGGACTTTAGAAAATTAACGAATAAAACCTCGCAAGTGGCATGTAGTGTGTGTGTTTATGTGAGAGGAAGAAAATAGGTGCCCATTACAAACAGAGAGCTATCTTTGCAAAAGTCACTGGGAAACCTCCACCACAGTCCATATTTTCTCCAAGGCTCCTTTTGCTTAACTCTGCAGTGTCTCTGCCCTTTTCCTGGGGCCAGGCTGTCGTTTGTGGTAATTGCTACAGCAGCTACACAAACCAGTTGTAAATGTGACGTGTAAGGAAAACCAATCCCTTAATGAAGAGCAAAGGAAACTTGGGGACGCACAATGTCACCCTGCGTGCTGAAACTTCGATGGGCCTTTTGGCTGATTACCACTTACGTCTCCTGAATTTCTTATTCCTGCTTACACAAGCCTTGTCAACACTTGGGAGAAGGGACAGGTAATTCACTGCCAGCCCAGCTTCCTGGAGATAACACCCTATTTCCAACTGGGGACAGATAGACTGTAGAAGAACTGCCTTAAGCCCTGTCTATGTGGAGCTTTCATTCTCACTAAAATCAAAGATGTGGTGGTATAAAATTATTCCTATTAGCAATGGACATTGACCCAGGAATGAACCATGGCCCAATTTTCAGCAGACATGTAGCAGCCCCGAGAATATTGTCACCTTCTGGACAACCAAAAGGGCCGTTGCTATTTAAAAATGTATATTTAGCAACATCAAACTGAAAGAATAAAATGTGGATATCTGTCATCACTAAGAATGTATTTTTGGTTCACTGACCTAACGTAGACAGTTGTGGTTTTTCCGTGGTGATGCACAGTATGTTGTGCAGCTCAGAATTAATTGAGTTGTAAAAGCTTGTGCTTTGGGTGATGAAATGCTCTTTCTTAGCTCCTGTGGCAACCCCACATGCGCAGTTCAGCACACTGAATATCTGAAACCTGAGCTCAGGTGAGGAGGAAGCTGCAATAGGGTTGTAGGGCAGAGCTCTGCAGATAGGAAACCTTGCTGTGGTGCAGGATTATAGAGGTTAGGCTTCATTAACCAAAAAAACCCACATCAGTAAAGTGAGAAAGAGGTTTGGTCTTTGCATCAGTACTTATGTGATGGGATGCAGGGTAGGCAAGGGGCAGAGACACCCACCAGAAAGAGTTTTGTCAGAACAAGCAACCCTCAGGATGTGTTTTGACAACGCCGATGGACATCTGGGCATGGAACAGCCTGAATTTAAAGCGGTGATCCTGGACCGCACAGCTGGAGCATCGCACTGTGTGTCAGCCGCTGCTTGGTGTGTTGCGAGCTGTTTCTCCATCACTGCCTTTGACTTTCCTGGAAGTAAAAAATTTTATCATGCTATAAATGAGATAACTGAGGGGAACCTGCTACTAGCAATTTGTATGCCAGTTTGTATCTAATTACTGGAATACCATTACTGAGGCTAAAAGCATGAGAATGATATACATGAAAAATACACACATAAAACCTGTTGGGCTAAAGGGCAGTAGCTATTTTTGGATGAGCAGCTTTGGCTTTTAATGGGGAAGAAAAAACCCCACAGATTTATTGTTAATGACAGCATAAATGCAGACTAATGCAATTTTAGAGTTCAATTAAAAAGGGAAATCTTGGATTTAAAGGTGATTCATTGTATCATCTGGTGAAATACCTGACAGAAGAATGGAGGCAGAAAACAGATTAGACTGGTGCCTTCCCACAACCTACTCATCGCGATGGAGCAGAGATATGCATGGTGACTGTCAGCCCCTCTGAAAGTTCGGGATGCATCCTCATCTTCTGCTTTTATTAACTAAAGCAATGTCTTCCTTGTGCAGCTGTAGGTGTGGCTTTTAATGAGTCAATGAACAGCTGCATGTATAATTTGTTATCGTGGTCTGCCTTATTTCCAGCAGTCATCCAGCTTTTACTAATATTTGGCGGCTATATGGGAGAGGCGATAAGTGAGGACATTACTAATAGAGTTACCGATGCCAAACAACTTCCATAGCGGAAAGTTTGGCAGGCCCTCGCTGGCTCCCTGCTGTCCTGGGGGCAGCGAAGTGCGTGCGGTTCAGGGCTGCGCAACAGCAGAGGAGGMTTATGTGGGGTTTGGGGGTGCTTTTCCCCTGCGTGTAGTGTGCTGGTACAGTGAAACCTTAAAGAGGCTGAACACGAGCATCCTGACGCCACAGCAAGCAGCGAGTGGATGTTGTTATCAAGTGGCGTTGGCTCAAGGAGCCTCCCTCGTTACGGAGTGCCTGTGCCCAGGGGTGACAGAGGGGCTGAGGGGTCTGTGAGGAGAGGCTGGGGCGGGCACTGCCAGTTCTGGCTGGTTCCGGCAGATTCTGGCGGCCCCGCAGCCCAGCACAACCCAGACCGTCAGCCCTGCTGKTGGCACCTCGAGGAAACGCGTGTAAGAAAGGGCAAAAATGCTGGAAATGTGAGGAGTGCGGAAAAAAGCGTGAGGAACAGCCCTGTCAGCACTGAGCTGGGGGAGAGGAGGAGAAGGAGGAGGCGCTCCAGGCGCCAGGGCTATGGTGGGGCAGGGAAAGGTGTGAGGAGGAAGGAGCGGCAGAAGAGGGGCTGTTATGGGCTGACCGTAACCCCCATTCTACACCCCTTGCACCGCTCGGGGTGGGAGAGAAGTCAGGAATGAAGGAGTGAAGTTGCGCCTGGGAAGGAGGGGGGTGGGTGTTAATTTTTGTCTGTGTTTCTCACTATCTAACACTATTTTAATTGGCACTAAATTGAATTAATTTTCGCCAAGTTGAGTCAGTTTTGCCCGTGACGGTGATTGGTAAGTGATCTCCCTGTTTTTATCTCCACCTACAAGCTTTTCCTTGTTATATCTCCATCTACAAGCTTTTCCTTGTTATTTTCATTCCGTCCTGTTGAGGAGGGGGAGTGAGAGAGCGGCTGGGTGGGTGTCTGGCAGCCGGCCATGGTCAATCCACTACATAGGCAAGCTTAGAAGAAGAGGAAACACTCTGCATGTAGTTCATCCAGGTTGTTTCTTTTTCAACAGGAGGACATTTGTGGCTCTTTGAAGGGAGAAGAAGTATCTTCAAAGGCTTTGGAGCTTGAGGTCTGCATCTGCAGGAAAAAATAAATCCTGAGTGATGAAATGTGGAATGACTACAGGTATGTTCCCACTCGTGCTGCTGCTGCTAACGATTGCTTTTCCTTGTAACGAGCCATTGCCTCACAGCTCCTGGTCTTCCTTGTGCCAGTGTGGGAGCAGACTGTCCCTGCTGCAAAGATGAGGGCTGCATCCTGGTTTTGTCTGCAGGGACTGCAGATGGGTGGTCTCTTCTAACCGTCCTCTCCCTTCTCTGCCACCTCAGGCCACCTGACAGGGCTGGCAGCTCACCCCTTGACACTGTCAGAGGTGCTGTGCCTCATCCTGGAGCCCTTGAAGCCTTCCCACTCTCTTCCCATCCCTGTACCTGGCCCTCCCCAACCCCCCAAAGCAGCTTCCATGGAATGTCCCTGCAAAAACCTTGCTGAAAGCTGAGGACGAACTGCCATTCCCATTGTCTCTGCTRTCCTGCTACACGTTTCTTTGCTGCTCTTTACACTGTGCACTGAGGGATACTTTTGGCTCTAGCTATAGTATCGACAGGCCATTTTATATCATTTCGGCTCTTGGTGTTTTGCATCCATGTTACAGCTAGTGCTTGTGTGAGCTGTTCAATGTATCACTGAGAAGGTGGTTGCAGACATACATTTGGAGACTTTTTTTCAGTTTCCAAAAGAATAAAAAAAGTATTTTAATGGATAAATGAATTAAAGTTCCTGGAAAAATCTGTTTCTTGAGCTAATAATCTGAAGTCTATTTAGATAAGAGACATTTAGCTGTCATTTAACAGTTTCAGTRAAACAAGTGAAAATGTCTTCAATATAAAACTGCTGGATCTTAGTCCCATATGAACAACATAAGCACAGTGCTCTGTATCAGTAAAGTTACTGTTAATGTCACTGAATGAGTAAATATTATATCTGTGACATACGAGTAATAAGGTAGAGTAACACAATCAGAAAAGAAATCACACTGTATAAGGAGTTCTACTTTATTAGAGTTGTATGGACAGATCAATACACATCAATTTTGCTTTGTTATATTGTAAAAGTGAAATGGTGTCTGTGCTACAAGTATATGATTCCAATTACATCATTTTGTAAAAATAAAAAGTACAGAGCTTTGGACAGCAATCATTTTGTAAAAAATAAAAGTACAGGACTTTGGACAGCAATCGGATGTCCTCCAGAAGATGCCCGTACGATCCAGAAAATAACAGGCTCATGTTACAGAACTTCCTACAGAACTGCTTGTGCTGTTATGTGAATCCTTTGTTAAGCTTCATCTACATTTCCTTCTAAGCAGAGGTAAGCTGTAACACTCAGCCTTGAGTGTTATTAAGGGCTGTGCTCACAGCCTTAGCTTTTTTTGGTTATTCAATCCAGTAATCCATCACAAGTTATTTAAAGCTATCTGTGGCCAGTGTGTGTGGAGCGAGGTGCAGCACAGTAGCTGTTTTGTTTTTATCAGGAGGTGAGTATTTTGCAGAGAAATTTGAAAAAGGCAAAGGTTACCCGTGCACTGAAAATTTTATGTCATTGGTGTTGTCAATAGAGAATGCAGGTACTAAGGAAATAGGTATGTTTTATTGGAGCATTATTTCTGTATTACTTTTCACCCTTCAAGTGCTCAACAGCATTGTGTCTGTGACCGTTTTTGGGATACAAGATACTGGGGTAAAGTCTCCAGGGAGAAAGTCTGGTGGAAGAGAGGAGGAAGGAGCTTGACTGATCTGAGCTGCAACCTTTTTCCCCAAAAGAGACAAACATAAGCTGAGTGAAGTTTTACAAATTGTGCTGGCTTGCTGCCAAATTCTTGTGCTTGGGTAGTGTGGATGTGCATTGATTGTGTCTCCTTCCCTTCTCTCCTTTCCTAGATTTCTAAGTACTAAAAGCGGTAAAGACTCACTCCTGTTCTCCCCTTTTCATATCAAATATCTGATAAAACCCTGAGTAGCTCTCGGATCCGACCTTTCGAAGTGTGGTGGGTCAGTTTGGGGGAAAAGGCTTGAAAATTCAACTGGGGCACACCGAGCAGTGTCCTCACTTCTGGAGTGAGGAAAGAGACTGCAGATAAATCATCAACAATTAGAGCTTAATAAAAACTAATGTCATTGCAACGTACTCAGAAATAAACAACATCATAGTTTCACGTGCAATTGATTTTGATGGGTTTTTTACATTGGGTTTTGGTGAGGATGTTTTTGTTCTCAAGGATGTGTTTGTGTAGGTAACCCACAGTGAAGAATCTGGCTGTATTATTACTTGAAAAGGGCGGAATTCATGCTTTTATGATAAAGCGTAAGAAGCATAAGATGTATCCAAACTATATTCAGAAGCAGAACCCGTTGCTTTGCAGAAGCACAAGCTGAGCAAAATCATATTGCATAGGTGTGCTTCTTGCAATAAGAGCTTCCTAAGTTGATTGAAACAGCACGCTGGTTGAGCTTCAGGGGCATTTGGTACAAACAGCTCTTAAAAACCCATTCCTTGGCAGAAACAATACATATTGCCCAGTAGTGTTTTATTCAATTGAGCTATTGACCATGGGACTTCAGAGTTGCCTGTTGCTCGCCTGAATCTTGCAAATCTGCCTTTTAATTGAAAGATGGAAAATAGCTAGTCAGAGCGCTCTTCCTGAGCTGTTAGCATTACAGAATCTTGGATTCCTGTTAGGGAGCAGGCTTAACCTACCTGTGAGTAAAGACCACCTTTTTTGCTGCAGTTTCACTTGTGCTCTCTTTCAAAGCCTGACTGTTCCTTTCCAAATGTGTGTATTTGCATATTACTGTGCAGGCAAAGTTGAAGACGTGGGAGGAGAAATGGAGGCAAACATCTTAATTCCATCAATACCCASGATTAGGGATGCTTCTTAAAGTGCAGGCTGAAAACATGGCAGAGGTTTAACCCATGCATAAACACAGCCAGCGTAGGGGTAGTCAGCAAATTGCACATTCCTGCTTGTTGTTTTTTAAAATCACTTATTTACAACCAAGCTTTTTAAGGGAAGAATACGTCCTTCCCCCCCTTGATTTTTATCGTGATGATCAGCTCGCTCTTTTTAATACATGATCAACAGTGGTTAATACTGTCCAAAATGTAGAGACCAAATGAATCCATCTGTGCACAATTAAGTTTATAACCTGTATGTGGTGTTTGTAAAGGCTTTTCTTAAGCCCGATTCAGTCGTTTTTTCCAGTTGGTCCCTAGGAAACAAAGAACTGAAGGTATTTTATGCTAGACACRGGAATGTATTATTAATTACCATTGTTAATGTGCATATATGCCTGAATTGCAAATTTAAGTAGTTTGACTAGACTTTTTCAGAGGCAACTATATTGATTGGTCCTTATTTTTCTCTTCCTTGGTAAAAATTAAATCTTTTTCTATAATGAAGGTGACCCTCCAACAGATTAATCTAAGTTTTAGCATGATATCCTTTACAAAGTTCTACTAATCTTTGAAATTAAGACATCATTGATGTGAGTAGAGGGGAGGAATACCGTCCCTTTTTTTTTTTTTTTTTTCCATTTTTGTCAGGTATCTATGACTAAGTTAAAAAAGGGCAATGCTTTTTACTGTGAAGGGTCTTTGTAATGTAAATACATATAAACACAAGGATTTTTTTTTTTNTTTTTTTTTTTTTTTTTTTTTTTTTTCTTCTTTCTTCATATCAAAGCCTGGATCTTGAGGGGAACTGCAAAAAGTGCAGAAAAATGCAAAATTTGCAGAATCCACACATTTTTGTGTCTGTTACTTTCTGATGCCATTTAAACAGTGAAATATGACGAATACTTGACATAAAGCTAGCAAGATTACTAGTCTACTGTTCATAAAAGCCTGTGCAGTGTTTTCTTGCTTTGAAGAAAACAGATTTCTAACAGTTATATGAGTTTTCAAAACATCATCTGTTTTTGATGATATCAGACTAGATGACCTCAGCTAAGTCTTAGCCCCGATGTTCAAAATTTTGTGAAGGAAGGAGGCTGAAGGACGATTAGGCAAGGCTTTACTCTGGGCTGTTTGTGTTCATATGTATTTACTATTTTTTCAGGTGTGCCATTCCCAAATCAGAGTTCATGATCTCTCTGCCCAAGCTCTTTCTATTACATCCTTGTCTATGATGTTCTATGTACCACGACTGTCTTCACAATCAAGGCAAACGATCAAATCGTCTTCATCTCCAGTGTTTCCTTCTTTTCTCACATCTGGGTCATGCAGGAAATTAAACAGTGCCAGGCCTCACAATCGTCTGTACTATTAAAATGTTAGCAGGGGCCCTCCCTTATCTTTGGTCTCTGGAGTTAGCATAGCCAAGAGAGTGGTCCCAGCCAACGGACTGGATCTGACTGTGTTGTTTGGGATATTAAGAGTTCAGCTGTTTGGACACAAGGCGTGCGGTGACAGGTGGCGAAAGTGGGCTTTTTTATTTACCAGTACAGGATGTAATGTGCACCCCAAATTGTCACAACATGCTGAATAAAATCTCTAAATTTACATTCTCTCTCTCCAGTCAAATTTCTTAACTGGGATCCAAACGTTTCCTGTCCCAGCTATTCCATCTCTATTTTTCCATGTTATTAACACTGCTAAACTATGCTCTAGCCAAAACACTGATATCAAAATTTTCATACTTGCCCTTCATTTTGATCACAGCTTGTTCCACTTGTCCATGTCATTTCCTGTGCCTGGTGCCAGTGATGGTGTTCTCCACTCCTCCTTTAGTCTTTTCCCCATATCCCTCTTTCCTGCCTCACCAGGAACTGCCTTCTGAGCATGGACACCTTTCTGCAGGCTTGTGGTGAACCACTCTGCTTCATTCAAATCCCTCCTGAAAATGTCTCTCTACTCACAAAAGCAGTAAGTGGGAGGGAAGAGGGGACAAAAGAAGGCAAAAAGGTGGCCAGAACCAGGAGATGGGACACAAAGTCTTTACTGAATAGCACTAACATTCATCCATCCTTCTTTCCTCAGTTCCTTGTTTCTTTATGAGCGATAGTTGTGGCCATGTCTAATTCACACTGAGACTAAGTTGGGAGAAGATGACTGCATGTCATACACAACTACAGTCCTCTCAGTAATGCATTAATGGGCTGTTCCAGGAGGCATACGGAAATTAAACCGTCTTAAGGCTCCCCTGAACCCCATTACAAGGAAGCAAATGTTACTTTTTCCCCATCATTGCAGCCCCCTCTCAAATGACCACGTAGGAGAGGGTTACCTGGAAATGAAAACACCAGGAAAAAGCAGCAAAGACCATTTACATTGGACTCGGTGATAATAACTGGCTGTTGGAGAGTCTCCTACTCACAAGACGTGTTTCTTCTCTTACCCGCATTTATTATGCCTTGTCRTTCATTGCCAAATTATTTATTTATACACCACCAGTGAAAAACTCTGCTCTCCTGATTGTTCTTTGCAGTCCCTTAGAAAGCAGAATGACACTGCAGAGGGGAATAACATGCTTGACAGTGTCTCAGTGCCCTGGTTTTGCCTTCCAAAAACCCTATGACCCGTGAAGGGACAGCTGTGCTAGCATGTCTATGGAGATGGTCTGAGCTTGTTTGGTAAATGGCAGATTGCTAGTGACTGCCTTTGGGTGCTCACCCCTCCGGCTAACCTCCTAAAAGCCGTCAATAAAGGCAGGAGGCGCAGCTTGGGCAGTAATAGGATATAAATCAGTGTTGAGGAGATGTTATTGGAGTGACCCACCACGCTGACTGACCAAACTTTTGGTGGAAAATAGCTATTCCAAATCTCTCTCCGCCACCATTTGAGATGTGTGGCATAAAAATTGAGGAAGGCTTGGCTGCTCCCACTTGTCCAAGTCCTGTTACAGTATGATTGGACAYGTGCAAGAAACTTAAAAGAGGCTTTTGCTGTCTTTGCTCAGAGAATCATAATGTCACCCCATAACGGAGGCTGTGACTCAAGTTATCGACCTGCTAAGAAGGTAACCTCCAAAGTGGGCCTGGAGAAACACTGCRTCTCTGTGCCGAGTCCTGCAGTTTGAACAGCGCCAGATCACTCGTGTAGGTAGACGTGTTCATATATACCTGAGATCCTGTCAGACACCGTGAGTCAGAAGAAAGTTATGCAGTTATCTCTGTTTTAAAACCTTTTTATGATTTAGCCATTCAGTCGTTCTATCTAGAAACTGTCTGAAAGTTTATGTAGGAGAAAGGCATGTCTGAGAAGAGCACAATAAAAGCCGAGGCGTGAGAAGCTATTGTTCAGCCACTGATAAAGAGACATGATATGCTGTGAAGCTGCAATGAGAGATTTTAACAGACTCTTTGTAATGCTGTGTCTGTCTGATGCTGGTATGCCTGGCACTTTTCCAGGTGGCCAGGCTGTTTTCGTGAATCCAAGGGTATGTATTTGTGCTCAAAGCTTTTTATTTCATGAAATAGTTGATTTTGCAGCATTTTTAATGTTTGCAGCAATTAGACAGGAGTTTGCATTTTGCACTTGCAAGGAACAAGTGAAACTGATCTGTCTGGGATTCATATCTGAAAGGAATTTTTTCTGGATTTCTTCTACTACATTACTTCGATCTTCTCCCACTGCTGCACAAACCGCAAATTTAATTTGCACCGGAGCTGTGCTGGGAAAAAGTGTGAAATGGAGGGAGTGAATCCATATCTTTTCCAACCTGCTGAGGCTAAAGCCTTCTCCCAGGCTTGCTCTGCCTTTGCTACGGGCCTCGCTGCCTTCCTCTGTTGGGGCTCTCCCTGGTATAAGTTGTGCTGCCTCTCAGAGAAGTTATCTGTGCTCTAGTGGCACCCATATTGATTTGTCTCAGTCTATTTTGAGCTCACTTCACATTTGAGACTTAAAATTTTAGCTATGAAAGAGAGAGAAGATGTTCCAGAATACAGCTTTATCGATCTTGTTTTTAAAAAATGTCTGGATGTTTGTGATCTGAAAAAGATATGAAAGGTCATAGTTATTCAAAACTATATATTTTATTTTCCCTATTTATAGTGGCTGTACAACAGGCTAAATGTTAATATTTTGCAGCAATATATGGTAGCAATGTTGAAGCAAGCAGCATAACTGTTTGCATATTGTTCAACTATTTTTGGTGAATATAGCTCCTGATTAATTTCTAATTTACGATTTTCTGAAGAATTGGAATAAAAGATGCAGTTTTCTGAGCTTTCAAATGCAAACTCATTTTTAGAATGATATTCAAATATTTTATAGCTACTGAATATGTACATTCTGATATATTTATGATGATATTTGTGTCAAGGCAAATCTCTTAAATATAAGARAAATACCCTAATTTGCACAAGTAATTGAGGTGGAATATTCTAAAGTAAATATAAACCCTGATGAAATGCCGTGTTTGCTCTTTTCATTACAAACTGAAAAACAAATATTTTTTTGACAATATTTTAAGGTTCCTGTATTTTTGAGCAACAGTTCATAAATGAATCTAGCTTTGACAGTGACTATATCCAGAAATGTGGCTTTGCTAATGTTTTTTTAAAAATACGTATATTCAGAACGCCATAACAAAATGGATTTATATGATATTATGAAGTTAATTCATAAACTAACAATGGAAAAGTAGGTATTTTTTGTAGTATATGTTAGCCATCCTTGTTAGATTTTGCAAAAGCTTTCCAGCCCAACATATTTAAATGGAGTTTAAATGAGTTCATTCCTCAACTTCAGTTAGAAATTTTACGTGATGGTTTCTCTGGGAAATAGCAAAAGAGGTGACAGCAGTGCTTCACTTTTCCTCAATATATAACCATCTTCTATTGCAACATGGCTTCATCTTCTTACTGGGAGAGTTGTCTGTTTGTTTCAATGTATTTAAATTTGAACCCTGTGTATTTTTGAGCCTTTTGGAGGAATAACTGATGGACTGATTTTTCCTATTAGTTGCATTCTTGCACGCTTCCAAAATAAGATCCCACATGTGGGATACCACATTTTTTCAGGTTTTGGGTCTCTAAAGCTACATCTCCTTGGAGATCATGCTTTGTCCTAAGCCTGGTGTATCTCAAGAGTCTTTGCTGCCATAAGATTCCTTCTGGTAAGGTGCTTTTCAATATACACAAAGAAAACTGGTGGTTTCAGGMGTCATTTGGCATCACAAGTCCTTGCTGGCTGACCCACAACTACCCCGCTCTGATGTACCCCAGTGCATCTTGGCAAGYGGCTTGAGCACAACCATCACTCAGCACTAGGCTAATTTTCAAGGTGARCTCACGATCTGGCAGTCTTATTTCAATGTGGTGACTATAGCATAAACCAAAGGTCATGTTCAAAATTAATAGAGTAAAAATCTTTGCACAATAAAAGATAATCCACTATCTTGAACAAATATATCCAGTTTACTGCAGTTTCCCCACAAAGATTTCTCCAAGTTTCTCAGACGAATATAAAATTAGAAATAAACTTTGCAACAACATGCGAACAAAATCGTTTCAAGTGGGGAAGCTGATATGCAGGAGGAAACAAGTGAAAGATTTCTGATTTCCAGTCACTTATGTTAGCAACTAGAAGAAATTATCCTCTAATAAATTGAGGTGCGTATTGACTTAAAAGCTCTAAGTGATTTTTGTCACTTGGGCAGCATAAAGCAGCCATTGATGCTTCAGTTGGGTTTATGACTGTTGTGCTTTGCCAGCATGGAACAAAGGATCCCAAATAAAGGGCCTGCTGGCCTCATCTATTCGTGGAGTTGATTGCTCAAGATAAAGCGCTGCAAATTAGKTATAACTAATTTAATCTGTTTAGTGTAGGAAAAAAGATAAGATGACGGCAACTATGTCTGTCTCCCTTTCCTTGCAGTCATGTTTCATATCAGATGCTTCTTAGTTAACAAATACATACTGCTCCTTGGAGAAACTAATGTGTGTAATTCTTTTTATAATGAATTGCTCCAACTCCAAATAAACGTGAGATCCTCCATCAGCTTTAYGGTAAGATCTGAGTCACTCTGAATTCTCTTTCTTCCAGCAGCATATACCTAGGGTTCACCTTAAAAAACCCACCAACATTTTGCTGCCCAGTGTTACAAAATCATGGGTAGTGCTGAAGCGGTTGTTTTCATGGTGAAAAAATCTTCCCGTCTTTAGGCACAGAATAAAATTAACTATGGTATGTGTTCATGTTTCACTGCCAGCACATGCTAGAGACATGATTAAGAAGTCAACGCTGCACCCGTTAGACTGGAAGACATGAAACAGTCCTTCAGTGTATGCTCTGGGATAGCACGGAGGCTTTCCTGAAGGAATTTTAACTGAAAGCTCATCTGACTGTCTTAGAAACATAAAACCATTTGAAAGCAGTTATCTCGTATACTCTGAGGCTAAATTTTGCCCTGCAGGAATATGTTTTGATGCTTGCAAAGTGATAACAGCCTTTTGCTTTATGATATACCAGTTAATTAAAAGATATGTGTTGTTGCTTCGACTGATGCTTTTATAGAGACTGTCTGCTGTTTTTGTTAATGAACTTAAAAGTAAGTTGATCTACATGTTGCGATTAGAAGATTTCCACTAAAGGTGGATATATAGAAAACCGCTGAAGGTGGTAAATTTGCATGCAATTTATCAGGATTTTTTAAAAGGATGAAAACAGATGATTTTGTTAACATTTTTTAATCAGTTTTATTGCTGCACAGTCTTGTGTCTATGAGGGAGAATATACTTAGAGGTACAAGGCATGGCATAATGAAACATTTTATAGATATAATTTATTTTACGTTGTTTCAAGGCCTCTCTCCCTTGCCGAGTTTACAGGGTTGTGGCACTTCRTTAGAGACTCTGGCTTCAGCTGTGTGTAGGATGTGGAGCCTGATTCTGAAATATTTGTTACAGAGATCAGCAAGATTATAGTTTGCATCCAGCTGTTGGCTTTACTTAGGGGAAACGGGACTCACTACCAGGAATTTGTGGACATTGAGTCTCCCAGGCTGTCATTTATTCACTCTTTGTTATCTCTGTGTATTCCTTTTACAGTTTATAAAGTCAGAAACATCCTCTACAGACTTCAAAAATCGGAAGCGTTGCTGTATTGTATAATAGCTCCTAATGCTGTAAATAATGACGTAGTTGGGTATTGAAACAATGTATGGTTAGTTCAAGGGAGGATTTTTGGTTCGTGTCCAGAAGTATCTTAGCACAGCAATATTTTTCCTTTGTGCTTAACTTTCTCTTCCGCTGCTATGAAATCCTGCATGTCTCCAAGGAAGTGGCCATTACCGTCATGTCCTTCTTATAGTAACAGGGCAGAAGATTCTTGTCACAGGGCAGAGCTAACGTACTAAAATCTGATGTTTGTTACCCATCCAAGCAATTAAGTTGGCCAATGAGGAGTTGTAGGAAGAGTCTTCTAGAGTGCAGAGTCTTAAGTAGTTTCACTTCATATGGTGAAAATTTCAGCCCTTGAAATCATCAGGAATTTTGTCATTGATTCCTGTTGGACTAAGAGAGTTGAGCAGTTGTCATTCTTCGAGAACACAATTAAACACATTTGGCACAAATGTAGCAAATCACTAAATCTATCCCTCTCTAGAGCTTTACTTGTCTTTCAAGACAGCATTTCACCTGTTTCATCTGTAGCTGGTCATTCTTTCGACTTGTTTAAGTTTTAATTTGTGCAGGCTTATGTTAGGTTCATTATTAGGGGGGAGCGCCTGGGTGCAAAAGCACTGGATTCAAGGCTTATAACTACCCACCCTGAACCATGCAGCCTAGGATGGGACGCCCACACACCCAACGGATGGGCCTGTGAATCGCATTTGCCCGCTCCCAGCTGCACACTCATTTCTGGCTCTGCCAATCACCCCACTCACCTCCATGTCGAGGAACACCATGCTCTGTTTCGGTGGTCTCGAGATGCTGCCCTGGGAAGGGGAGTGTTAGGCAGAGACTGATAGGGTTGTCCCTGTCATGCATCCACATAGTATATGGGGTATCAGTGCACAGTGAAAAGGCCCCAAAGTCTCTAGAAAGTGGGCTGTGTGTGCCAGCTAGCCCCAACCCTCACGATTCTGCTTGGCTTGAGGTTATTGATGTACCCGGAGAGACCAGGATGAACGAGATGCAGCTGGTCCTGCTGCTATAGCAAGGCACAGTGAGGTGACTCCAAGGCACTGAAAGATTCCTCAGTGGCATCAGTGGAGATTCCTCAGTGGAGATGTGGAGATTGCCATCTCCAGTAAGGAGCGTTCAGCCAGGAGAACGTCTATCCTATATGGCCTTGCAGTCCATCATAGGTGTTTTGGGTTTTTTTGGAGGAGGGTGGCCTCTGTGATGCTTATGCATGTGAAAGCTAAGTGCACTCAAAAGAGCTTGCAGGAACAAGGCCGAAAAAAGACTAGTTTCAGAGATACATCATAAACCTCATCTGATACAGTCTCAATTTATTTTCACATTCATACCATTATAAACAGCCATCCATTTTTTTAACCAACCATTGTAATTTTTTCACAGGCAYATTATCTTTACACTGCTTTATCTTTCTCTATTAAAGACAAAGCTATAAAAATACTAATAAATTGTGGGGGTTTCCAGTTGTTTTTTTTTTTTAATGAATCAGTAACTTCTTAGAACTTACGCAGGATATCATTCAATTAAAACCTTGTATGGGAAATACTGGGTGAGGATGTGTGCTCATGTGCCTTGAGGTATTATCCCTCTAGRAGGAGCTACGCAGTGAATACTTGCTGCCTTTGGTTGCCTGAGTTGAAGCTCTGACCACTTCAGAGATGGCTGCAGAGTGTTTGAGAATTTAGTAGCGTGTTTCTGGTTTGTCACACTGAAATACAGGCATCTGTACTTTTTCTCAGGAGAAGAAAGTTATTGTTTGCCTGGAGGGGTGATAAGCACTTACAGAGGATCAAATTCATTCTGAAATCCTTCTATTGACTTCAACTAGATGATTCAAGGATGAATTTCAGTCTTCCTCACTTACTCCTTTCTACCCTTTCCTCCTCCTYTGTGTGTAGCAGTATACAGTATAATTTGGCACGGCTGTATGGTAAATAGGTGTTGTTGGCTTTGGGATGYTTGTCAGTAGGCTGCAAACCTTTTTTTCCCCTTTTGTGGTATGCAGCTGTGTGTATGGTCCCCTGGTTTAGGATAAAATTATATCTTGGGAATGTCTGTGGAATCAGGAGAAAAAGACTTTTCAGTCTTTTTGGTCCAGTGATCATTAAAGTAATCAGGAAAACACAGAGGATTAGATTAAGAGGAAAAGTCAGAAGATAATTTTTTTGCCATAATGTGTGTTAACTCACAGAAAACTTCAGAAAACTCAGAATCACATGATGGGGGAGGGAGGGAGGGAGGAGAGGACTCTTCTGAGAAGGCCAGATTTTGGAGATCTAGTCGTACAGAGGATCTTCATGTGGGTTCTGGGTTTCTTCTTCATCTACTTCTGAAGTTCTGGKTTTTTTCCACCTTGAAAATGCTGTCATGAAGAGTAACAGTGCGTAACAGAATGGGAGAACAATAAACAGTTTAAAAAGTGGGCAATGAGTTGTCTAAGCTGTGTAGATGTGCAAACGATTACCTGTAAGAAAAGAATCATAGAAAAACTCTTTTYGTTCCAGGCAAATAAAGGTATCATTTTCTGCATAGGTACATTAATTAGGTAGAGTCAAATTTTGTGACAGGGAATTGGGAGAAACAAAAGGCTTYCTGTAATATTATGTCAAAAGGCTTATTGTGATTCAGAAGAAAGGTTTAGATGTCACTCTGGCTTATGACATGTTATTGTCTTTTCCTTTTGGTGAAATACAACTGTGGGATGTAATTATTGCGTTAGTAATGTACCTTGTCCTGTAGTCATCTTTTTCCCTTGAAATATCTTATGTGAGCTAAAATGTCCCATTGTAATAATGACCCATTGCAGCAATAAAATTGTCAGGCCAGGTGCATGATTGACCACTTCGTATTGTTGTAACTGTCCTTTTCATATCATATTAGTCTGGCTTTATTACTGTTGTGCATCATGTTTATGGGGACACCATAAAATTTGGAGGCAGTTGCAGCGTATTTACTTTCCCCCATTCATCAGCGGGGACTGTTTTTCCTTACTCTTCAGATGTTGTAATCTSTTGAACAAGAAGATCTTGTATTATTATTTTAATTTTATTTGAACAGAGATAGGGTTTATCAAAAAATACAGACCTAATGTTTATGAAATCAATTTTTAGACTCTGGGCCCTACTTCTTTCGAAGGGATATTTGTCTGCTTGGTAGAAAACAAAGCAGTTTCAGCCAGAGGACTGGTCTCCATGATTGACTGACTGTTCCTCTGGAGGTGAAAGTCTTGTAATGGCCTGACTTTAGGCAGAGGTGTGAGTCAAAGTCCTACTTTTCAGGTGAACTTCCTTGTCATCATGTGTGTCCCTCAGTCCACGCTGCTGGAGCGGTCTGCATGGCRCGGCTTACTTGCATATACAGACAGCAAGAAGGATGCTGCAGTCTTGAATACTGTGTTCAGTTTTGGGCCCCTCACTACAAGAAGGACATTGAGGTGCTGGAGCGTGTCCAGAGAAGGGCAACGAAGCTGGTGAAGGGTCTGGAGAACAAGTCTGATGAGGAGCGGCTGAGGGAACTGGGACTGTTTAGTCTAGAGAAGAGGAGGCTCAGGGGAGACCTTATTGCCCTCTACAACTACCTGAAAGGAGGATGCAGCGAGGTGGGTGT
>JAYKAV010002877.1:55645-90290 GCA_035582835.1 Phoebastria nigripes | reverse complement strand
AGGGGAGACCTTATCGCGCTCTACAACTCCCTGAAAGGAGGTTGTAGCAAGGTGGGTGTTGGTCTCTTCTCCCAAGTAACTAGCGATAGGATGAGAGGAAATGGCCTCAAGTTGCGCCAGGGGAGGTTTAGATTGGACATTAGGAGAAATTTCTTCACCAAAAGGGTTGTCAAGCATTGGACCAGGCTGCCCAGGGAAGTGGTGGAGTCACCATCCCTGGAGATATTTAAAAGACGTGTAGATGAGGCGCTTAGGGACATGGTTTAGTGGACATGGTGGTGTTGGGTTGACGGTTGGTCTTGATGATCTTAGAGGTCTTTTCCAACCTTAATGATTCTATGATTCTATACTCGCTGGGGTGTGTGGGCTTCCCTCCCAGTGGTAGCAACTGTTTAATTATGCAGTGCTTAATTATGCATCAACAGAAGTGTTGATCTTCCTGGCTGGGAAACCCTCTAGGCACTTAGCTAAGCCATTCTTCTGCTGGTTTGGGCAGAAAAAGACATGAAATTCAAATCTTCCACAACCTGCGTAAGTGTGTGAACTACTGAATGGGAGGGTAGAGTCACCTGCTGCTTTCACTCTGTTTTTGTTTCCCCCAGCCAAAGTCTTGGACCGAGTTTAACACAGATTTTCAAATAGTTTTGTGATGATAAAAAACACGTTTGTGGCAGACTACGTTTCACTGAAGAAGATTCACTTGGATCTAATCTATAGGACATAAGACCATGCAGAATAGCCCGCATGCAACAGAAGGCTGTGGTACTCAAGGTCAGGAAATCCAAAGTTAAGGTTGGTCATGAAAATGCCATCTCTGTTTGATGCTGTTTTCTTAGAGCTTTGCAAGTTAGTAAATTAGTTAGCTGTTAGTAACTACATTGCATTATAAAAAGAAATTGCTTATATCATTTTACAGTCATCAAGCTAGAGAAAGCTTCATTTTGAGCTCTGTTGCTGATCCTCTGTTCCTGTTTTCAGTCTGCATGAAGTATCTGAAAAGCTGCTTCGTTGCTCTTTGGGGACTGGCTGCACTCCTCTATCACATGGGAAAATTCAAAATCACTGATAGTAAATAAAACCTGGATAGTATGAAGCTCAGTAACAGCATGAAGAGAGAGCAGGAGCATCTGCACTGTACTTCCCAGTACTCTGGGTTTCTGGTGGGCTCATTTTCTCGGGCACAGTGTCACCCTTTGCCAGCCCAGCAAACAATATTTGTGCCCACAACTAAGATTCACTATCCAAGGGGATGTGGTCATTTGCTTTTATGTATGAACATGTACTTTCTGTTTCTCAAAACATTCCCAAATGCTTCAGGGGTTTGTAGGGAAACTGCATGTCTTTTTTTTTCTTCTCAAATGACTAGCAGCTTTGTGCTCTGTCCCCAGGAAAAGACTATGTAAAAAATCAATTGTTTTGGGTAATTACAATCATTTCTTGGATTTGTGATTAATGGTAAAATGAGATGGGAGAAAGATGTACCTAAAAAAAGAAAGTAGGAGGTGGTGTACCTTAGGAGAAAAACATACTCATTTAATTAAAAGTGTGTCTTAAATCTGAGGAGCTCTACAGAGCTCATCAGGGACCAGAAGGGGTCTGGAAGATACAGCCAGTCTTCAGCTGGCAGCATAGTTTGACATTCATAAATCTGCTGCTCCTGTACTGGAAGTATTTTTGGAAGTAAATTAAAGGGTTTTGGTTCCTGTGTCTGATTTTAATAAGCATAGCAACTTTCTGGAGTTTTCTAAGTAGAGTTTTGATGAAGACGACTGTTATTTTCCTCCTTCCCCCCATAAGTCTTTGTTACGGTCTTTTGTGCTGTTGTTTTGATATCAATGGGAAGCTATGCCTTAGTACAGCTTCCTGTATATTGTATTCTTTTTCTTTTGTGCTCTAAATCTTCCCTATGGTTTTAGTTATATGCACAACTGAAATGCTTTTTGAAAAGCTACAGGTCCTTATTTATGTCAGTGCCAGCTTTAAAGAGCTTTCCAATTTAAAAAAAAAACCTATTTGGAAATCATTTTCTCCTTAGTTTTCTTTTGTGTTTCTCCGGTTGTGTCACCTGCTGAGTTAAGTGTATGTGATTGTGGGGAGGGAACGCTCTCTCCCTACTGTACCTAAAGCTGCACAGCCGAGCGGCCCTTCCTTCCCATCACGACTAGTTTCCAGTATAGTTAGTTTGAGGCCTTCAACCCTGAATGGTGGAGGAGTGCATAAAAGTGATTGGGAAAGGAATATTTTCAACACCCTGAAGAGATGGTACAAACTGTAAGTCCTGGGGGAAAGGTTTCACTGTGGTGCCTCATGAAGGAGTAGGTTACTATAAGGAAGGTATCCCTTGGATTTGCATCTCCTGCCTACCTGTGTGGAATCTTGGTAGCACTGCTGGAGAAGAAATCTGTGTTGGGAGCTGCCTGATGGTGACTCCCATTGGAGATACAGGACTGTCTTAGCAGAAAACCTCCTTTCCCTGTAAACGAAAGAAACTATTTTTAGGGACTTGTAGTATTGGTTTGGCTGTGGAAGGTAAGTCAAGCTCAGGAAGGGAAATACCTTCTGGTCTCCTAAGGCCCTCTTCTTCCTTTTTTTTTTTTTTTTTTGGTCCCAAAGGCAGTGAAGCCCACTTCCCTGTATGTGCTGGTAAGGAGAAAGGAAGGGAAAAGTCCATAAAATAAATTCTTTGTATCCATATCACTTCTGTTAGGTTTTAACAAGAGAAATGGTGACCAATCTTGAATGTAGATTTGCCAGCCTCCAGGAGTTAACTGACTCCTTATAACTAGATGGGAATTTATTAATGTAAGTTCCTCAAGGGAGTAAATTTAATAGGAATGTTAACTAGTATCAGTAGCACATTAGGCGGAATTCTCCAGGTACTGCAATCTCTAGCCATTACAACATTTTTTAAAATTCCTTTAAGTTGTTCATATGACATGTTCTTTATTGTCAGAGTCTGATTAGGCAAGTTTAGATAAGTCAGAGCTGGGATTTTTAGAACAGTAACAATACAGGTTTCTCAGATGACCTCTTCTGCCTTGTTGAAGTTGAAAGAGAAAAAGGAAAAGATGACCTAGACCATTTTGAGAGCTGTCAGAAGATAAATGAATAATTTAAATTCAGTTTAGTTGAAATCATTACTACATCATGTTATCTTTACACAGTTAGTTTGTTGTCAGTTCATTGTATTTTTATAGTGATGTATTTAGTTGCAGCTCTGGAGATAAAGTCACAGGAGTGACTTTAAGGAAGTGGATTTCTTTTGATAGAATTGCAGAGTCATAGAATAATTTAGGTTGGAAGGGACCCTGGGTAATCATCTCGTCCCACCTCATGCTTAAAGCAGGGCTAACTTCAATATTAGATTAGGTAGTTCACGGCTCTGTCCTGTTGAGTTTTGAGCATCTCCAAGYATGGAGATCCCACAGCCTCTCTGGGCACTTTTCACACTGTTTGAGCAATCCATGAAGAAACATATTTCCTAATATCTAATCAGAATTTTCCTCACTTCAGCTTGTGCCTGTTGCCTTTTGTCCTTTCTGAAAAAAGCCTGCCGAACTGGCCCATTTTAATAAGAGTTAARCTCCCTGAACTTCCAATTTGTTAAAAAATTAAAACTTCCAGAGAATAATGGTGGTTCTGCCCAATTCAACAATACTGCTTTTTGCATGCTTGCAAAATAGAAAGGAAGAGAAACCTCAGATCACCTTCAGTCATCCTTTTTGTGGCACATATTGTATTACATCTCTGATCTTCAGAGCAGGGCAGCTGGCTAGGTGCCTTGCCTCTAGCTACCCTGGATGCTACAGGTACAAAGAAAAAAGTAAAATTCTTCTGTGGTACCTGCAAAGGAACTTCCAGGTCTGTGGACAAGCTGCCTTTGAATCTTTTTCTCTCCACATCTGAAAAAATGGATGCAAACCCCTGAAGTTTCTGGAATAAAAAATAAGAAGCTACAAAAAAGGACAGGAGGGTGAAGTGACAACAATAAAAAAAAAAACAAAAACCACAAACCTGACCCATAAATGGAAAGAACCATACTCCACAAGGCTGTTGTAACAAACCAGGGACTAATCTGTTTCTGTGTCCAAGGTGGCTGGGAGAAGACAGACAATTTGAGAAAACTATTAGGAAAAATTTTAGAGGAATAATGAAGGTGAGCAAGCTGGTGTGTTTACTTGAAGAGAGCATCCATGCCAGAAGGTCTGTCAAGAATAATGTAGACATGGCTGCTTTTGCATTGTGGAGCACAGAAATGAGTAAGGTAGTGTGCTGAGGTCCACAGCACTGGAAGGAGGCTTCCTCCCTCTCTTTCCCCTCTCTCTCTCTCTTTTATTTATTTATTTTTTTTCCAACTGAGACACTGAACAAATGCAGCAGTTGTCACAACTGGATGATTTCTTTAGACTTGACTAAAGAGTTCAAGCCATGCAGAAGAGTACTATTTTATTGTGTATATTCAACTTAAAAAATTCAATGCAGAGGAGAAATATGTATTTTCTTACAGTTCCTCCTTGGCAGAAGCAGGCTATTATTTTTGCATGTTCTATAGATTTTTTTTTTTTAGAAGAATATAGCAAGGAGAGAAGAACTCTTTTTTTTAAATTGTTCAGCAGAAATCCTTTTTCATCTAAATGAGTAGCAATCACTCGCAGTCCTGGGCATGTGGGATAATAAAATGATACAGCAAGGTTTGAAACAGGGATGGGAAGTTATGAAGACAAAGAGAATGCTTCAGGTCTTAGGGACAATGCAGATATACTGGCAGCTGAACAAAAAGTTTTGCAAACAGTCGTGTAGCTGCATCTCTGAGTCCTGGGTATAGTGGCAGCTCTAGAAATGGAGGGATCTGTTGAGAAGACAGCGCTTCATGTTATCTCTATCCTGTGATCAACTGAGTTATATCATGCAAACAAATGTTTGCGCATGTGAGTGTCATGAGTAACAGTGGTTCCATATAAACAAATTAACTTCTCTGTATTTATATAATGAAGAGCAAATCAACCTGCAAAAGGTTAACTTTGGCACACAGCAATCCAGATTATACCTGCAGTAAGCATTAGAGGACTGACAAATTGCTGTGGCTTTCCATGCTCTGCCCATTTATCTGGACACTGAAATCCAGAGAGGGATGAGCTTGAAAGGACTTTTCTCATCAGCTTTCTTATAACGCAACCCACAGGAAGTTCCCAGGCTCCTTTATTTTGGAGATTGTTTTTGCATGCGACCTCGTAACACAGTAATTTTTAATATCTTTTTTAATGTAGCCACAGGCTCTGATTAGAAACTACCTGACCTCTCTGCAGGAGCTAAGGCTGTGGAAATAAGAATGAGAGCACTGTAATTTTCTAAAGTATGTCAGTGTTTTAGAGTGGTGGTTTTTGTGTTCTTCTTGGATAGATATTTGTGACACTTCTAAAGGCATAGTACGTAAGTTTTCTGTATTGGTGTACCTCGATCAAGACTTGCAACCTTAGTATTTAGAACTTAGACTAACAACTTGAAGACTGCACAGCTTATTCTTTTTATTTACTTTTCCTAAATAGGTCACATTGGTTTTGAGTGTCCGGTGTGAAATCTGTGCCTGTGTAATGTTTGTCTTCATTGAAACTTTATTAAATGGGAACTCACTGCAAGTATTGCCTGTGTGGCTCATGCTGTCAGAGCACCGAGCTGGGGCCAAAAGCAGGTAGTAAAAAAATTAAATGAAATGATGGGGCACAGGAAGGAGCTTTGGATGCAGCCTCTTTCTTGGATGAAGAAATGACTTCAAGTAAATTCAGTTTCGTGAAGGGTGAGGTTTGTAGAGAGAAAATAGGCTTAGTTTTGGACAATATTATTCCTAGCTTTCCTAGTATTTGCTAAGAAGCTGTGTTTGTGTGCTGCTCTCAATTTTCCAGCTTTGAGCGGCATGGCATTGTGCTCTTCAGGGCTCAGCCCGTTGCCATGGATTCTAATCAAGGTTTTAATGGCGATTTTTTGATGCTTGCATTTCAAGGAAGGATAAATGAGCCTAGTCTCTGTGAAAACATCATGTCTGTTGTTTTTATTGGGAGGATTTGCTCCAAGGAAAGCAAGATAAAGGCCTCTGGACTAGTTTTGCCTAAAATGTATGTTCTCCCCTCTCTTCTTGTATCTGGTTTGGCTAAAAAGTCAGAGCGCTAAAACCTTCCCTTGCTCAAGCACCTCTCTTACTATTTTGTGTTTAATAACAGTACTATTTCTTATTTGTAACCTGACATTTTTTACATTAATTTTTTTGTGCATAGCTGTCTCTCTTCAATTTGCTTTTTAGTTACATTGGATTGTACTAGTAATAACTTACCTGTCTCTGCTATGTGTGCCAAACCCTTCAGTATACATCGACTAGCTAGTCTTAAAGAATTTGTTGTATAGAGTATGTTGTACTGATTCAAATTAGATATTCATTTAGTATGACAGAGAAGTACTTAAATTTATGCAGAGTCCTATACTTGAACTGGGCAGAAATTGTAATTTGGTGCTGTTCCCCCTTCCCATACACACAGCCTGTCTTCACTGAACAGCTGAAATCTGGGCAAAACAGTTTTGTTTCATGTTTTCCAGAATGGCCTGCATACAACCGCAATTGCAGAAATGTGAATGTAAAAACCCATCTCCTTTTTGCCTGTAACTACTGATTTAGTATTCATGGATAAGCACATATTTAGACATTGAGATATCTGTTATATCATTTTTACTGCTTCAAGAGGTGAACACCGTTACCTATACGCTACAGAAGACAACGTGTTGATTTAAGTGGATATTTTAGATTGAAGGCTTCTCTTTGGGAGGATGTCAGTCTGTCTTCCCAGGTGAGCCTATCTGTGGGAGAGAGAAGAGT
Organism: Phoebastria nigripes; assembly: GCA_035582835.1. Lineage (NCBI taxonomy): Eukaryota > Metazoa > Chordata > Aves > Procellariiformes > Diomedeidae > Phoebastria > Phoebastria nigripes. The sequence continues at coordinate 83,428 of JAYKAV010002877.1, read as the reverse complement.
TTGTTTTGCTCTTTCTGCATCTCTCATCTTGTCTGTATCTATTTTTAGACAGATGGAGTTGCACATTCTGGCTGTGGCACACATTCTGCAGTGACTCCTTGTTCCTGCAAAATGGCTAATTAAGTGAGAGACAACGCAGGCAGGAGTGATTTACGCCACATGAACACAGCTCAGGCTTCAGAAAATACCAGCAGATTCTGCCAAACTGTCAAGTTACCAAGTTGTTCGCTTTTTGCCAGGTTTCATCAGTGATCATTAGCTTCGTGGTCTGGCTGGAATTCTTTCATTTTTGGCGGAGTGTGAAATCAGTCTCTGCTTCTCGTTTTCTCTCTGACTCCTGCCACTGGTGGTAGCCTGACTCAATATAGGCTGATGATTGATAGCAGCAGAGAAGCGGTGCTCAACAGCTGAGTACACAGCCCTGTGCTGCAGACGATGCTATGTTCCATCGTAAACATTTCCATTCTCAAAATTTAGAAGGCACTGGCGGAACTGGGAAAATCCTGCCTGCGTGCTTAGCCTCTAGGAGCCTACTGCCGTTAAGTCACGTTGCATCTATTGAGCTACTTTCCAAGTTAAGTGACTTAAGGAAAAAATGTCTGTCTTTTTAAACTCTATCCTCCCTTGGTCAGGACGGTTTTATATTATTATGTTGTACCATGGGGAGAGGTAAGCTTGTGAGTTAACCTACAGGTAAGAAAAGATGTTTGTAAAAACTCCCATGCTAAATGTCTGAGCTTTCTCTGTCTGGATGTACAGACAAATGCTTTCCTTGCTGTCTTCTCCTGCCTCTTCTCCCTTTTGATAAAAGGCTTGTCTCTCTGTGTCCTTTAACTGATACAATTTATCTCACTAAGGAGAAAAAGGCAGCGAGCTAAAAGGGCAAGTGAAGACAAATGTGGAACACCTCGCCAAGAGGTGTGCAAACAGAGGGGAAGGACAGTACCAGGTTGTCGTGCATATATCTAAAGCACAACCAAATATAGCATCGTGTATGCACTAATGCAAGGCTATGGAGGCCCGAAAACTATAGAACCTAATTAGGTAGCTGTTTATGTGACATGCTGGTGAGTTTGAGAGCATTTCTGATGAACTAGAGTACAGAATGCTCGCAGTCCATCAAACAAAGGTCTACACAAGACACCCACAGTATTCTACAAGAAGGAGGTACAGATGGGGAAATTTCCCAGAGAAGTAATGTGAAGAGCTTACATTGTACAGCTAACAATCTGGAGTATATACCTAGGGTATGGAAAAAGCAATTAACCAATTAAAAAATGTTGATCGGAGATTTTTGATAGAGAAACCATTTTTCTGCTGGTTACAAGGAAGAGATTACATGTCTATAAAGGGGAATCCAGGGCTTGTTTTCGGCTGTTGGAGCCAGCATGTGCTCTTTGAGCACCTTTGATATGGGTAGCCACCATCTCCATTTGCAACCTGCAACTTTAGTGGTATTTACCAACTTAAATATTTTTACATGTGTAATGATACCTTTTTTTCAAGCAGCAGGCAGTGACTAGACACAGGATAATGGCTTGTATGCTCACTTAAGCCTTAAAGTGCTTTTTCTAGCTATTTTTGGCCACGTGTGAGTGCCTGGCAGGTGGAGTGTGTACTGCCAGCAATTGCTGGGGCTTTGCGCAAGCAGCTTCTGGGATGGGTGAATGTGCAGTGCTTGCCGTGCTAAGCTACATGCATTCCTGAAGCTTTCCTAGCAATAATAAACAATGCAACCAATATTATTGCGATTTATGGAGTAAGCTGGAAACCCTCATGTGAGTTACAGCCTTGATGGCTGAATTGCGAACGCAATTATTCTTCTATACATAAATATGCAGTGCTGTCCCAATCAGTTATGCTACTTCTGAAGCCTTGGGAATAAAGAAGCATTTTGCTGCTGAATAACATACACACAGAACCTTGAATATCTCAGCTGAAATGGTAAAAGAAATCTCATGCCAGTAGTCCCCAGAAATGAGCTAGATGGATTTCTGCTTTGGGTATTCTCCTGCATGCTCTCAAACAGAAAGCAGATGGATAATGTGGTGGGTGAAGAGACAGCATTAAGCACCTATATTTTAAACAATGAAAGATTTTTTTTTTTTTCTCCTCTTTACAGACAGCTATTGTGTGCTTCTCATTTCATTATTTGTATCAAGCTTCCTGAACAAGATATTTCAGTGTGAAGAGTTTTTTTAAAGGTGTCATTATGAATTTCTTAAGAAAACTTTGGAACAAATTTTTATAAAGGAGAGTCTTTATTGAATCATAGGCTGTATGCTAGCACATTATACATGGTTATCATTCCCAGTGAATTTTAATTTCAAAGCTGCACATTTACTATAAAATCTTGAAAAACGCAAAGGGCTTTGGTTATAATGAACTGCTGCCCACTAGATGAACTTGTTTAAGGTCTGTGAGGTGTCTCACTTTTCTGTCTTCTGCTGCAGAAGTACTGTCTGACACCCCCAGAATGAATTAATCAGCTTTCAAGCGGTAACATTGCAAGTCACCTTGCTGCCTTAAATCCATTTCATAAGCCTCCCTCAAATTTCTCTGGCATATCCTTAGCTTGAATATGGGACCACAGAGACATTTAAGTCTTCATCTATCATTGTAGACAGCTGTCTTAATTGAATCAGCTGGTGGTAGCATGAAAAATTTGGCATTTTTCTTCGCTGTTTGGGTGACTACTTTCGTGCCGTTATTGTTTGTGATGGCTGAATCTCTTCCAAAGTTTCAGTATGAGCAAACTCTCCTCTGTTGCAGCAGGTTATCAAGGCTCAGAGGAAGGACTGTAGTCTCATTTTAGTCTGTGTAAGCCAGCTGAATCATTTAAACCAAAACACAGAGGAAATTCTAGAGACTCCCCAGAGCCGAAGGAGATAGGCAAGTCTGCCAGGGTGGGGAGCAGCTCTGGCTCCTCACCCAAGTTTTGCCTCTTATGACTTGGTTTAAAGTCTCATGGCATAGATGACATCTCTGAAACTTGGAGCCATATTTATCCCAATGAATTTCATGCGTGTAACTGAGACATCTAATCACTACAATAGTCAAGGGGGAGCTGTGTGCACACATTTCTATGAGCAATTCAGCCAGTTCAGGCCTGAAATTGTTCTGTCCCTCCAAAATGTCAGAGTGAACGTAAGACAGTAACAATTCCAGCTCTTCAGGTAAGTCTCTAAAGGCAGGAGTCAGGCATGATCCATCTAACTTGCCAAAGCCCTCGTGATGGACTGCATTTCTTTTATTTTAACAGAAAGTATGTCCACCCTTAATCTTATCCATAAGGTTAACCATAGATTTTCTTTGGATTGTTTGATGTTAAAGATATATCACCAAATACATCTGCTTCGCAAACCTCTTGTAGCATCAATTTTTGTGTGTGTCCTGCTCCTCTCCCCTGCCCCCCGCCCCCCCCAGTAAGCAAGCTATCTTATTGCTTCTTCTCTAAGTGCTTTGCCTCTGCTACTATTCTCCACTGAGTCTACCTCATCTCATCTTATCCATCTCCTACGGGCACCAAACTCTCAGCTTGCCATGTTCAGTCACCCAGCTTATTCATTCTCATTTTCTTGATTGCTGCTTCACTCCTGTGTGGTGGTATGGGTCACGCAGCAATGCTCCTGCAATGCTCCTGCTCCCCTGTATTCATCATCCACTGCAATATTCTGACCTACAGTGTCTCTTCTCTTGTCCGGAGGTGTTATACCAGCCTCTTGCTGTGTCTTTGATTATTCAGACCCGGGTAAGGTCCTGATTCAAAGTCTCTGAACTGAGTGGCACTGCTCCTATTAAATGCCGGTGATGCAGAATTACAGGCCAACCATCAATAAATGCCAGTATGGCCAAAATGTCATGCTTTTCCCCTCCCTCCCAGCTTATAAATGTGATGATGTGTTTTAGACTACCAATCATCTATAATCAAGAAAATGGAAGCAACTGACTCCCTAAATGCAGTGTTGGAAAAATATTACTAGGCAGCTGGGCCAAATGAGATATCCCTCAAAAGGTAATGAGTGATTTTAGCTTCTGCTGCCACAAGATGTAACAGAAGCATCCTTCTTCTTTTCAAGCATAAAAGGTCTTTGCTTTGTGGTAGCTGCATTCTGTGTGTATGTGTTTTACGGCAATTTTCTCGTAGGAGTAGCTAGGAAACAACATTTCACTAGCAAAAAACCCCAGATTTTGAATGCTGTATATATCTGTGATATCCTGATGTTGTGTAGCTTCATGTTGTCTCGTCAGTCCGTAGAGTCATTTGCATTTGTAGGAATTGTGTCCTTTCAGATAGGAGTGACACGGTCAGTAGTTTGGCTGCTAAATGGCCTACAGCAGGAATTTTATCTTCTGCACTCAGAAGAAAAATTTATGTTTTGTATTAGCTTTCAAACTCCATCCTTCTTCCCCCCCCTTGCCGACCCCGCTCTTCCCCAGTGGAAGTGGTGTGGCTGTAAAATTGTGGGGGAGCTTATTAAATCTGCACATTTAATGCCTCAATTTAAACCTTGGATAATAAAGGACCATCTTTTAATTTAAGCTGTGGATTTACCATCTGCGCAAATTGGATTTTTTTTTTTTCCTTTCTGTATTACCTGAAAAACAGCATTACTATGGATAATTTGTGAAGCGTTGGTTTCTACATGACCGCCTACATTCATAGTTAGGTCAGCGTGCACAGGAGTTCAGAAATAGAGACAGACACCTGGACACTGCTCTTCCTGAAGCCATTAAGTCAGATAAGCACTCCTTAAACTGTATTTTATTTCTTTGTCATTTTCTCCTGTGTAACCTTGCTCTAATATCTGAACCTTGCTTCCTTCCAGCAGTAAAGCAGTAACACGGCATCTGGACTGCTGTGCTAGGACAGTATTTGGATGCATCTTCTCTGTTTGAAAGCAGGTTATCGGCTGTAACCAAAACCACGGTTGGTGCCAATGCTGCTCGCTTGCCTGCTTTAAAGGTGGGTAGATCAGAGAGGGGAGGTGTGCCGAAGTCCAGCTTCCCACAGCACTGATTTGGTCCTCCGTTGGCTGTCCTTCTGCTAATTCTAAGATGCTTTGTGACTATCTCCCAAAACTTTGTGCTACCTAATACTATGGAGTCCCTTTAATGTAAAAGAAAATAAAACCCGATCAGTCTAGTGAGTGAATTCCCATTGCAAAGATTCCAGTTAGCCAGGATTATCTGTGGTATGCCATTCATATGGAGAACATTTTTAGGGACACTCTTAAGTGGTATTGCCTTGGAAGCATAAGATAATTGTAATCAGGAAACAAAAGAACATGTTCTGTCTGGTTAGTTAGATTAAAAGAGCTGCATATCCGATATTAAAGAATTTTGGGAAAACCAAAACAAAACCTCTTTACTCTGGAACAATGAACTAATCTCAGATGACAATTCCTAAAGGAAAATTGCAAACATAGGGGGAATCCCACATCCCAGTCACTCATTCCCACCTCTGCCTGAGCACCCTTTGCTCTTGGGTCAGGTTAGGGGTTGGGGCTGGCTCGTGGCAGGGTCTGGGGACTCATTTTAGGGCTGGAGGGTAAGGGAAGACCACAGACTGCCAGTTTAGCTGAGCAGCTCAGCCATGTCAGGGAGTTTGTTTTTAGGAGAGCTATGCCGTGCACTTAGGTAGATGATCAAAGTGTATGTTTTTCATCTCCTCTCTCTACTATGTACATGTGTAAATGCAATGCAAATCACTCCCTTTTGCCTGCCTTGCAGTAGCAATTTTCAGGCCAAAAGTCATTTTAATGTTTAACTTACCATTGAGAAAAATTGATAGGTTTAACACTGTGAATAAGAAAGCTAAACTGCCCAAACTCATCCTGTTGTGCAGCCTAGCATAATGAAGGGAGACAAGTTCATCATTGTCACTTTTTGCATGGTTTTTTACCTCTTGCTCTCTTTTTTCTTCCTTTCTTGAAGGAAATAGTTCAGTTCCTTACCCTAATAAAATTTTCACGCAGGAAAAAGGTCAAAATGAGATAGTCCCATGAGCTAGGCCCTCTTCCCATCACTCCTTTTCCCAATAATCTTTGAAGCATTTGGCCAGTTGAGGAGAGGTGGTAAAATCAGTGCGACTGCCAAAGAAGTGGTTGAAGCATGCGTGGCTGGTAGCAAGCCAAATAAAATAACGGCTACTGGCTTGTATGTAATGGCAGGGCTGGGCAAGCTCCTCCTGGGGGACAGTATCCATGGGTCCACCCATTAGTCTTAGATCAGTGAGACCAATGTTCTTGACTGCTGTCATGATTTCCACAGATTCGAAGTTTTGTCCATAGGGCTGAGCTGAAAGAGGTGATCCTAGGCTAATCCTGAGCTTAAATAATTGTTTATGTAAATAGGATAGCCTCCAAGTTTAACATATGTTATTGGGAAGTCCTTAGGACACAGGAGGTTCCCTGTAGAGCACAAAGCTATAAATTCAGTGCCTGCACCAAGCAGAGCTGAAACTCTTCAAGCCCAGCTGGATTTGGGGGAGACGGGGGAGGATAATTTTAATTTCTGATTTGTCAGCTCTGACTGTAATTTCTGTAAATCCAACTCTGTTGCCTGTCTATATGTTGTAAAAGCAATTACACTTAATCATACCAATTGTATATAAAGATGAAGAATTGCAAGGAAGGACATATTTCACTTTTGGCATTTGCTTAAATTCTTAGAAAATTACATGGCATAGTGTCCAGCAAAATTTGAAAGTCGCTGCAGAGTAAAGCTACTAAGGGCTGATTTTAATCCTCAGCACGCCTGAGCATTGAGTCCATTAGTATCTGTTACTGTGTCAATAGAGAAAACAAACTCCAAGCGCTACCAATTAACTTTACCAGCAAGCATATCTTCCTGAGAAAAATCAAGTGAATGTGCATCTTTTATTAGGAGGCAGGAGACCACAGCCAGTGTTTCAGACATCTGATGACCTTTGTGTGTGTCTGCTATCTCGTTATCTTTGACAGGGACTAAATGCAATCTTCAGAGCTGATCAGTGCCTTCTGTCTCTCTGAGGAGACTTTATTTAATTTACTGTATTATATTATAGCATCTTTTCTCTTTAACTGGAGACATGTCTGTCTATTCTAATGATAGTTATACTGTGTGTGCATATAAATAGAGACACATACTTAGAGATATAGGTGGCTCTAGTCTGTATTTGGGAAGGTGTTAAAAAACACAACTCTAGACTTGTTTGATTATATCTAAAATTAAAATTGCTAATATCTAAAATAAAAAAAAAGAGCAAGTCTTAAATGGGCACCGTGCGTTATTCTTAAATGCAGCTTCTGCTGTAACTAATCAAAAGGATGAGTTTGAAATAGGCTGCCTGTGAATTTCCTGTGAAATGAGAGTTACTGTTGTTTAAGTTTGATCTTGTCTGCCTGCCAGCACAGGGCTGAGCACTCTCTCAGGAGGCTCTTAATGACTGAGCTTGGACATCTCAGGAGACCCCTGACACCAGCCACACTGGGAACAAGAGCTTGTCAGACACTCAAATGGCAACTATCACAGTGCTCATGTCAAATACACAGTGTGCCAGAACCCCAAACAAAAGAAATGCCTGAATACCGTGACACAATTGTTTGCCCCTAATTGCCCCCTCAAGTAACCCCTCGAAGGGGATGTAGATGCAGATGTAGACCCCAATCCCCATGCACAGAGCCTTCGAAGTGCCAGGGTGATTGCACTCACCTGGATACTTATATGCTGGTTCCTACTTAGCCTTAAGTAAAGGAGTATTAATTCATTACTGAAGTGGCGTGGCCTCTTTACAGCAGGAATTTATATACAAGACCTACGCTAGAGTCCAGGCCTGATGGGTAATTAATGCACCTATCTGCACATACAGAGGAGCAGCTGGCCATGCACGTGCCACCCAACCAAATTTCAGGGCAAGCTACTAATTTCTCTTTCAGGGGAATAAGGGAGGGGTATGTGGAAGAGTCGGGCAAAACTCCCACAGATGGAGTATTTGTTATTGACTGAAGTAGGTAGTTGTATAGTCAGAGGGGAATATAAAACTAAATATAATATAAATAAATATAAAAATATAAACATAAAAAAGTTGTTGTGGCTATGGCGCTCTGACGTGAGGGGCTGAAGGTGGCTGAAAAGATAGGGCTAAGAAAAAATTAACAGTGCCCCTTTTCCAAGGTAGTTTGGATTTCTTCATTCAGGCTTCCTACCCAGCTACTAGCAAGCCTGTGATGTGTGGCATGACTAAGGTGAGCTGTTACGGTGACAGGCTGGGAAGCAAATGTGACTCTTGTGTGACAAGAGGTTTCTTCTTTGTGGCTTTTTTTTTCCCTAACATGGTTAGAAAGTTGTTCTGTCCAACTTCTCATTTTCCAGCTTTGATTTTCCAACTTTGAATGTTTTATGTTGAGAGTCCTATATTGTATGATATTTTTAATCTTCCTTTTTAAATTATGAGATGTTGGAGGAAAGCACAATTATGTTAGGAATACAGCAGAACAGGAATTTTTGCTTTTCTGAGCAGATGCTGACAAAAGCACAGATACAGTAGCTTTCCAGCAGTAGCATATTACAAGCATATATATTCCACAGGAGGAAATCACAGTATGTCATGATTGAAGTAGCAAATGCTTGGAAGCTGCGTGTAAAGGAAATATTCTTCTCAATTCTGTGCATTATACTTCATTAAACAGGAAATTAATAGCATCCCCTTACACATGGTTTGAGGAACCAAGGCCTTGCACGAAGGAAACTCACCAAAATGGTTAATTTGAGTACTGTCTAAAGCTGGTTGTCCATGGCTGTGTCTAAACAAACGTTTTGGTGCGGTTTCGATGAAAATCCCCTTATTCGTCCCCATGTCCTGAGTGCTGGCTTGGTTCAGGGAGGGGTTTTGTTGGGCATGGGCTGCATTGCTTTTGGAGAAAACTACACCAGGAGCTCCACTTCTGGGGTCTGCCCAGTACACTGCAACCCTGGGGGGACGTGGGGGTTTGAACCAGGGAGGTGGCCTGAAGAACAGATGTGAGGAGGGGACATTCAGTCCAGACGATCAGATTAACTCATGTCTGAAATAACAAGACTGAAGCAGAGCTGCAGAGCTTTCTGGATTCCCAAATCTCACCGCTCTTTGGGGTTGCTCCCAATCGGGAGACTTGTAGTCTCCAGTTCGAGTGTTTATAATGTGGAGAGGGCAAGATGGCAGATTGAGACTATCATTAAGCACCTTGGGTGCCAATTGCCTTCCTAGCTGGAAAGTGAATTAAATAACTCGCATCACTCTGCCCTTCGACAGAGTAAGTTTGCTTAGCTTAACAAGATCAGTTGTGGTAGGATATATAGTTTATCAGTAGCAAATTAATTGAGAAGCTGTCTTCTTGCAATTTGAATAGCTTTGCTCTAATGTCATGCCATTATAAGCATCTTAAAACTACAAAGTTCACTAGGAGGCAGTGGTAAGTGGTGAAGTATGGAATATTTAGCTCTCCAGAAACTTTTTGTACACGAGCTGGATCAAAACTTTCTCTTGAGTTGTAGACCCACCTCACTGTAGGTGGACTGCACCTAGTCAAAAATGTATGAGCATGGTAGCTGTGATGTCCTAAAGCGATGAGAAGTTGTTAAATGGGACAAGACTTGTGAGAAGAGGTCGTGCAGTGTCTCCAGCAAACTGGTATCGGCTTCAAGGAAAAGACAGTCTAGGGTGGATAGACAGTTTTTCATTTAGAAATAAAAGCAATGCTCTTCAAAGCTAAATACCAGGAGTTCTTTGTATCTGCTGGTATGTTAAACCACCTTGGAAGGAAATTACTACCTATAGAGTCTGGTTAGGAGGAAGAGAGCTACATATCCCCTTTTTTCCCCCCCTCAGATTGTCTGATTATCTGACCTAGTCCCTCAGATTACAGTACAGACTGTAAATGCACGGTGAGAGCAGAGGAGGTGGAGGGGCACAGCACATTATGGCAAGAGCTTCTGCCTCTGAGGGTGCTTTGGAGATTGAAGGACTGAGTTTGGTGGGGATCAAACCCTAAACTGACTCTAATGCCCTTAGACTGACCCACACAAACGTCCTTAACACAGCAGTGTTAAGGAGAAGAAACACTCACAAATGGGGACATGACAAATGGATGCTCAGCTGCAATACTGTTCTGGCATAACTTGCCTGCTTTGACTGCAGAGCTCAGTGGCTCTGGGCCCTCTGATGTGTGGTAGCAATATGGCTTGCAAGTACCAAAGTCACTTTGGGAAATGGGATTTGCAACCAAGAGGTACAGAGAGCACTGAATGCTCTCCCATGTCCCCAGATGTGCAATTCCTGTATTTTCACTGAATGCCAATAGCTTGCCAAGAAGCTCTCTCTTTCTGCCTCCACTCAAATTGATATCAGGGTGTGTATACATTGCAAACAACAGGAGCTGTATTCATTGTTTCTTTTAGCATCTTTCATTAGATAGTGTTTCTGGATGCCAAAACTTCTTTGAAGTGCTGCAATATTGCTCTGTTTGCTCCATCCTTTGAAAACCGGTAGAGGCAGCAATATTGCTTTGGGGTTTGTGTTCCTGTTAACTTAAAAAAAAATGCATTTGCACATTGGTATTTCTTATTTTTCAGATGTGTGCGCTCCCAGGGACAATCAGTCTGAAAATCAAAATCTGCTAGGTTAACCGTTTCTGCATTTTCCTCTTCTCCTTAAATGTTTTTCTCTGGAGCAATTCAAACAAAGAAATTTCTTTACAAAGTCACAGTGCTTCTGTGTGGGAGCGTGTTTGCCTGGCACTGACTGGAAAACAGGACAGATCTTGCCTGGATCCTGGAGACTGCAGTTCAAACAGCATTTAACACCTTTTTGGTTGCTCGCATGTTTTGTTTTACCACTGGTTAGGCTGAGGACCTGCATTCAGCCACAAAAACCAGACTGCTATTCGTGGCTTGATAGCTTGTAAAGCACAGTCAGCAGAGGAGAGCCAATCCTTCAATGTTCGAACGAGAACCGAGGCAACAAGGCCTCTGGAAGACTAATTATCCTGTCTCTGTCACTAGACAGCTCTAAAAGTCTTTTCTCCCTTCTTTGCCTAGTCTGCTACCTCCAACAAACATGTCTCAGCTCTCCCCTTCAGGATCTGCGTGCGAAGCATGCCCTGAAAGTCCTCTGAACGTTGCTCAGCAGTTCTCTGCTGCTTTGTAAGGCTGGAGTGCTAACTTTCAGTTTTCTTGTTAAGGAGAAGACAACTTAAAAAAACTATTTAATATCTCTCCTGTCAAAGCACAGGACTGTGGTCTTGGCAGAAGGTGGGAATACAGCTTTCCTCTTGCAGCATGTGGCCATGCAAAGAAAAACAGCACAGAAACCAGATGCACAGAAGTGCGTCTGACACAAAAATAGTCAAAACCAAGTGCTTTTTGTTCTTAATGAAACTTGTGGATGGTTGTTTTATTTGCAGCCTGTGGATGTATTCAAGTCGGCAATTTGACTGCTGTTCGCAGCAAATGGCTGCATGGTCTGATTGATGCTAATAGGGAATTTTGCAACCTTTCTCAGTTCTTGGAGCACTCCATGGCCTGCTATTTTCTTTAGCCGTGTTTGAAAGAATAATTCTGACCAAACTGCCCCAAATGCAGTCTTCAGCACTGCAGTGTTTTTCTCTGACTCAAGGCCATGTGGGAGTAACTGCTAATTCCTTAAATATATTTAAAATTAGTGAAGCTGTCAAATACGCATCGTGCCCTTCTAATAGATTGCTTATGTTCTCTGGCTGCCAGCTCTTCAGCAGCTGTATATGTATATTTATATGCACACAATAATTCTGAATAAAGCTTGAGGTTTATTCAGATGGATGAAAAAATCATTCAGAAGGATGAAAATTTGGCTGTTCCACCCATTTATTTAAACGTTGATCCTGCTCACTGAAGCGGTTAGGAATCTGCACACGCTCTCTTCTCCAGCAGCGACTTAGGTCTATGCAGTCTCAGTAGGATGGTAGTGGATATATGGTTATAATCTATATGTACTGTTGTCTGAATAAGGTTACCCATAAAGCTCTTGCTTGTGTACTGTGCTTTGACAAGTTTTGCCAAAACACACATTTTTGAAAAATGAAGCCCCTAAATAGCTGCTGAGATAGAAGGCTTGGGAACCGCTGACTTCAAATTAAGCATTCCTGAGTTTCCATGCTTGGGCTGTGATGCTTGATAGTTTCTATTAAAACAGCCAAGATATATTGCTAAATTGAAGGGAAAACACAAATATTGGGATTTCAGTGGCGAAGTGCAGCAGAGAGAGTGCATAAAGTGCACCAGGTTTATTACCTAGGCAGACCTGTAATTGACTAAAATACATGGTGTAGCAAGGAAGGAGGGGGAACGGACAGTGCCTCTCTGCTCAGGACTGTGAGGGAAACGCAGCAGAAATACCTCTGTGAACAATAGAAAACAGCACGCTGCAACCATGCGCCTTTCAGACTGCCCTGGGCACAGTGTGAACAGGTGTGGGGGGTACTATATATCACCCGTGCATCTCAGCAAAGGACTCGGTGTCTCCAATTACAGTAATTTGCTACTTGTTTTTTCTTAAGCTTTTTTTCCTTAATCTTTTTAACTGTGTTCTTCCTGTAGCTAACAGCAAAGCCTTACTGCACAGGCATGAATTTAAGCATATGGGTAGCTTCCTTTTGGCACATTCAAACATACTTATCCAGAAGAGCCTCTGAGCATCAAGAAACAAACATGGTATTGCAATAACTAGACATACTCAAACCTTTACTTCCCGTCAACCTACAGGGAGTGTGTTTCTTCTGGATAGACAGCCTGGGTGGCCATACCAAGCATCCTCTAAGAACTGAGGAAATCACACAGTAAGGGTATTAAAATCTCTCTTGAAAATAGTCTTATGGACTGATCAACAGAGGTGTAAAGGCTGTGCTGACTGTGAGAGTTGAATCTCTGTGTCTCCCCTGTTTGGGGTTAAAGGCAAAACTTCGCTAACTTTGCTTTCCAGAGCAGTACTCTATGGAGTTAATGTCTGGTCTGCTGCAGTAGTTTTATGGACCTACCATGGCACCTAGAAAGGCAGTAAATGTTCCCTATAGAGACTGCACAGGGATATACAAGATCTACACACACACACACACATATCTGTTGCATCTATATGAAAATATCTCAATACTACATATAAACGGCACCAGAGTTGGGAAAGATGGGAAGCCTATAAGCAAAACTCCAAGGTATGTGCACTCTCGTAATTTTGTTCAATGGTAGTACTATCAATGCTGTATGTGCTATGTTGCTCCACGCAGGAAACACTGTAAGTGCTATAAATCCAAGGAAGAAATGGTATGACCTCTTTTCTGTTTGGAAAACTGACTGGGAACTGTTATTCTTTAGCATATTGCATAGGAAATGGAGCTTTAATTCTGTAGAATACTTCTCTGAGTCCCTTGAGAAGAAAATTCTAAGCTGTACTTCAGTAAAGGGTTAGTTCAGGTGCAGAAAGAAGTGTCTAGCTGTGATTTTCTAACCTGCTGTGCTATCGGGAAGAATTTTGGGCAGAACCAGTTCACCTGGTTTTCTCAAAGCATGTATGCAATGGGACTCTGTGAGTTCTGCCTCTTTAACTACATCAGAAATGCAGAAGCCAGTACTTGTAACTGTCATTTGGATTTCCAAGGCACCAGAAGACCTTGGGTTCACACATGCACGTGCTCAGGTGCAGGATTTCCTGGGAAGGAAATCACGTTTTTTCAACATGCTCAAGTCTAATTCTATCAGTAATAGATACGAAATACTGAATTTCCTAACACCAGAAAATAAAATGTGAGACTGGAAATAGGTGTACTGCACTGCATTGTAGGATGAATAAGCAAGAAAAAGAGATGCTTTTTGCTTTATTTTCTATGTAAGGTGGAGGGAGAAATTGCAGGTAAAGGGAACTGCAGGAGCTGATCTGTGTTTGGAAAGTAGAATTTAGCTGTGCAGCAATTTGGTAATGAGCTACCTATTAAAAAATTAATGTACAAGTATGTAGTTGTCTCATTATCCAGCTTGCAGTATACAAAACACTTTTGTAGGAGATACTCTGCCCTTTGCATGAGGTGTTGCGAATAGTTTTGCAATGCTGGGCACCAGATGTTTGGGGAAATGTGTATGCCTCTTGGATGTGACAGCCTTGCAAAACTGCCTTTTCTTTTGCTGTTGAATGGTGAGCATTAATCAGGTTTAATGATCACTAGTGGATATACTAACAGCTTACAAAAGTTGCACTCTCCATTCTGCTGTAAATGGAGCCTCAAATAGTTGTAGTTGCCTACGGCTGTGTGCTAGAAAACCTGTTTTCTTCTGTGGATCACACTCTCACCCTTTAATCAGAACTTGTTCTGAAAATGGCAATGCCATGTCTCTAAGGGTGATCTCATTTTTGAGGGCAGTAGCCAAGGGGGATATTGTCATTTGTTTCAACCTGTTCAGAGAATGAGACTGAGAAAAACACATTTTGAACTTCAAGAAAAAAACATTATTCTGGTTTTTAGGCAGTTCATCTGGGAGTCTGTCTGCACAGAACAGTTCTGGGTTTCACTCATGCTGTTCCGCTTCTCAGGGATGCGTCAGGTGCACGCATCCACGATGACCCCAAGGGACTCACCCCAGGGAACACCAGAGATATCACAGTAAGTGTCTACTTGAGAGTCAGGTGTCTCAGCTCCTGTTGGAGAGAACAGACCTGTAGAGCAGATGGGCTTAGCCTAAAATAGGCACTGAAGTGGGGGATTTGGTTGCATAAACACAGCTGTCTGCCTGGTGCTCTTTGGGATGCCCTACAGAATCTGCAATATCTGCACACAGCTGGCAGGTATGAGGGGATGCAGGGAGGATATCTGTGTCTTTTTGGACCTCCAGCTGGAGGCCCAGGGGCTGACCTCGGGCATCTAAAATGGTGCTAGGTACCCACATAGGGGCAACTGGGTGCCCCCCCAACTGGCTTGTCATCTGAATTGGCCTCTGGGCACCAGTGACTGCATTGACTGGGGGATTCGAGTGGGACCGTAAAGACACAGTGTGCATGTGGACACCTAAGTTCAAATGCCTTTACCTGAAACTAAGCCTTATGCCCAGTCTGACTTCCTAAGGCTCTGTAACTTGTTACAGTTAAATTATTTTTCTATATAGGAACAGAGAGAGGTGATCTTGAGTGCATTTACTGGACAAGTGCTAGAGAAATTGTAACTACAGTGATGTAGATGTCATGCATATGGTATAAGCCTGGCACTGCGTTGCTCTGATTTTCCTGAGTGGAGTCTTTTCGTTCTAACCCCTTCATGTGATTTAAGCGAAAAAAACTTTCTTTAAAAAAAGCCTAAAATACAAATATAAATTAATTTTATTGACATTTGTGTTCTTTAATTAGTAGGTTAAGGTGAATTTCTGCTTAAAAGTAAGACTGTTATTTATTGGCCTGTCTGGTGGAGGAAATGCCACCAAAAGTCCAGTGGTGGTGTTTCAAGCTGACAGGGTAGGGTAAAACTTCAGTGGGTGTTCAGCATAAAGGGGAATTATACCCCTGTCTGGTTGATGTTAAAGATATAAAGATAAGTGTTGTCTTGTGCTCTCTCCTTTAATCATTCAGAGCTCGATACGTGTGTCTAAACCTGGAGCATAACATTTTGACATGGAAGCGTAAGGGCAATGTTCTGCCTTATTTTCAGTTAACTTGCAGAGCTTAGCTGTGTGGTAATGAAGAAGAGGGAGGGAAACAATGTAGTGTCACCAGAGGGCTGCTTTAGAGAGGCGCTGCAGTTCACTTGCTCACCTATGTTCTTCCCCAGTAAATCTGCACCAGATAAAAATATGCGTATTTATGATATTCGGAATATATTTTAGCCCTTGAATGCACATATGATGTGGCATATACTTATCGGAAGTAGCCATAGAACAACTCAGCTCAATATGCCTTTTACTATATTTTTGATCAGTGTTGACATATACGTCAGTGCGCTTAGAATATTTTGCTATCGTTACAAGATTTAAAATATAAATTTGTTTTTTATCTACTTTTATTGCCCCTGTAGATTGACCCTAACTATGTTTTATATCAATTTTGAAGACGTTTTATTGTTACAGAGTGTCTTATCTGAGCACAGAATTAGAAATGGGATAATTAAAATGGCATCAGGGAACTTTATTGTTTCCAAATGTTTTATTTGAACACCAAGCTGGAATGATAAGTCGGTTTGAATCAGTAAGATTCAAAAGATATTATTTTTGGTAAATGCCGCAAGTATGTTCAGTATCTAGGAGCTTTTATTTGATACAGTGCATATTTGGCAGAATGTATCACTTTGGATAGGCAGCACTGAGATGCTTCCTGAAGTGAATTGAGTTTACTTTGATAAATCTTATACAAGACATAATCTCTTTCCATTAGCATATGGATAGCATTATGTAGGGAAATACTGCATTTAATTTAAATACTTCAGTTTGTGGCTGACACAAGCAACCACTTTAAATTCACAGTGAGCGTTAAGTTGCACACTTTATTATATTTTTTTGCATGCGGAATTGTATCACGTTCTAAATGTAAATGCACTGTCAGTAGACCTGGTAAAAGGGACTGCAGGTACGTGGAAGTTGCAAAAGAAAATGTAGCACATCCCAGCAGCACCCAAGAGGTGCAGGCCTGTCTGCTGTGCTCATCAATAATGCTGTCTGAGAGGAAACAAGGTGGTGAGAGGGGCATGAGGAGTTGCTTCCATTTCCTGCTCACAAATAGAATAGTGTCATAAAATGACATAGACTTGACTGACAGCACCGCGGTGGAGGTAATGATGTACTGAGAGGCTTGAAGGGGGGATAGAATTGGCTGTTGAGAAAGGAAGAGGAGAAATTGTCCATCAGAGTGAAGGTCAGATGGTGACATGAGCAAATGCGGGAGGCGGGAGGGTGGCTACCAAACCCAACAATTATTTTCAGGCACAAGTCACTGGGGCATCATCAAAGCCCTAATTAAATCAGTGGGGGTTTTTTTGAAAATTGCCAGAATGTTTCCCCTGGGTGAATTTTTTTTTTTAAAAAGAAAACCCCCTGCCAGATACATTCTATGTGAGAGAGGCCACTTAAAGCAAATAGTATTGGGGAAAAGAGACCAACCCAAACACCCCCCTGTGTTAGAAAAATGTGAATAAACTACTTGTGCCCAGAAGAGCATGCCAGCAGAACACCTAGTTATTTGCACTTTCAAAAATGATAAACTGAATTATGGGGCATTCTGGGTTGTCTCAGCCCTGGCAATGAGCGGACTCCATAAGCCTCTTTCTGTCTTCAGAAGAGATTGTTTTCAGATTAATAGTTCGACAAATGTGCAAATAAAACTGCTGAATTCATCTTGTTCTGTTGAATACTGGCAAACATTTATGAACTACTCAATTTGAAGAGGGGCTTGGCAGTAGCTTGGACAGATGATGACAACAGTGGAAATCCTGTGATAGGAAATCTCACTGGAGTAGCCCTTCCTACATTGTCAAAGCTCCTATTTAGAGCAAAATATTCTACTTGGGGCTACAGCATTCTTCTTTTCTTGTTCTGAGTTATCCATTTGTGTACAAAAATGTAGCTGCATTTCATCCAAAAAGGCACTTGAGTGGCAGAGATCATTATTCTATGCAGATGGGGGATTTTTGTGTGTTGAAGATTTATAGGATGAAATAAATATAACAATATTATTATTACTTTCCACACTGAAAGGGTATATCAGAGTTTCTTTGCCTGCCTTTGATTCAGCCACGCCTGGGTGCAACAAGGGGTGCTAAAGCATGCCATAGAGGTGGTCTGGAGCCCAGCAGAAAAGCTGAAAACCACACTGCCGTTGGGATTTTTCATTTTGCCATCTGTCTTCCACTGTTGATGCTGAAATAGCTCAATTTCTGACATCAAAACAAATTTTCAAATTGGAAGGGGAACACCATGGCTGAACTTGCAGAAACAACCAAATTTTCCTGTAAATGCTGGGGATTTCAATCAAGTATCTTGCGGCACTCCTGAGGCTTGGCTGATAATACCATCTTTCAGTTTGGTCACAAAAGCAAGCCAGCAGCTACTGTCCTCATATTTTCTTGTGTGTATCTAAGTGTGTATTGATGAACATTGTCTCCATGGTACTGCTCACCCCCCACCCCCCCTAAATTAGGAGTCTTTTGTTCATCCCCCTCCCTCCCTCAGAGTTTATCTCGTGAAAGTGACTGTTTGCTGTCGTATGTCATTTCAGCTGAGACCTACGACTGGTCCATGACGGACCAGAGTACTGAGCCCTCCTTTTTGCAGTCCAATGTACTGGTATCAAATATTTTTTCAGTTCATTGAAAAAAACTGCTATTCTGAGACTTGCGTATTGCCCAGCGGGGCACCATGAGTTGGTGGTTTCTTTGAGTTACACCTTTCTGAACCCCTTCTCTTTTACTGTCAGTTAGGAGACGGCATTGCCCCACCATGTCTACAAGACATTACTGCTTCCAGAATGAGGAGGAGTGGGAAAGTACTAAAATGAATGTAATTAAGTTATGGATCAAGTAATGCAGGGAGAAGAGAAAGGAGTGAAAAGATTTGATTACAAGAAGGTCTTGTGGGTGTCTCTGGTGTTATCTTCTAGAAAGGCAAAGCTCTGGACAAGGTTATGTAAAATCTGGATAGCTGGCCACACGACTGGGGTAGCTGTGTGGCTGCTGCGGCTGAATCACTCACAAAGGAAAAACCTGCTGGAGTCCAGATAGATTCAAACCTGGGTTTTATTTAATTTTGTTTGTCTTTAAACCAACTATAATTATCTTGCCTTTATTTGGATGTCACAAAGAAGTTTTATTTTTGCGTAGCTCTTTGTCCAGTGTTGAGGTGGTTTGGGGTCGCTGTGAGGCACTGAGGCATCACACACCTAAAGGAGCAGCAGCTCTCTGTACCAGGCACTGTCTTACTGCCAGCACCCCAACATGAGGCTCAGGGTCACCCAAAAGCACCCAGGGGCTGGTCTGACACAGGGACAAGTTGTGGAAAGAGTGTCCTTTGCTGATGGCTTCAATCAGAGGTTTACCAGGAGAGATCTGCTGGGCCCTGAGGGTCTTCTGTTCCCAACAATAATTCACAGTTGTTTTGCAGAGCATGGAGTTTAGGTACCTAAAAACTATTGGATCCTGGCAGTTCAATTTCATCTTATATAAAGATTGGCATTTAATGCAAACATTAAAGAAGTGTCCACTTCTCTTAAGAGTTTTGAAGTAGGTTTTTTTTTTTTCCTGTTCATAGTTTTGTCTGCTAGAAATGACTTGTAGATCTCTCTAGAAAGTTGTAATACTCCTCTCCCCTTTGATATCAATATCTGTTTGTATAATGCAAAATACAGAGTTTTAATTTGAGCCATTTTTAAGTCTGTGGAAGAGCTGTCATTTAAAAGAACGATATTACCCTTTCCAGCATTCCAGGCCAAGATAATCACAGATAGAAGAGTGTTTGTCCATGTTATGAGGAATAAAAAGTTGTGGCAGGGGTCATTACCAGAGCTTTCTGCTTATATTTGTATCACTCTGCTCCACATCATGCTGTTTCTCGTGCTAGTGGGGACCTCATTCACTGCAGCGTGGCCTCGGCTGCATTTTTTTTTCCCTCCCCACCTGGCTGTCATGCAAACAGCTGAGGGACCACTGCAGTGCACTTCATAGCAGTGCAGAATTGACACCCAGCATGGGCAGGTCCTGCTTGTATTTATTTAAAAGGAGGAGCTATTTATGCCTTCTGGTTTCTGCCCTTCTATAGGTAATTTCTTATTAAACCTAAAGATGCTGATTTTCCCTTCAGAAACTCTTGAACCACAAAGAACTGGAGACAGAGAGCATGTAACAAAGAGTTATCACTGAATGCTCACTGCCTTTTTATGCTCTGTTGTAGATGTGTATTTTTGTCTGCTGTGAGGCACAAGCCTTGTACCAGGATGAGTTTTGGCGTGACCTGGTCTGGCTACTCCAACGTTCCTCTGTTTGCACTTTTTTCTGAAGGCACGAAGGTGAGAAATCTATCTAGAAAAAGGAGACAGTGTAATTCTTACGAAATGTAGATAAATAGAGACTAAGATGATCCCCGTCACAGACTATAGCTTAAGTCAGGAGGGATCACTGCAGCGTCTCTCACCAGTGTTGTTTCTTGGACCCAAGGAGGCTCTCTTGTGTCTTAAAAGAGGAGATATGAGCAAGAGGGGACCTTACCTGATGTTGACAGCTCCTTACCCTGGTGCCTGTGAGTATGTGCATGTGTGTGATAAGATTTTGGTATAAAAGACTTTGAAACTAACTACATTCATAGGGAGGATTTTTTCTTTTTTAAAATGATTTTTCCTCTCCTTCAAAGTGGAACCGAGAAGGTCTTGTTTTCTGCTGTTGCTCGAGAGAAGGGCAACAATATCTTTATGGCCATCATTTTCATATTTCCAAAATTCAAATGCTTAATCCCTTCAACCTGCCTGCAGTAAGTGCTGTTTCCTCATTTTGCAACACAGAAGTGACTGTTGACTTCTCACAGAGCTGCTGAATAACTCCTGGGGTTAGGAGTGGGCAGACAGCACCTATCCCCAAAAGCCTCCAATTGTACAGATGTGGATTTTCTTTTTCTCTAGTCCCACTTTCCCTCTTTGCGCACACTTGAAGACAGTGTGTGACTGACTTGCTATTAGTTTCAGCCCTGCTGCTGGGTTATTAGCAATTCTCTCGTTGCAGGGGAAAGGATGCAGAAAGTCAGGAAACGAGGGAAACCGCTCTGACAGAAAGCCACGACAAATGCACAAGGAGAAGTGTGATGTCCCCTGTCCATCCCCTCCTCAGTCAGTCACCTTTCAGCTTCTGGGTGTCAAGTGCCAGGTAACAGTGTCTAGCTTTCAGAGACATGATTTTTGTTGCCACTGGTGGTGTCCCTTAATTCAAGGCACTTCAGTTCTTACATTATGAATGTGATGCCAGGATATAGCACCAGCTTAAAGGGCTTTATGCTACCCTGGGTCCCTCCCTGGAGCGGATCACTCTGAAGGAGGGTGCACAGAGCCAACCTAGAAGCCAGAAGCTTTTCTCTTGTCCCTGATGCCCAGGCCCATCTTCTGCCCTTGATTCCAGCCAGCCCAGAAACATTTGCTGTGCGTCTGCTGGAGGATGTGTGTCTGTAGCAGCATGGAGCCAGTTTTAGTCTGGAGCTCGATGCCAGCAATCCTTATAGAATCATAGAATCATAGAATAGTTTGGGTTGGAAGGGACCTTTAAAGGTCATCTAGTCCAACACCCCTGCCGTGGGCAGGGACATCTTCAACTCGATCAGGTTGCTCAGAGGCCCGTCCAACCTGACCTTGAATGTTTCCAGGGATGGGGCATCTACCACCTCTCTGGGCAACCTGCGCCAGGTTTCACCACCCTCAGCGTAAAAAATTTCTTCCTTATATCTGGTCTGAATCTCCCCTCTTTTAGTTTAAAGCCATTCCCCCTTGTCCTGTCGCAACAGGCCCTGCTAAAAAGTTTGCCCCCATCTTTCTTAGAAGCCCCCTTTAAGTACTGGTAGGCTGCAAGAAGATCTCCCTGAAGCCTTCTCCAGGCTGAACAACCCCAACTCTCTCAGCCTTTCTTCACAGGAGAGGTGTTCCATCCCCCTGATCATTTTTGTGGCCCTCCTCTGGACCCGCTCCAACAGGTCTGTGTCTTTCTTGTGCTGAGGGCTGTCAAGGGTGTCGGCATGTGCAGTGTCCTTTTATAAAGCTGTTGTATTCCTGTAAAGGAGGGATGTTACTGCAGGAAAGAAATGAAGTGTCAGCACCAAGAGGAAAGATTTAGTTGGAAATCATCTTTTAAACTGACTGCATGGATTGCTTAGCTTTCATACTGTTTTTAATTCTAGGGTGCACTGCTGCTCTGTTCCTTATCTTCATCCCCGTAACGCAAATGATCATAAGGAGGAAGAAGAACGATCAACATTCCTTTCCCTGGGAAGTATAAAATGGGGCTAATGTTGCTAGGAGACATATTCACTAGTTTGCACTTCACTGTACAGCCAGAAGGACTCTGCACATGTGCAAAGCACAGGAAATCTGTGCAGAAATATAAAATTAAAAGCAGCACTGATAAAGTTAGCCAAGGCATTTTCCAACTTAGCATTTTCCTTGAGTGCTTGGAAGAAACATACAAGAGAACTTCATGGCCTGGATGCCTTGGTGACACCTTTAATTAGGCTCTATATTTCTGGATCTTAAGGCAGATGAGAGTGAAAAAGTGTTGTGCAGGCTGCTCTTTTTTTACAAAGTAAATATCTTATTCAACATTATACTATTGCCATTTTCTCCTGAATTGCCATTAGTTTTTATCACTTCTCTTTGTATCTGTTAGCTATGTCAGAAATTTTTCACTTCTAAAAGCTTTTTGCTGTCCTTTGTGAGACCGTATAAGCAACTGTGATTCAAAATGACTATAATGCACCAATAGCAGAAGTTTTTGTGAAGTCTGCTTTTGACTTCCCCATCCAATTAGTTCTTGGCCTCGAGTTTGCTGACACATGTGCCAGAAGTAATTTCTCAAACATTAGAGAGCATTTTTACTAGTTGAAACAACGTAACCGCTTAGGAAAAGAGAGCTTCATGCCAGGGGCTGTGCCAAAGACAGATTTAGGTCTTGAGAATGGGTTGAAAAATCAGATGAACTTTTCTGAGCATTAAATTACTGGACTCAACTTGCACCTTTGCTCTGGGCCCCTGACAGAAACAGGGCTGTCGGGCTTTAGTTGGTTGACGTCGCATTTGCCTCTCTTCTGTGCTGGCCTGATTTGGACATGTCTGTGGTGTATGGAGACACACGCTGTTGGGCATTGTGCTAACGGGAGCGCCACAGTTCCCTTACCCTCTCTGATATCCACGTGCACAGCGAGGAGCTGCCACAGCTGCTCCAATTCCTGTTTCTGACCAGTCGCAAAAAGGATGCTCTTGAGAGAGCCCTTGCTTTTGCAATCCTTGTCCGTCTGCTGAGGTAGCCAGTTAGTTGTATTTCTGATGATGTCTTTCTTGAAGGCTGCACAGATTGCCTTAGCCATGTGGCTGCTGGAGACTTTCTATATTTCCACGAGACAGAATGCTGCCTCTTCTGCAGTATCCCACCATTTTTTTTTTTGGTAAGAGGCAATTAAAGGGTTTGCTGGTGCAGGAACATAGGCTCTGACTTCAGCTCAAGCATGAAACAGGGTCCCTCTGCCTCTGGCCCACTGAATGCTTTGGCTCCTGAAAATCGAAGAAGATTACAGATCTCTAAAGAGAACAAACTGAGAGGCCGAGAGAATGCAATAGCCTCATGGCTGCCAGTTACAGCACCCCTCTTACTGGCAGTTATCATGTAGGCAAGATAAACCCTATTGTTGTCAAAACTGGGAAGTACATTTTGAGGAGTGGACATTTTCAAACAAAAAAATCATAAAATCCTTTGCTACTTCTCCTCTGCTTTTCCAGTCTTTAGCTGTGCCAGAGATGCTGTGAAAAAGAGTTACTGTGTTTTGCCTATATAGATTTCTGTTTGAAAATCTGGGTGGTCTGGAAATAAATCTGTTGTACATACATTCAAGCTGATTTTATTCATCTGGATCTTTACCACTAAAGTAGAGCAATATCTGTTTGAGGAAGGAGCAGTGGGATATATTATGATTAAGCATCATATGGCATGGCCATAATCCATGCTGTAATAAGGGTCCTTTCTTAAGTGACATAGAAATGAGTGCAACTGGTTACGGTGTTAGTGGAATCCAACATACCAAGTTTGTCCATTCATTCTTACTTAAATTTTATCCTGCTTGTAGAAGTCTTCAAAGTGGTAAGTGACTTTTGGCGGTAACCTGTTGTTACGCTATTTGCAAGGCTTCCCTTCATTATGAAGAGAGGTATATACCCAATGCAGGCTGTTTCGAAACTTCTGTAGGCTCCAGCTTTGTATGGAGATGAAAGAACGAGGAGCTGTAGCTGGGTTGTCAGCGCTATAAAGCGAAGTCAAAACTCTGTCTGTGTCCCAGGATGCGATGACCTTAATGTGTCTAGCTGATAGGAATAACGATGTTAAGATTCTCTGCTGGTGGTGGATCAGAATTAAAAGCATCCCTAAAAGGCCTTAATAATGAAACCTCTAAGTAAATATCCATAATCTTACCTGGGAAATTGTGTGCAAATAGATGCTCAAGCACGCAGCATTTTACTGACCTGCTGCATCAGAAAACCTCTGTCTCCAGTGTGATTAAATAGGTCAGTGAATTCACCTTGAAGCAAGTGCTGGGACTTCTCCAGCTTCAGTGACTTTAGCAAAGCCTTCAGGAAAAAAGGAGAAAATGTGTTTTGTGTGTCTGGCTGTACTGGGAAGTCCTACAAGATGATGAGCAGTCACTTTGTATGAGTCTACAGGTAAATGATAAGCTGAGAAGTGTCTAACATAATAGTCATAGAGATGAGGAAGGTTTGGTACCGCTCTGGTCATGGCTAAGTGTGAGGACTCCCTAGATCTTGATTCGTCGTCAATATGTACGTGTATAAGTTCTTCCCCTGCACGACACACTCCATCTTTATTGCTCTTCCTCCTGAGGACAGAGTAAGATGAAGGGGAAAAGTATAGAGCTGTGTATATGAAGAGTAGACTACGTGATTTCAAAAGTATGTTGCTGTGTTGCTCCTTCCCCAGGGCAGCAGGCTGGCAAAATTGTTCAGCTGTGTCTCAGGTTTGTGTCTTTGTCCCTTTTTCTGCTGTGCGGATCTGGGCTGTTCTGCCTGTCTTCAGGTATGTAACAGCTCCCTGAAGGCCTCCAGCAGATGCTACAAGAAAAAAGATCCTGAGGCTGTTTCAGTCTTCTTCAGGATGTTGAACAGGCTTCAATACGCTTCAGGGAGAGGATCTGCAAGTTAGCTCAGAAAATAGTGTTTCTCCACAACTTCCATTTTTTTGGTGACCTGTGATAGTGCTAAGATTAGTCGTGAGTTGAGACTACTGCCTTCGTATTGTTCTTCCAATGTGCAACAGCATCAGGGTTTGCATACTTCTGCTCTAAGTATCTCAACATCTAAGAGCATAGATTAGTATCTGGTATGTACTCATAGCACTTGTCTCGTCATGGAAGGAAAAGACAACTCCCCAGCCTGCAGTTGCGCATATTGCAAATATGCTTTATGATGTTTTTCAGTGATCATTTACTGGTTGAATATAGAGGTTGAATATAAGTTGGAACAGTTGATATTTATCGGACCATACTGAAAAAATGAAGAGCATCAGCAAACACAAACTTTTCTTTCTCTCTTTTGCAAATGCTGCATCAGAATTAAAGAGGTAATAGTAAACTCCATCAATGTACAGTATGAAGTATTACCATGGCTAGTTGGAGTTAACAGGGCCAGAACTCCTTCACGGCCACAGAAGTTCAGTTAGCAAAATCTAAACAGCAACAGCCCTCCCAATTTGTTAATCGATCCCTTATCAGTGAAGTGCAGCTGTTGATTCAGTCATTGCTGCTCTGCTTTTCAGGCAGAAAATTAAGTATGTCAAGATATGGGAAAACCCAGATAAGAAGTAAAAACCACTATAAACATTTTTGGAGTGCACAGTAAAACCTGTCTATGAATCAATAAAACTATGAGTTAGTGTTTGGATGTTCTTCATCTTTACAGTTGTACTTTGGGAGCCAGTGAGCTGATCCAACATGCACCAGAACTGGAGTAAAAGCTCCCATTGATTTTCAAACAGACTTTGGATCAACTCCAGATGGTTGTTTTGAACTCCTACAGAGAGGATCGTGATCCAAATAGAAATGGGAGCAGACAGTTGTTCCTAGTACCATCCTGTCTTTGCAATGCTGTAGAAGCAGAATGCACTTTTTTTAAAAAGGAAAAATCTTTAATGCTCCCATGGTCTGTCACATCTAGCAGGGCTAGAATTGTCACTTCTTGGGTTGTCGTTTTCATCGTATCAAGACTGAATTCTCCCCACCTCCATTATCCATGCACCAAAATCATTCCATAGAAGTGAAAAAGGTAGGTGTTTTGCAAGTAGCAGCAAGCTCAGCAGTGAAATCAAATGTGCCTTCTTGAATTTCCCAGAGAGCAGCGGTATTCATGCAATGTTTGCCTGGAACAACGTTGCTGATATCCATGTTTGGTGCCAAAACCTGAGCCAGTAGGTTAATGTCATGCAAGCATTTACCAAGCGTCCCAAAAAATAGTTTGGGTGCGCGGCTGTAATTTTTAATGTGATTTTTAAAGAGACAGATAAAAATGGTGACTCCATGGCATGCAATCTTTGCAAACGATTTAAAGGGAGGAAGAAGGCACTTCAGAGAAATGGAAGACTTTTTTTTGAGCTTCTGCAGCCAGTGGAGTCAGTGCCTTTCTAGGGAGGACACCTCCTCATACTGTCCCCATGGGCATGTCCAGCTTGTCCCTGCTGCAAACAGGTGTGAGACATGCAGGGGACTGGTTCACACCTGCACCGGGGAGGGGGCCTGTTGCTACGTGAGAAGGATGCAAGGCACATCTAGGCTCTGGCACGTAGCTGCCACCAAACGCCTGGCTCAAATGCAACACAAACTGTTGGTACGGGTGGGTTAGTAGGAGAAGGTACTTCTTAAGACAGGATAAAAGCATTTATGTAAAGAGTCATATCTTAGTCATGGCGTCTTTCATGGTTGCTACCAAAAATAGCGTTGCTTCATCTCTCTCTGCCTGCTTCTTTTGCCCTGAGAAACTGAAGTGAGCACCCAGCAAGGCTGATCAACCCCAGCAGCCCCACAGAGGATGAGCAGATCTTGATCTAATGGTCTGAAACTTACTTCCTGACAGCACCCGGAGCTTATCCGACATACGCCTGTTCCCAATTWTGTCGGCCTGTTCCGGGCAATGCATATTGCACTCTGTACTCTTCGTTCATGCAGTTTGAATCATGGCTGGTTTTATTTCTGCTTAAAATACTTGAAAGAAATAATCCCCACCATGGACTAAATACTGTGTGACATACGAAAGCTTCAGCTGACGGCACTGATTAGAAAGTGAGGCACAAAATAAGCATTTCAGACTGCAAAAATGTAAGGTGTGGAGAAATAAACTGATTTAAGCCAGATTTAATTTTGCTGCAGGATATGGCTTTGTGCTGTAAGTTTAACGATGAAGTACATTCTTAGTCATTTTACAAACTTTTGGGAAATGGGACTTTTGATACCTTGGTTATAAACAACTTTTGATGCAATAGCTTCAAATAACTTTTGTCTAGAAATAAGAGAATAGCTCTGTTTGATCTTTCTTTTCTTATACCATTACTAGGCATTCCTATATCTACTTCTAGCTTCAAAAAGGCAGAAAGCCTGTGGTTTTTATCAGTAACTAGCTGTTACTGATAGTTGTTAGTAACTTTAACAGCAACTTTTTTTTTTTTTCTACTAACTTCTACTCTCTACTGTAGGAGAGGCTAAAACTTTATCATCACAGACAGCACGAGTATGGCAGTGAGTATGAATGTGGGAATAAAAAGAACAAAATGCTAGATTACAAGTCTGTGAGGCAGCAACAAGGCTTTTTCTGTTTCTATAAAACTTAGTATAGTAAGGACCTGTTCCTTGTTGGAGCCTCAAGGCACTCCACAGACATATATAAAAGAAATGCTATTAGTATAGTCTTCTCGCACTCTAACAGCAGCACTGAAATTTTTAGAATCATAGAATCATTAAGGTTGGAAAAGACCTCTAAGATCATCGAGACCAACCGTCAACCCAACACCACCATGCCCACTAAACCATGTCCCTAAG
>JAYKAV010002877.1:0-47771 GCA_035582835.1 Phoebastria nigripes | reverse complement strand
CTTAGGGACATGGTTTAGTGGGCATGGTGGTGTTGGGTTGACGGTTGGTCTCGATGATCTTAGAGGTCTTTTCCAACCTTAATGATTCTATGATTCTATGAATAGTACTAGTGAGTTATCTCTTTAACATAGCATTTAAAAACTGATGAAAACCAGGACCATATGTGTGCAACCTAGACTCTGTTATGTGTCTTCGTAAGGAAACCGTCTCCGTGCGTGAGGCTGGTGCTGGTGTCCCCGGGGCAGAAGGGGCAGAGGGCAGGGCCATGGCTTCGTTCCCCAGCCTGCAGCCTCAGGGGAGTGCGCTGCACCCCTGGCAAAGGTGCTGACACCCATGGGGTAACCCTCTGTGCTCATCTTCTGTGGTGCCTCCATCTGCTCCTGTGCCTTCAAAGAATGACTGGGGACACACATTGCTGCTGATAGCTTTTTCTCAATTAAGTAGATTATTTGTATTGCAAATGATGGAGATTGTATTTTGATCTACTCCGCTGTTTGCTTGGTCATAGAATTATCAGCTGTTTTAGAGGATTTTTTAATATATTTTAATATTTGATGATTAATTTAAAATAGTATTTAACACTTTTCAGCAAAGGCAAAAATGCTGAATTATTCAAGATTTCATTTTGCATTCTGAACTGGCGAGTGCTCTTGTATAAATAATGCATTAAAAGTATTGTTGAATTTCCAGTCACTTCCCAGTTTGTATTTAGCCTCACAGTGAGCAAGAAGAGGGGGGGGGAAGTAGAAGGGCAGCTGTGGCTCATGGTTTTGCCCTACTACCAGGTGAGGTGCCTTTTGCTTGCTATACCTTAGATATTCCCAGTAGAGACCTGGTCCCCAAGCTGTTAAGGAAGTACCCTAAGGCTCACTTAACTGAGCAGCGGGTTTTGCCTGTCAGCAATGGTCGGTACTGAGCGAGGTGCCTGTGGGCACCGGAGCATCCCAGGGGCTGGTGCGAGGGCATGGGCTTGGAGAGAAGAGGGTGCACGATGCCTCTTCGTCCTTCCCAGGAACGTGTCATGGCATTTTGGAAATGGTCTGGGAGGGACCAAAAGGCTTCACTTTGTGGAATGCAGTCAGAAACATTTCCATTTTTTGTGCTTTCTGGGAAAACTGATTAAGTTAGCAGTCAAAATCTGTGAGGAGTAGGGGTGGTTGGGGGTGTTTAAAGCATTAGATCTGCTGCTTGGACTTCTCTCCAGTGAGGCTCTCCAATACATAGGTAACTTCTAGTAGCATTTAAATATTGGCGTGTTCTTGGTTTTCCCTTGCGTGTGCTGTCTAATGGGCAAATGGCTGTGGATTTGTGTTGTCTCCCAAGGAAGCCCTGTGGGTTTTCTGCAGGAGCAGTCAGCAGCAAGACAGCATGTTGTAATTCCTTCAGCCAGCTTGAAGAGGAACACATCTCTCATTGCGATGACACGTTCAGTGAGCGATCACTTGAGATCTTTAAAAATTAAAAAACGCCATTGAAATCTTCTAGGCTGTTGTAAGACTGAGTGAACATAGCCCTTGTGTGCTGAAATAGAACTTACTGCTGTTCTAAGTAACAGAAAGAAAAACAGGATCTTTAAATACTTGTTTACCAGATGCCCAAAGTATGTAAGTTAATTCAATACATTGTATGTAAATGTAACAAGTATGGTGGCAGAACAAGGGAGAGAACAGTTTCCAGATGCTCAGTGGTTCAGCTTGAAAACATCCTGGATGGGAAGCACCTCATTTTTCCCTAGGAAATGATCAACAGTCCTATACTTTCCATATGGAGAACATCTGCCTTCCTTGAAGTTAACGTCTCATGGAGGATGCACAGAGTTTGTGGGTTGGACCTATATCCAACTCTGATTTCTTAGATGAGTTGGGGTAAGAGGAGGGACGAGCAGTAACAACACTGGACGTACTCCACTTCTGCACAGAAGTCTCAGCCACAGGAATTTTACATGCTTTTCTGAAGTCTGTGTTGGCCTCTGGTTTATTTCTGTGCCCGAGACTATGTAGTGATTTTGAGTTATAGTTCTCTATGTGACCAGAGATTTGGTTTAAGCACTTTCCCTCCAGCCTCCCGCTATGTACCTGCCGTGATTTATTGGCTGGGATCACAGACGGCTGTTCTGCTGCCAACTCTTGGCTGAGCGCTGGCTGTTTCAGGCCTCTTTGGCAAAGGGCTGAAGGTTTTGCAAATAGATCTGGCGGTGTTCCAGCTTGTTGGCCTCCAGAGCGCTCTCTGCAAGAAGTTTGCTTAATGATGAAAAACTTGAATAGCATGGATTGGAGGGGGAAAAAAAAAATCTAACCAGAATTGTAGAGCAGACACATTGTGCTTTGTGTTTTGCCAGAAAACCCAGCATAGCCATGAAACTCTGTAAATGAGTTGCTATTTAGCAGCAAGTTGAGATATGCTTGTGTCACTTACTGCACCCTGGAAACGCCTGCAGCTCTATATAAATTAAACTGCTCCGTGGTCTATCAGCTTTGTGGTCTTTTGGAGAATTAGCCTGGAGATGCTGCCCTTTCCAAGGTAATTTCTTCTAAGCCTGGATGTACGTAGTTAGTCAGCAAGTCTGTGTGTCTGCATGCATGCCCACACATGCACCCCCATGCAAACACATACAAATAAACACTGTTTTTTCCTTTTCTGTTGATGGGCAAATACATCACACGAATGAATGTGATATATCATGGGATAAATTGCATGGCCACAAACTGCAGAATTTACTTAAGGTACCCAAATGTCTTCAGTTCAGACCTGAACGTAGAGATAGATGACCTGTGGCTCATTATTCACACATAGTTTGTGAGCAATTAAAATTAGTCAGTTATCCACTGTCCAGATTTCCTCTGGACTCCCTGGATTTTTATGGCATTCACTGGAACGAGACAAGCATCATGCTGGTGAGCAATATAAACAGAAATATGAGAGCCCACCAGAGCCTAAAGCCACCGCCTCTATGAGGAGGAAGGCACCCGACATCACCTGCTGTGCACTGACACCCTGTGCGTGAACTCTTCCTCCCTGGCATGTGTGAAACACATCTTCTCTGCCCGAGACGTCATGTGGGCTGAGATCTTGCCCAGGAAATACCATTGGCCTGTAGATGTGGGGGAACTCACTCTAGTGTCTGAAGCTGGGCTTCTAGATGAAGAAAAGCTTTGGCCTGACATTGGTCATGGAAATGGTAAGAGTAAAAGGTGTGGAGAGGGTCAAAAAGTTTGGGCATTTGTGTAACAGAGGTCCAAGCAAACCCTTAAAGCTGCTGACTCTGGACTTCATTTTGTATGTGCATAGACATACATACATATATGCATTTGTATCTATACACACGCATGTGCATGCACTGACTAGGAGGAAATGACTTGGGAAAGAGCAGGCTAATTCTCCAAAAACGCCAAGGGGCTGATAGATAGTGATGCTGCTTTTAATTAAAATTAAAGCTGTGGATGTTTGTGGAAGCAAGCAATAGTACAAGGCTGCCTAAACCCCACTGTTAGAGAGCACAGCATACAGAATAGCATCAAGAAAAAAAGCAAGTTTGAGAGAAGATGTGTGTCTAGGAAAGAGCGAGAGATAAAACCTACCTGTAAGGATAGCAAACTTTGTGGAAAATCATGCAAACCAAAGAGTTGACAGACTGGATAAGTACAGGCTGGATTCTGGCACAAAAGTCACTGTCAATCATATTTATGTTACTAATGCTTCAGGGACAAACCCCTGTGCACAGACACTGGGGTTGGTGGTGTGGSTTGGAGCACTTGGTTGCCCTTTGCGTGTGCGTTGCGGCCGAATGCCGATCTTTGTGCTGCCATGAAAAGAGCTAGCGACAGCCACGTCGAGCCACAGGCACAACAGAAATGTGCCTGGCTGTTGTGTTTTAAGTCAGAGATGATTTTGTAGAAACAAAAGTTCTACCTCTCACAACTTTTTAGTGTCTTAAACAGTGCACAGTCCTCTAAACACCTCTAAACAGTGCTGGTGTCTTCTGTTTTTTATAGGAACATGATTAATTTTTCTATTATAAATAAGAATAGTCTACACCGTGGATGTGTCATGCATATTTTAGGCTGCTAAATTTACTAGGTCCAAGATTAATTGTTATATACTAACTTGAAGTGTTTAGATCTTGCTGACATCTTCATTTGGACAGAAAAAATGTCATGCATATAAATTGTATGTTGACATTTATTTCACAAGGGTAGTTATCTAGCTATTGGTAGCCTGCAGAGTGAAGACTTGTCAAAAATAATCACTTCCAGTTTTCATTTTGTTGAAGTTAAATAGTCTGAACAGGGGAGAACTTGTTCACGCTCTTTAATCCTCATATTATTGTAGTATGAAAAGTAAGCATATAAATATGAGGAAACTGAAAATAAATCAATAGAATAACATATTAGAAAACYGAAAAATGGTTTCTGGAGAAGATGAGATAGTCTTCCAGTAAAACACCCCTTGTTAGCATTGGATTCTTTTTGCATCGTACAGCTCTTTAGAGAGGTGCCCATTAAAATTGGAAGAACTTTTCTCTTAGGAAATAACTACTGTAAGAAACTCTAACTTATAAATAAATAAAATCAATCTCACGTGATCTGAAAGTTTGGTCTAGGCATTGAGATACAASAAGACTGTGGAACTTCTCTACTTCTCCAGCTGACCTATGGGGATGATCTAAAATTTGGCATAAGCACAAACTCTTAACAAATTTGTGATGGAAGATGTTTGACCTTTATTGGTATATTGGTTCATCAAGGTGATCTTGATGAACGGCCCGTGTGATGAACATGATACCTTTCATTTTCCTGAACCTTGTCACCACCTCCCATCAATCACGTGCCTTGCCTTCTTTTGCTTGTCATTTATTTCATTAAGTGTTCATTCTTCTCCTATTTTAAAATCTAACTCCTATTCATTAGACCGTCATTAACATTCCTAATAAACAACTCTCACCTGGCAGTACGGACTCATTCAGAGCTATGGTTACCAATGCAACACCAAGTGAAAGGTAACTGGAGTACACTTTATACAGAACTAATTTTTCACGGAGATGGAAAATTAATAACTTAGACTGTAAGAGTTAAAAATAAACYATTTAAGTTAAAAGTAATTATTATAGTACACATTTGGACCACCTAATGTCCCATGGGAAAAATTAAACGCCATTATAGTATGCTAATCATGATTGATAGCTCGTGACTATGGACTTCGTATAGTAAGCTGAACGCTTCAGGCACAGTATAATTGGAAAATAACTTCTTTGTTTCCTGCTCTGGCTGGGAGCAAAATCTCCACAGCCTGTTGTGCTATGTGGTAGAGGCTTCAGATAACACTGAAGAGTTTGTAAATTGGATTCCAGGCAGTACTGACAAGAGATACACCTGTTTTTTTCCAAAAACACCGTTTTTTCTCTGAATAGGGAATTCCTTTCCATGGACCATCTTTTGAACACATGGCATGAGGAACTAGGAACTTGCATTCAGAAATACCACTTTTGGTGGGAGTTCTTGAAGAAACTTGAAAGAATGAGACGCCCACGTGGCAGTGAATGTTAATAAACAGATAGTCTCCCGATTGTCTTAGACTCTATAGAATAGATAATAATAACCCTCCTTATAGAGATGATCTCTTTATAAAAGAGATTATAGAGAGAATCTCTCTATAATCCCTTTTGCATTAAAAACACAGCATTGGCATTTAGCTTGCAATGATCTGGGTGAACCCCAAATGCCTGGGGAAATATGTGAAGTTGCTGGGTCATTTGTCTGGATTAGTCAGAGTTTCAGCCGTTTAAGAAGTCCCTGAAATTTCACTATATGAAAAACTATTTAAAAGTACTATTGAACTGTGGGTTTTTTAAACACAAGACTGGCTTATCCATCTAAATATCAGAGCAATTTTCTGTAGAGCTGAAGGCTCAAATTCCCATTCCTTTTTAGATAAACCAAAATCCTTGCAATTTGTAAATGTTCCTGTTGGGTGCTGAGAACCGCAGGTGCAGGAATGGCCCTTTGTCTCTTTTACATCAGCCATTCGGGCAGCAGGCCTCTCCCTTCGATTTCCTTTCCCAGTACCCTATGAGAGCTGAGCGACCCTTCTCACCTTCAACATGCGAGAGATGTCAATAATAAGGTTTTTCTTAAGTATTGAAATGCTGTGCAAGTTAAGAACCAGGAGATACACCAGCAACAGAATGGCGTAGGAAGGCAGGACAGGGATTAGGGAAGGGCTCCGTGTCTCATTGACTGCTTTTTGGCTGAGAGTTTATTTTTGAAATTTCACTTTTGATCGGTATCTGCCAGCTCATTCAAGATTTCACCTCTTATACCAGGAAGCCTGGATCTTGTCCCTGAACATAGCAATTCTCAGCTGGGGGACGAAATCAAAACGTCTGTGCTTTGAGCTTGGCTTGTATTTCACGGGGTTGCAGAAGTGGGCAGCCATCTTCTCTAAACTGGGTTTCTGGTTTTGTGATGTTTGCTCCCTTTTAAAAAAAAACTTGTCTATTTCAACATTTTTGCTAAATAAAAATCATCTGCGTACAGTATGAAGACAACCTTATCACCAATCCAGAAGGGACCGCCACGGACTTTATCTAGCATATACCTGGATTCCAGATCCTACATTAGGAATGTGTCATAAGTACTTTGCCAACTAGATAAAACATCACCGTTTTCCTCTTGGGTACGGTTAAGACAATTGTAGTGCCTTTGCGATGTAAAAAGTACAAAGGGTTTACATAAATAATAGAGAGCCTGTCAGACTGTACAAGAGTCCTGTGGTTCTTGGCTGTAAAGGCTCCCTGAGAGTACTTCTGAACATGTCACTCTCCCTCTTCAGTGCCTCCCTCTCCCTGATCTAAGGGAAAATCTTGTTTTAAAGTAACCTGCTGTCCAGGTGGGTGAATGTTCACTAAAACTGGGTTTTAGCCTCTTCATCCTCTAATTAGAAGCTCAATGAAATTTTTGGCACCCTGTCACAATCTGACACATGCTACAGTAAGATTTTCGGTAGGATCCTTGTATCATTCAAATGTCTTGTCAGGTCTAGCTGACACTTTTTAAAAAAAAAAAGATTTTTGAGAGGAAAGCGTATTTGTTCACTTTCCTGCCGTTGAAGACTACCTCTGAAGGCAGGCTTGAGTAGCGGTCACTTCTTGGTCTATGAAACACATTGGCTTTGGCTTATCTGTATTTCAATATTTTCCTCTTGAGTTAGAAACTTCACTGAAATGTACTTGTAACCAGGAAAATGAAGAAAACGTATTGCTTAGGCAGCATCATCCCCCACCTTTAAAAATGTGCTGTTGTCAAATTGTTTGAGGCAAAAGGGCAACTTTGTGTATGGCATTCATATTGCAAAATCCCGCTCTGTATCATCACCGATAACTGCTAGCTCTTCAAAATCTGTCTGCGCATTTTGCCGAATACAGTGACTGCCTAAGCCTTCCAGAGAATTGGTTTTGGCACCTCCCCTGTTACAACTACACAAACAAATGGAGATTTATTAGGTTTAAAAGCAAATGACAGTGGATTATTTAAAACTGTTTTTCTTGTTGTTATGCGTTAAAAATGTACATAGAAATATCTCCTTTTCCCTGTGGATCCTAAAGCAGGGAAAGGGGATTTTTTTCCATTTGATTTTTCTGATATTTCTAAGGAGAGAAGGAAGTGCCTGTCAGAGGTGAAGGCACTACTTGATGTTGCAGAAGCGAAAGAAGATGTAAACCCATTTAACAGGTCACTTTTAAAATAGAGATGATGAGCATACTCTTGCGATGAAACACCCCTGCTGTGTACTTTGTTACCCTGATTCACCAGCAAAGATGGTAATTTAAACCTTTCTGCTGTTTTGATGCTTTTCAAATATGTTAGGTATCATTTTGAAACCTTTTTGCCTAACTTCTGTCTTTATAATACTGAACAAGGAAAATGGAGCCTATAAATGGGAAAATGTTACCTGCTGTTGTCATTCACATCCTTAAAGATCAGTCCACAGACAACTTCCGAGTAGGTTTTACTACACGGTGGTGCCACTGCAGAGCACACAGGACCACCTAAATCAGTGAATCGGTTGTACTCTGTGTCTTGTGCACCCCATGGTCACAGTGCAGGTTTCAAGATTTTGCGGTGAATTATCTGCCGATGACCAGAAACACAACGCTGGCATCTTACTTCAAGTGGCAGACTTCAGAATTTTTGGAGGGATAAATGCCCAGTTGACGAAACATATTAAAATATAGAAAACACAGAAAAATATTAAATTGTAGAGTTAAGTGAATGTGTGATAAATTCTTTGCTCAGTATGATTCATAACCAAGGTTTCATAAGCAAAGCTTAGCCTTACGCCTCTAAATTCAGAGAGTGAAAGGGTATTCATACAGTGAGCTCTGCAAGTGATGTCTGTTTTCCAAGTGCAAGGAATGAAATGGGCAGAAACAGATGATGGTGAGGTTTAATCTGCCTGATACCCAAGGGAAACTGAGTTCCTGTAACCTTTTAAGGCTTTGAAAGCCTAGTGTTGATTAGTCAAAAATGAAAACTAAGGAGAATATTTTGTAGGTGAATCTATTAACTCTAGTGATGTATTACATATGCGTGTATGTATGTGCAAAAAAATATAAAACTTACCGGTAGAGAAGACAGATAATACCTCATCAGGAAAACATTTTTATTTCATTAGATACTTTACAACTGAATCTGCATCCAGAACTTGAAGTTATTTTTTCGTGTCATTTTAGCAGCAAAATTTAAACAGTTCCATTAGGAAAAATGTAGTCTATTTATTTGAACATGCATCTGAACGTATCAGTGAACACGCAACCCTGCAGCATCCCCACACGTTTGACCCCCACAAAGCGCCAGCAGAGCAGTTGTTTGTGTTCAGAGGCAGACCTGCAGTAGTCAATCATCTCCTTAAACAAAAGTAAGTAAATTCCTTAAAGCCAAGACAGAGTTTTAGATTTTCACAAGCCTGGCACTGCATGGAGTAGCCGTTTCAGGAGTGGTAATACTTGAATAACTTAGGAGAATACAAATGCCTCGTGGCAGTCAAAGCCCCATATTTACCACTGTGATACCCGGAGACCCGAGCAGCATTCAGGCTCACATACGAGCCGAAGCGCGGTGCAGCTCTGCAGATCTGTTTGGTTCCTATTTATAGATCTAATCTAAACTGTTGTACCTCTGTTATTTCCCAACTTTTGTGTATAGGTAATATCTAAGTTTTAACAGCAAGTATTTCATCCAGAGGAGAATGCCGCCTTCTTGGAGGTAGTTATGTATCCTTCTCCTCACACCTGAACGTGGTGGTGATAACACTGAATTAGTGCTTATATCACACTCTCACCTTTTTTCTCCTGGTTTTTTACCCCAGTGATGTGTTTGTGGGGAGCAATGCCATCTCCTCTCAGCATAAGCTTTCCTTTCCCTCATCACCCCCGTAGCCTCCTC
This sequence comes from Phoebastria nigripes, assembly GCA_035582835.1. NCBI lineage: Eukaryota > Metazoa > Chordata > Aves > Procellariiformes > Diomedeidae > Phoebastria > Phoebastria nigripes. The sequence continues at coordinate 38,330 of JAYKAV010002877.1, read as the reverse complement.
TAGGTCTCTTCCAATTCGATTCCTCTTTCTTGAAGAAGGCTGATCAGAACTGAGCTCAGGAGCTCTGAATACGTCTTTACAGAAGATTTTAATCACACCGAGATCCTTTGCCTTTTCCTTCTCTCCCATTTGGTTATTTTCTTTTCTATGCTTCCATTGCCATTAATTATTCCTCTTTTGACCCACGATTTATACTTTCTTAACGTTACTGATACTTGAGACAAGGCATCTGTGCAGTATTTGAGCCACACTTGGATAACCTTTAACCTCAACTCAGTCTGCATCGTTAGTGGTTCTTTTTCAATTTTTTTTTAAGTGACTAAAGACCTATTTGCTATAAACTGAGAAGAAGCCATTTTCCTTAGAAGAAAATACGATGGCCCTTTTATCTTAAGAGAAAAGGAAGGGATAGCAGTGATGTGTTTTTGGCAGGGTTTTCATCCCTCACTTTCTGACTTGGTGAGGATCGCATTAGCAGTGAAGCATCAGACCTACCCCCCCACCAACTACGACAAGGGCACGAAGGAGATGTTTAACTGACCTGATTGACTGTATAATATGTGGTTAAATCTTTGCAAAGTGGAGGCAATTCACCTTTGGTACTCTATTTTCCTAGGTGTGAATGTCTCCGAAGTATGAGAGACAGTGGGGAATTGCATTCGCTATTTGTAGCAACTAACACTTTAAAAACACTTTACTGCTAAAATCATTTTCTCCGCTTTTATTTCTGTCAGGGAGACTATCCTGTAAATGGTGCCTGKTTTTTTTTTTTTCTTTGACTGTCACTTCATGTCACTTCTTTATTTGTCCAAATAAATACTTCATTATCTTGAAGTAATGCCAATCTCTAAAAAGAGAGAACTTCCTTTCATCTGCTGTTCAGTGCAACACAAAAACATGTTCCCTATTGCTGGAACCTCTCACCGAGGAGAATAAAATGAGCATTCTCACAGGCACTCAGAATTAATAAAGAACATCCTAAATATTTGCTAGATAACTTGCAATGCATTTATATCCGTCCAGCTGAAATTTTCACCATAGTTTTGATAATAAGAAATGTATTCTGCTCTCACTTTATCTAGCTGAAGTGCTATACATTTGGATGGATTTAAATAGCTTTGCATTGCGTCTTAGGAGCATCTGGTTTTTTAATATGGCAGATAAAATCATTGAGAACAACTTTTTTACTTTTTGTTTATGTCAGGCTTTGTTATCATGTGGAATTATATTGCAGAGATATTTCTATTCTAAAAATGTTAATTTTGCAGGGACAATGTTCCTTGAACACTGTGACTCTGATAACTGCAATGCCAGTAGTGCTGACAGTAAGTCAGGAAAAAGGCTCATTTTATGATATGAGTAGGTGAAAAATGTTCCCCCCGCCCCGTTTGTTTTCCTACTGTGCAAATTCCCAATAAAATGTGAAATGTCTTGCAAGACATTTTAAAAGGAAATAGTTAATTAATATTTCTTCCAGTATCCGCAGTCCTGGAATAAAGTGATTCACTTCATGAGACAGCAAATTAAAATATGAAGACATATTTAAATAATACACATGAGGTTTTAAGCTACTTGTAATTGGAACCAGTCCATTGCAGATAAAGTCTGACTCAATTTGCCACGATCTTACAGGAAAGTTTTTCTAAAAAACGTAATTACAGAAAATTTTATACTAATGGCTTTCTACACCTATTTCATCATACTGGCTAAAAATATATGGATACAAGTGCATTACTTGAGAAGTGTTTGATTTCTTATTTGCATGGCCATTTTGGTTGTTATCTTTTCCACACTAAAGGTTGCATTCGCGTTAAGCGTAATTGCTCTTTTATTTTTACTTTTTACTGGCTGAGATGGTTACATTCCCCCTCCACCCAAAGTAACTGTTGAGATGCCTATGCATTTCTATTCGTTTACTTGCTTCTTTTCTGTCATTTATTATCACTGAAAAGGTAGTTTAACATTTCATAGAAGGTGAATACAGCATTTTAATGAAACTTCAAGGGGCTATTAAAATTGTATTATGTTGGTGGAATTTGTTAAATGTTTTCAGAGCCCGGTTACATATTTGACAGAGATTATCCTTAAACTTCTCAGCATTCAGGGCTCTCAAGAAGCTAAAAAGTTTTGCAGTTGACCCACTTCTCCACTCTGCAAGGTGGAATGGTTTTACTGAAACTCTTCACTTTTTTTTTTGGTCTCCAAATAGGAAATTGTTTTATTTGGAGTCCTGTTTGTCACTATGTGCCTCACTGTGGGGCTGCTGTGAACTTCTCATGTTTCAGGAGATTTATTCTACAAACCAGTCTCTGTCTTCAGTGTTGCACTATTTGTCCCAATTCTTCTTGGGCCATTCAGTGTTCCACTTGGTTTATGTATCTTTAAAAAAAAGTAAAAATGCTGGGTTTTACATATTGATGCAAGTGAAATTTTGGAGCCAGCTGGCAGTCTCTGAAAATTGTGTAAGGAATGCTGTTCAGCCACTTTAACTTATATCTATCAAAAGCCTTCTCACGGTAGCAAGTATCCAAACCGCAGTTACCCTTGTGGTCTGCAGTGAAGTTTAAAGTAGTGTGGAAGCTGTGATCGCACAGAGAGATCCAGCAGTGGTTGGATGGTTGTTTCAGTTTGTTGAGACGGGCCGGGAAAACACTCGTGCTTCTAGCTGGGCTGGTATCAAGTGGCACATGTACGACTGTGAATGAAAAACTGACAGTCGAGGTTATACGTATGCAATGAGCAGCAAATGGACGTCAGTTCTGCATTGTCCCTGATCTTGAAGACAGCTTGTCCATCTCCTGCAGATGTCTGGAAAAAGCTCCGTGAATACAGTAAGAGCAGTTCACTGCTTTTAGAGCAACCATAGGGGCTTTTATATATATATAYACACACACACACACATGTATAAAAATATAATAAATAAAATTATATATATATTTCTATATATATATCTTTATTACCACAGCTACTACCAAAACAACTTTTCTAGAAAGATAGTTTAAATAACTGATTGCAAGATCGCTAACTTGGAGGTCACCTATAGCCAGATATTTGTACAATCACTTTATGCCTCACTTCCTCTAATTTTCCATATGATTTTGCAGCTGACTGCCTGGTCCTCTCCATCTCTACTCATACTTCCTGTAAATGTTGCAATTAAAACATGAACACATATGAGTTAAATTGTCAGGAAAGTCATTACAGGTTTTTAGCAAGAGGCTGGGATAAAACAGCTTATGTTGCTGAGCTTATGAAGAGGAAAAGACCCTGATCTTATTTGTCCCTGGGGTTTTAGACGAGGGTCAGGACTCGACTGCAATCTCTGTGTGTGGAATGGGGAATGAAGGCTTTGTATCTTGCTTCTGCCAAATTTCTCCTCTGCTTACCTGGCTGGCCTTGCCAGATCAGCATGACTTTCCCTCTGATCCAGACCTCCAGAAAGCAACGTGGCCCAGCTGGGGACACGGTTTTCTTATTGATCCACTCTGCTTTTAAGCCTGCTAAGTCACTGAATCTACAATAAATCTCACGTTTTACAGTGTGAACAGATGTATTTTGCATCTTACAAAACCTATTCCTGCAAACTGCTGTGTTCTCAGCTCTCATTGACTTGAATCAGGCGTTAAGGGCAGAAGTAATGATTTAGAAACCATTTAGTAAATCCGAGGTGTACTTTTTACAGTCTGTTAGGAATTTCTACCATCCTGACTCTTTTGGAGTGGGGAGGGATACAGTTCTTGCTTGTATTAAGTGTGAAAAGTTTATGTGAATTACAACAGTTTTCTGAATCTGAAAAGCTAATAGGGAGTTGTACTCCAGGCACAAAGTATCAAAACCTGGGAAAATAAGTGTTGCGASGTAAGATGGAGGGCTGGGAGCAATTACTTGCATTTATTATTTCAGATGCATTCTCTTGTCCTTTGTTTAGAGGAGAGGTAGGCAAAGTTTTGTAACAGCTTGCTATTAATTTATGGATGTGTATCAGCTGTGAAAAAGGATGCCATGACAGGAAGAAGAGGGTTAATACGGAGACTAAAAATTAATCTGTAGGAACAAGGGGTAGATTGAGTGATGCAAATATGAAACTGGGGATGTCAAGTTCAGGGTGGTACAATCCCAAAGGGACAAGTATGAGGCGCTTCTCAGTATGACTTTCTTGCTACTGGATATTGTACTTGTGCGTGGGCATTTTGCTTCCACCTTCCCTTCTCCGTCAGAAAACCCCTTGGTGATGAGATAGTTCCCATACTCCAGCAGAGTCAGCACAGTGAATGTGCTGGGTATGAACATGCTGCTGTAATACTGTAATACACGCCTAATGGGGACACTGGGGGACAAAGCCACTGCTCCTCTGGCTGACAAGAAATAGTGGGATGGGAACAACAATACAGGTAAAAAGACAACGTAAAATAGGATGGGGCAGTCTGCTGTCTTCATTGTTTTCACTAACAGGAGAAAATATTAAATGAAAGTCACAGTAAGAGGAAACACGGGGCTAAACTGCACTGCCGCTGTCCTGAAGTACAAAGGCACACGGGCAAAAATACTAAACAACTGTAAGATGGTCTGATAGGGGCTTGCACTTTAAAAGGGAGTCCTCTAACATGGATGAACATTTTAAGATGGAAATGCAACAGAGAGAATCCTGAGAAGGGCACATAATCCCAACCTCACGTCCTGCAATGGTGCTCTTCAGAAATGCCAAACCCCTAATGCAAAGTAAAAGTAAACTAATGGTAAAGCATGTGGGAATCTGATTCTGCAAGTCAGAGGAAAAATTCATGGCCAGGGATGCTTCCACCTCCACTTGAGCCACTGCCCGTCACTATTTTCAACACTTCCTCCCTGCTTTTGCATAGCGTTGCTCCTCAGCCTCTCCTTCCCACCAAAAGTTCTTTTCAGCCTCTTGCCCGTCGTTTGAAATGCAGCATTTCTTGATGTGAGACTGGTGGGTGCTTCTCTCCTCCTCTCTCCCGTTCCAATCAGCTGGCTGGAGGTCACCTGGATTTGGAAGATGGGTCTTTGCTGCTCCTGTCGGTGGTTGTTGAAGCATGTTTGCAGCTACTTTGAAACTCAGTTGCTTTCATGCTCCAGAAGCAGTCGGGAGACCGGCGTTCCCTTTCTCCATTCCTCCTTGGCTCATTCTGTTTCATGCCCTCAAAATGCACTGAGCAAAGTATTGCCGTCTGCTTCAGTAAGTCAGCTGGCTGCTGCTTCTAGACATACGTCCCTAGGCTTTCATTACTTTGTGCCGTGTTTCCTTTCTCTTGACATCTGCTAAAGGTATCTTTCCTTTATGCATGACACGTGGGGGTAATTTTCTTCCATTTGCTAAGACCCTCCTCAGCATAACAGTGAATCTGTTTTTTTTTTTGGCAGTATTTTGACATGGACTGAGTGGGGGCTTTTACTATGTGCAGTAGCATTGGATAGTATGTCAAAAAGGACTGCTTATTTGCCCTGATAAATATGCAGGAGCTTTGGTAGACCAATAAAATACTGGTGATAGTCAGCTAATTTTTTGGCATAGATGGATAGCAGTGTTTGCTCTAGCACAGCTCCAGAGAGGGCTGGCCACGCTCATGATTGTAGCTGTGGAGAAATTTATAGTGGTGGCATCCTTAGCAGCTCACATGTAATGATTGTTGTCTTGTTTTTTGGGTTTTTTTGGTGAACAACTGATACTATATGCTGCTTGACTCCATCAAAGAGTTTTTTGCTCAATGCACAGAACTACCATTTTTACTTTTTTATTAGTTGTGCGTCTGTCGCCCATGCAGACCTCAGTACAGCGTGTTCCCTACCCTCTACGCAGCTACTTACTGTGTTCTCCGTGCCATTCACAGTGATGAGTTTAAAACTATGGCTGCAACTATGTCAACCTCCCTTTAGCAGTTTGTCTGTTTTGGCTGTGCTTGTGCAGGACATTAACGCTGCATGTGTGCAGCAGAGCTGTGCAGCTCAGAGAAAACAGCCGAAAAGGCAGCACTGAAGAAACAAAACCTCACAAGAGCACTTGCAGCAGTCTCTGCGCCCCGTCACACGATGCAAAACAGCTATAGCATATTAAAACCACGAATTGTATATTGGACAGTTGCAAATTTACCACTGTGGGGATGAGGTGGAGGGCTAAGAGGACTCCCCTTTATCAGCAGCAGTCCTTATGGTGCATGCCTTACAGCACATCGTAGCGGGGACAGGCTGTGGCACTACACAAACCCAGGGATGCTGCTGCCAGAAGTAAGACAAGTTCCCCCGTGACAGCTGCTTCATGGCAATTATCAGGTAGAAATGCTCCTGTCCCTGAGACAAATCTGAGATAGCTTACCCCAATTCCACTGAAGGGCTGAAATTACCTCAAAATTACTCTTTATAGCTCTGTGATAAAAATATGCACCCAAATGGCTAGTAAGTGGCTATATATTACCTGCCCCTTTATACTCCAAGTTAGTTGTTTGTGTACTCTTACCCTGTATCCCTCCTACTGGGGACACGGGTGCCACAGGGAAGCTCGCAACACCTTCTGCTATGCTGAAAACTATTCAATAACAGATAATTCCTCTTCTTTGCTACTCCCTAATACACTATTCTGGGATCACTCTTGAATTTTAAATGCCTGGATGGGAAAAAAACACTTGCCTTGGATTCTGGTAAACGTAAGAGAAGAAATAATACTTCTCCTGAAGCTAGTACCCAGTGTTTGCATCACTGAACCCAGCTCTGCTGGATTAGTTCATTAAGTTTTCTTTACTAGAGCCTTCATATGGGAGATCATCTGGGTAAGAAAAGGAAATCCAGAGCTGCAGGGCTGCTTGGAGTTGCTGGAGACAAGCAACATTTTCAGGTCTCCCTGGTTCTGTTGGTCCCCTTGCAATGAATGATCCTTCCCACCTGTTCCCTAACACTTCAGTTTAGAAACTTTCTAATCAAATCATGGCTGGAAAAGGTCAGAGAAGACTGGGAGAAGAGGAGCAGATGCCAGTGTAGCATGCGGCGGTGATACGGGATGGGAGATGTGCTGGCCCAGACCCCTGACAAGAGACAAGCCCGAGGAAAAATGCCCAGCTACCGCTTCTTCGTCTGCCCTCCTATCGCACTAGGCAGCCTGCACACAAGCCTTGCTGAACGGTGAGAGGTTTCCAGCTGAAGGACCGGGGCCAAATCCAGCTCTGGCAGGTGTCATTATAAAAGATCTGAATATGGGTTGCGGCTACCAACAGAGTAAGGAAACAGCGAATTTGGATTTAACAGGCAATTAAACACTTGACTCTGCATGCTAGTGAATGGAGAGATATTCCTAGGAGTAATTTACAGAGCAAAAGGCAACTGGAAGTAAGCAAGGGTGTTTGGGGCTCTCCCTAGGAAGAAGCGTTTTTGTCCTCCGTGAGCTGGCTAGCCAGTGCTGCCAGCAGCTGCTTGTTGCAGACGCTTTGCTCCTGCACAGAGAAAGAGAGAGGAAGATGTGCTTTGCAGCTGTCCTGATGTCCCGCTGCTCAGTACCGACTTCTGCATCGGGAGCACTCTGGCAGCAGTGCTGCTTATCCTGGCCGCGTGTGCTTGGTGCCAAGACAGGATTTGCAATTTAGCACYTACTTTCATTTATTTTCTACCCCAAACTATCTGCTGGCCTTGCAATAACCAAATTTCTTAATCCTACAAGTGTTTCTTGGCCCACGGTTTATTTAATCCCATTATGGAATGCATTTCTGTTATCCGTTTATCTATTTCTGGCAACCTTATGGTGGCTCCTAAATGACTTTAAAGAAGCCAAAGCTGTTTAGCATGGTTGACTTGTTCAGCCCTAAGTGCCACAAGATTGCTAAAATATGTTATCCTGCATGAAGTGTTTCATGTTTATGTATGCACCAAAATGAATTTGCAAGCATTGTTCTAGGACCGCTAAGGACATGCCACTGTGACTGCAAATGCAAGGTCAAGGGGTCAAGGCTGCCTGCCACTAATCATGCTGAAGAAGTCCTGTTGATGAAGTGTTGAGAAAAAGGCTGTTGGACAAGTACAGAATCTTAAAGACATTTGCAGTATTGTGAGTGAATATATGTTTACCGTTGTTTGTTTCAGGATAATTCAATTTCGCTCACCTGAAGAAGATTATGAAGTTTTTTATGCCTCCTACTATTCTTATTATTCTATAATTAGGAGTAAATACTCAAGTTGGCAGCAATGGATTTGCTGTGAAATAACCGTTAACAGGGGATGTGGGGCTGTTTCTTTTTTACATCTTCCATGTAAAAATCTGAAAACATACCATAAATGAAAATTATGGGAGAATCTCAATAATTTCTTTGCTCTTATCCTCCCCACCCCCACAAAAAAAAGAAGAAAGGGCACTTTGAGTGTAGATAAAATGTTTCTTACTGCAATTTTTTATTTACATCAGAAATGGGAATCCATTTGCTAATGTATTTTCTGTGCATTTTTAAATATTGAATAATCCCACTGTGAGAAAGGACAAATATCTACATAAAATATGCATGCACATGTGCACACATCACTAATATGATAAGCAGATTTCCTCATAACRTGCACTTGTACATGTTGCATCATCTGTAGCATTTTTCTTGTACAAGTGGTGGTGGGAAGCTGAAATGGTAACCTTTTTCTTTTCTACTTTGGGATTTTACATCTTATAAGCTTATTCTTCTTGGAGAAAAAATGCTAAAGGACTGGCATGCAGAACCTTTTATAATATGAATATTTAATAGTTAAAGGTTAAAAGTGTGCAAGATATACATTAAAAGGCGATTGACAAAATTGTTCTTCATTGGGTTACACACAGGTTGTAACCTTGAGTAGCTCGAAACAAATGCTATTCTACTGTCTATAAGTAAATGGGAAGAACATGCCCTTTCTTACCCTGCAGGGATAGTGTGACTAACAAAGCCATTCAGAATCACTGAGCATTTAAAACATTTCTACAAAAGGGAGTTCCAGCACTATCATCCTTCCTTCCAGGAACTAATAAAACAGACTGCATGTTAAACCCTAACACATCTCCTGCACTCTCAGGAGAAGAACAAAACCAAGCTGCTGTCAGGATTATAAAGGGTGATGGGTTGTTATGTGGTGGATAACTCGGGCTCTTGCTGACCTTACTTACACCGAGGGGCAATATTTTTTGCAAGGCTGAACTACTTCTGAACACTTTCTCCACTGAATTAAATATACACACGATTTCCCAGGCAGGTTTCCTACAGAAATACTTTATTACAGATACCTAATTTCTCAGTGGAAAACCCTGTGCTGCAGTCACAGCACCGCATAACATCTTCATGTTATAAAGTGGAATTTCTGTCATGTGAGACTTGGTGCCAAACCTTTGCTTAAGTCTGTCTATTGGATGGTGTTTCTCCTTCCAATCACACAGCGTAAATCGGTGACCTTTTCTAGTACCACTGCCCTGCTGGTGATCGAGGCTGAAGTTTCCTTTTGGCATGTAAAGGTGCAAAAATGAGCATTTATTTCACTATAGAACACTGACTAGGTAGCAGAGGCTTCACAGACATTGCAAAGGATCATGTCAAGTTCATGGCAAGAAGAGAATACATTGACATTGTAGGACCTTTTGATCATGTCAAGTTCATGGCAAGAAGAGAATACATTGACATTGCAGGACCTTTTTAAGAAGTTCGAACAATGAAATCCCTTAAACTATCTTTATCTTTTGCACCTGAATAAACGGAGACATAAGTGATGTCTCCTGGCCCCATCTTTCCATTTTCCCTGAGCTCCGTTAGTTTCTCACAGACGCTCTAAAGACAGCTCATAGCTCCTTTCCTCCCTGGATCTTTACATGCCGTCTCCACCGTCAAAGTGCATCTGCCTCTCACCTCACTTTCAACCTTCTGCATGTCCCTCTTGGCCTTCTACCTCCTGCTACCGCTGCCTGCTTGAGATCATACCTAATATACCCTGGGCTATTTTGGTCTTTTTTTCCTCTGTTGCTTTCATGCCCTAATTTCCCTTTTTCCATCCTTGTTTCCTCTTGACTGCTTCTGGCTTCTTCAGTCTTGCCCTTTTCACCAGTGTGAACACATCACCCAAGTCTGTCTACGCTGAAAATAAATAAATTTCCAATGTTTCTTTTATATTCAAGGAAGCCTGGGTGAGTGCAATTGCACAGCATGTTACTTTGTATTTATATAAAGGTAATATAATGCACTGAGGCACTGTACTATCAAATCATTTGCGGACTAGCTCTCTTATGGTGTAGAGGAATGTTTCTTTCAGTTTCAGAAAGTGCGGTTTAGCATAGAAAAGTCAGTATCTTGCATACTAGGGCTTCCCTGTGATCACCTGGTTCCTTCCCCAGCAAAACAAGAGAGGAGCAAGGTCATCATAACCTCTTGAAATCTCCTAAACCCCTATAATGAGTTGTTTTAGTGTGCTGACCCTTAGGGTGGTCATAGTGAAGGCATAATTATGTAATAGAGAAGTACATGAAAGAAAAGGAAACATCTATATGGATATACTGCAGAAAGAAAATGATGTTGCCCTGGCATGCCGAAAATATTGATGAACAGGCTTTAGTCATAGTTAAGGGATTACCATATTCAACAGAGCTGTGAAATCTTTTTGAATAGACTCCAAGGAGAATATTGTATATTTAAAGTAGAAGTATACTGCAGATACAGGATCTAGCAATGTTTGACCTAAATGGAATAGGCTTAGCTGCTCAGAACACAGAAAGTCTCTATGGCCATCCATCTGCAAATGCGCAGCTGTTTCCCGGTGTGAAAGAATCACACAATATAAAAAAAAAAAAAATACTCTACTTGAATATATAGCTTTTTAGTAAGCGAGTATGTCACCAGTTGGGAAGCACAAATACTCTGATTTGCCATCATCCCACCAAATCACTTTTTGCATGCCTCCAACTTGCACTGTTATGTTGAATTTATTACTGATTTCCCTCGAGACCTAATTAGATGATAGTGAAAAGTATTCTTTTTTTGCCCTTGTCTGAAGGTGCTGGTTCTTTCCTCTCATCACCTTCTCTTCTCTCATATGGGAATACTTTCTTCCTTCTCCCACCTATTTGCAAGTATTCAGCTCTGCAGTGAAGTGTTGGCAACTCCCAAAATATTGTATGCACCTGTTCTTGGCACTTTTGATAACCTAGAGAGCTCTATCTTTTTGTGCTGATCATGCGTTGTTTTGAAAGTTTTGCTTTTTACTTTCAAGCCCTTATGTGTGCTGAAAAGAAAACCTATGAAAATGTAAACTTTATAGATTCAAAACTGGGTAGCATGAATTCAGAGACTCTAACTGCTCTCTCGTCTGAGTCTTGGGATGATATGGTTTCTCACCAATGAATGCTGGAAACTGTTAATGCAGAACAAGTGAAGTACTGATAAAGTGCAGGAGTACAAACTGCTCTCCATGTGACAGCTTGCTCTAATCAACACAAGTCACATCCTTCTCAAGGAGTCCTTCCTCCTCTCAACATCTGTGCGTGCCAGTGTTATGGAGGTGTCTCTCTGACATGGCCATTTCTTGTCTCATCAGCAAAGACTGCGCTTTCTTCCCTCTCAGTAGGGAAGGTAGGTAAACGGGGTAGATGAGASATGCTTCACCCCTTGCCTAATAAAATCTAGTACCCTAGCTTGTCTCAGGTTTTCCAGCAGTTGGTAGTAGTTCCTTCCATGAGGTGATACAGCGAATTAAATATAAAATGGGAATCTCTCATATGTAAATAGCTCAGATCTTTTGTTTATTCTTACTGCTTATTGGACCCCTGCTGCAGGCTTGTAGGTGGCTTTTTTTCTTGCTTAAACCTTTTCAGCATTGAATTATGATAGGTAGCTCTCCAAAGATATGGAGCTCTAGTTGTCTGCAGAGTGTTACCGTTTCCTCCAGCCACCGCAGCTGGCCAAGTGAGCACACCCAGTGCGGCGGGAAGCCTGTCCTTCCATCAGGGTGGATATTTTACAGCTTTCTGCAATGGCGACAGTTTTCTTTCACTCACAGGGCTACTGAGAAGCATCGACAAAGGGTGCACTAGCCTGGGCCATTCAGTAGGCTTACTAGGCTATCATCCTCCACTTGACTATCACTCTCTTTAATTAGACTCGGCCTCCTTTCTACGAAGGGGAAATGATGAGGTACGTGAAATACATTGCATGTAGTTCAGCCTTGCGGTCTGGGCCTGGGTTCAAGATCATGAGAGACGTTTTCGTTGATCTCCTAGGAAACAGCCTGCTCATGAGAATGTGGATGTTGGAAGATGAGGGTCTGCAAAATTAAGGAGATAAAGAAGGCTGAGACAGACAGTAGAGAAGGCAAGAACTGAATACTACGAGTCTGTGTGGTAAGTGGAAGGTCTAGATGGCAACTGCTTTTACACACGAATACCAAGTTTTTCCAGCAAAAGAAAGAACTATTTAGCATGAGAGTAGCAGCTGGTGTGTCCTGCCTCTAAGTGAAAAGAATTTATTTTCTTCTCCTCTTGTCTGTGAAGAAGCCAGTGAAGACACATAAAAGCCGAGACTGTGTGGAGTGCAGGGGATGCCTGTCTTTTGTTGTAACTAAAAGTATTTAAACAAAGACAAGTGAGCCCTACTTACAGGATGCTGTTTAACTCACAAGCCTGCTGATCCTCTTCAGGCAGGGGTAAAGGGAATGCTTTTACTTTATGGCTTTCTTTCAGTTTATAAACCCTGTATACATAAGTGATGATAATTGGGAAGAAAACCACTGTACACATTTGAGAGCTTTAAAAGAATCCAGAAACTGAAGTTTCTTTACGAAGAACTGATCAAATATTTTGTAAGTGGGGAGAAACTGGAACGCTGAGGTTTGCAATTGTTTCTCTAGCTGTGGTTTTCTGTCTCAAATATTTACACAGCAGTGGTTCTTTCAATTGAGGYGTACAAACATGTACGTGAAAGCAAACTAAGGTGACTGAATCCCAGAACAAGAAAGCTGTCTTTTTGGTTTTTTAACTGGCTGCATGCATAAAATGAACACATTTTTAACATGTACTGTAATGCATCCGTAAGATTCATGCTGACTTCATGGAGCTTTGGCTCTGAATCATCCAGATGAGGGTATGTATTGTGGATAATCGTCTTCGTGAAACTGATGTGGGAGTTGTACTATTAAGGGTGCCTTCAATGCTATGATGGTGTCATATATATTTGTAAATGATCATACTTGTTTGGTTTTCTTTGCACTTGACCTTGTTTCCCTTAACTTTAAGCTGATGGGAATTTTTCCAGTTGAAAGGAGGTAGATGGCAAATAAGCGCATCTGTTTCCAGATTTAAAATTAAGTAAGTAGAAGTAGAAGGTAACCTGTCTGCAAATGAGAGCAAGGTTCAGTCATGTCCAATGTAGAAAAGAAAACACCGTAGTGTTTTTCTTCTACTGAGCCTACTGGTGAAAGACCCATAAGGAGACTCCRGATTTATGGCAGTCATATGTGTTTAGTGTTTGGGTGACCTGGACAGTTGGCAGGAGGGAGGAGATCAATACATTGTTAATGTAATGAAAAATACTGGCTGTCTGCTAGCGTCAGCCTGGGAGCAGACAATATTAATTAAATGCAATTAAATGGTAAGGCTATGTTCCGTTGGCACGTAAGAAATCATTCCTCCTCTTCTATTTCCATGCTTTGGCAGTGTGCCAAATTATTATCTCCAACTAACAAGCAAAGCTGCGATTTCTTCTCGCTGTTTAAGCGTGACTGACTTTGATGCAACACGAAAAACTTGTTAAGTATTAGCGTCAAAAGAGGAAGGATGTCTATTTTAACAAAAAATGAGGGAACGATGATTAGGTGGATTATAATGATATTGTTAAAATTTCCTAATAGAAAAAACTTGAGTCTGAAGCGGAGTTAGAGAGGGTCCAGCCTTTCCAGAATACGGATAAAATTGCCCACCGGATGTGTTATGGAGGAATCGGGTATGCCTCTAGAAAGTGTCTTCATCATACGCTTGCTGGTTGTACCTGTCAAATGGTAATGGAAGATTATGCAATTGCATTAAAAAAAGCTTGTTTGTGGATAGTACAGGTTTAGATAATATTCCTCCTTTTAGATGACGAGGGTCTCTCCTCAGTCTGGGACATTGGACTTGTGAAGAGCAGTATAGGGTGACTTTAAAAATAGCCACACAACCGTACGAAATGCAAAAGCCGAACTACAAGAAATAATTCAAAGACTGCATGGTACTACATGAGATCCTAAAAAACCCCATGTCTTGAAGATGTGGCGTGTCATTGTATCAGGCATTTTACAAGCTAAAGAAATCAATTTGACTTGCCTGATTTTCTTTGATATTTTGATAAATATTTCAAGATCCTATTATTTTTAATAAAAGATAGACATTCAAGAGACAACTTTAACTGCACACGGAGATGCATGCTAAACCTTTTAAATTAGAGCGGGAGTTGTCAACTTTTTATCATCTTTCCTCTTCTAAATTATTAATATGTAATTTTATGGAGGTGAGTAATCCTCATGGACTTAAATGCTTTGTTATATAGGAAGCCTGAAAATGCCGCCTTCTCCTGGTGAACCGGCGCACAGAGTACGGCGAGGGGCGGGACAGGCGCTGAGGAGGAGGAGGAGGAGGAGGAGGAGGAGGAGGAGGAGGAAGGTGAATCGCTCATCCCCCAGAGGCAGCAGCCCCCTCGCCCCGTCCCGGGCGCCCACGGGGCAGAGGTTGCCCCGCGGGGCCGCCTTCGTACGGCAAAGGGTGCAACTCCCGGGCGGCACCGGCAGGAAAGCGCCTTTCCCTCAGATGTCAAGCCTGAAAGCCGGGTGAACTGGCCGCCCGCCCTCACCCGGCTCGGGGCCCGCCTCAGGCGGCCCCGCCGCCGCGCACCCCCCGTGCCTTCACGTGCTTGCGGCCCTGGGGAGACGGGCGAGCACCGCCCTCGCCGCCCGGGGCTTGTCACGGCAGGGAAACGGAGGAGTGCCCGGTGCGCACCCCCCGCCCGGCGGCACCCATCCCCACGTCCCGAGAGGTGCGGCCCGGCCCGGCCGGGTCCCTCGGCGCCACGGTTCATCTGCAGGAGGCAGAGGGCGGGAAGATGGCGGCGCCCGGGAAGATGGCGTCGCTTGAAAAGATGGCGGCGGCTGAGGGGGGGAGGCGAAAGAGCTGCTGGTGCTCTACCACGGGCAGCTTTTTTGGTGAGGTGGCTCTGAACACCGGGAATAACCCTGATGTACTGCTTCATTTTTCTTCTAGCAGGTTGGCACTGCTGTATTTATGTTCCTTTTACCCCCTCAGGTGCAGACAGGAGATACAATCGCTTCAGCACTTTAATATTCCTACAAGCTAAATAGGGTGACCAGCCTTCTCAGCCAAAGGCCAGCCAGCAGAGATAGGGGAGCTTGGCTATTAAAATAGGCAACGTCACTCTTTGTTTTAGGATGCGTTGGCTTTCTTCCACACTGGGAAAGGTAACACTGTATTTTTGCTGTACCTTCACCGTGTGGGCTCAGGACAGTGGTGGTGGCTGCAGCCTGCCCCCTGCCTCAGCCATCCCGGTCTGGGGGCACACGGCAGCCCCACCTCGCTGTGGGTGAAGAAGGCCAACTCCCTTTCTAGCATCCGTGTGGTGTTGTTGGCCCTCCTTCCTCAGAGAACTGGAGCATGTTGACAGAAGGACACCATCAGCCCTATCCAAATGCCCAGCTGCTGGCACCTTGGGGAGCTGCGGTGCACTCCTATAGCTGCCATCGTGTGCTATAGTAGTGCTGGTACCCAGCAATCTGGGATCTGGCTCTGGTTTCATCCCCACATCCGTGTCTGGTGGGGAGAGAGTGTCCATCCTGATGTGGTCTTTATGTATGTCTTGATTTTTTTCTCTGAAAAATGCCTTCATCAGTAACCTGTTTCTTGCAAGCATCTAGAAAAGCAAACCTGCGGTTTTCTAAAATGATTCCTTAACTAAAGAAAACTGTAAAAAGTAAAAACATCCGTGGTACATTCACTGAACTACAACATTAGGGAAAAATATGTCTTCAGATACCACTGTACTATTTTTTGTATATATAATACACACAAAATTTTATAAATACTAGGAAAGTTACCTAAAATTGTAATTAAAGCACATATGGCATAAGCATAATTCAGACTGTTGTTAATCAAAATCTATTGGAGAATTACTACTCTAAGTAAAGTGATTGGGTGTTTGTTAAAACAAGGGCGTTGATGAGATTTTTTTCAAGGAGTCTAAAAGAAATAGCCAACAGCTCTATAAAACTTGAGGGGGTTGTGGCTCTTGCAGTCCCTCAGGACCCTTTGGAAGACCCATTCTTGGTTTACTTATTGTACTGTTGGCACAATAAAAGCCAGCAAAATTTAAGTTCTCTGTCAGTTTGTCACTGGAGATAATAGAAGGGGAGGATGAACTTGAGTAATTGTGATAGAGGAGTGATCTGCTTATTTTGTATAGTAATGAGATACAGCTGAAAAGAATTTATGTTCCAAATTAGCATGCAGGAAGGTACGGAATGCAAAGCAGCTCTGGTAGAGTAAGTGACTTTAAAAGCCTGACAGCAAATAGTTATTAACTGTTGTGCTCAATAGCACAATAACAATGCTCTTTTAGAAACTTTCTTATGTTGGTGATACAGTTGGTAACAGTTCAGAAAATAGCTGGTAGATCACAGCCAGGAAAGTACAGCTTTCAGAACAGACACATGAAAGCAAGGGATCAATATGTACTTTGAGGAGCTTTACTTCAGCGTACTTTTTTAAAGCTAGGTAAACAGATGAGATCTGGGGCCAGGTAGTCAGTGAATGGTTGGGGAGGCAGCTAAAGAGATTTAAATATGCTTTACTTTCAGCTTGAATCTTCAGATGTGGCTCAAGCTTCAGCAAGCTCTGAGGGTTGCAGGCTGTTCCAGTAGTTTCCTGAGGCTTGTTCTTCCCGTTCGTTGCTGCATAGAGCACTCTTGATTCTCTTTCTTGTCCAGGTAATTTAATAGAAGGAAGGTATGGGCTATTAACTGACAAGAACTGTAGAATGTTGAAAATGATGGTTATAGTGTACCTGTAGTAAAGGAGTAAAGAAATTTGGTGTAACTAGTGCAAAATTGATGTCTTGAGGAAAATAGGCTATGTTGAAGAAACAGTTGTTTTCCTATTATATTATATTTTGGCTTTTAAAGTAACACTGTTGAAAACAAAATGGCACCTACTAAACCAGTGACTGCATATGTGACTGGCAGTTGCCAAACAGTAATTATAAGGGGAAAAATCATTATCCACTGGGAGTTTGTGCATGGGTGACTAATTCAGGCTTTCTTTATTTCAAATGTCTGGTCAAGTTTCACTTCTGTTCTTCACTGCTTTCCTACCTCCCCCATGTTTACGTTCTCATCCCATCATGTTTCTCTAGCATGGAGTCCTGCTTAGCGCCTGGTAGGAACGACTTTTAACAGAAAATGAAGTAGCTACAAAGCAGAAACTTTCTCATGGGAAAATGTTGCCACATATTTCATTTGACTGAAAATATTTTTTTTGCCCAATCTGAAAAACTGATGTAGAATATTTTGCTTTATTGAATTGACATGAAGTGTTTGGATATGTTGAAGTATATGAATTGGGTTAAAAAACCTCAAACATCAGAATGTAGTTCTGTAAATCTTTAACACTTAGGAGATGCATCCTTCCCCTCACTCTGTCTCCTGTGAGCTGAAGTCCTAGACAGATTACATTTCCTGAAATGCAAAGTGGTCCCAAGAAGGTGATGGTAAATTAGGGAAATTGTGTTACTCTTGTCTCRGGAAAGATGTAGCCCAGTCAGGGAGAATGGAGGTGTTTGGCCTCCTGACTCTACTCCTGAGAACATCATCAGATTTTTTGAATGTTACAGGCTTTGTCACCCTTACCCCATAGGAATCCAAAACGTTGTTGCCAAAGTCGAGAAAGCATTTAGGAGAAGTCAGAAGAGACACGTACAATGTTCCAGGCTAAAGCAGGAAGAATAACTCGCAGAAAAACAAGATGGGGAACACTCTGAGAGAGTTCTACGGAAAAGAAGCAAGGTAAACATGGGTCAATAATGTCACTTTGTTAAGAAAAGAGATAACCATTGTACTAGGATATAATGTAACAGGAGTATTCCCTGTAAGAAGCACAGAAAGGATCCTTTTGGTCTCCTTAGCAGTGGGAAGACTAGTAACTACTGTATCTAGTCATAGACATACCTTAAGAAAAACATGAATCACATGAAATTTTTCCAGAAGAGAGCCGCAGAACTGTGGAAAGTGCAGGAAACGTGAGCAGTGTTTCCTCACAGAAGGAGCTGAGTTGTCCAGTCTAGAGAAGAGAACGTGTAGTGTAAGAACAACTTGAGTCACAGCTTGGTCCAGTGAACTCTCTTTAATGGTGGCCCACAGCAGAAGCCTAGGGAGGAGTGTAGAAACTGGGCAAGAGTAACTTGGTACTTTTTCAGAATACTGTGAAAGCTGGCAATGAGTCTGAAGCCATGGCACATCATTTTCTTGAGCCAGTGGTCGTGGCTGACTAAAGGGCTGTAGCAGTCTTCAGACATATGGTGTTGCTGCGGATAGGAAAGAAATACCCTGCTATTCRTATTCCTCAGTGGATGTGAAGTTGCAGGTGTAAATTTTAGCACAGGAGGTACAGGTAAGTGTTCAGAACAACTACGTAAGCGAGAGATAGTGGAGTGCTTAGTAGGGATTGCCAGGCAGAGTATACAGCCTTTATCCTCAGTCAGTTTTTAAAATAGTAGCCAAACCAAGTCTTCTTGGTGCAGGGGAATAGGGGCTGGAGTAGATTATCTGTGATTTTCTCTTCCCTCTTTTGACCAGTCATCAACAATTCTGTGTTGCTGTTCTGCAGCTCTAATTTTAGCAAAGACTCTTCTGTGCAGTACCAGTCTCATACTGTTCATGTGTCTGTTAATGTGCTTTCCATGTACAGACATTTTTCGATAATAGTACTTGTTCTGCCTCTTTTTCCTTTGCTTACGAGAATGAAAATGAAAAGAAAAAGGACATCAGTGCTCAATACGCTAGTATCTTTTTGTCAGATGCCTGAAAACTGTTAATGAAATGTACTCTTTTCAAGTATTGAGTGTTCTTGTAAACTAAAATGATATAAAATGCATATTTACAGTTACTTAATTCTTTTCAGTCAACTGTGGAGATACGTCTAAACCGTAGGGTGTAGAACTAAGTCAAGGCTTTGATCACTGCGTGTCTCAGGAGAATTCAAGCGCTTGTTAACTTCAGCTCATCTCCTGTGTGTAGTTGTAATATTTCCTGCCTTCTTGGATATTTATTTGTAGCCTGTGTATCTATGGGGGTTAGGTGCTTAGGCATCTGCATCTTTGTGCCTCTGTAAATCCGATTGTCTTTATTCTTTTTGATCAGATGCAGAGGGTGATGGTGGTATGTGTGCCAAACAATAGCGCGCCTTCCACCAGTATTCGTGGGAATGCTGGCTGCTGAAGTTAGTGATAGGGGTAGCTAAGAAAAGGACTCCTCCGCTCAGCTGTTATGAGCTTGTTTCTTTATGTTGAAGCCCTAGAATTGATTCTACCAAATCATCATAATTTCTCTATAAATTCAGTCACAAAACAGTGTCAGAGGAACAGCCATGTGCTGTATTTGGTATTCTGAAGTTAATGTTCTGCGTTTTATCTGATTCAGATTCTTACATGGATAGGAAAAAAAAATTGACATAGTAAGATGTATAGAAAAAAAGAAGACATGATGTTTCAAATGCTACTGTAGTCTGTAATCAGTTGGAATGCATTTAAATGCAGCAGCTAAAGAGAGGTGTTCTGAAAAGATGCTTTGCCCCCTCTGCCTTGACAGTCTTGATCATAAGTGCTCTGTGCTAATGCTTGATAGTTCTGGGAGCAGGATGCTATCTAATGTATCCTCTAACTGCTGGTGTAATGGGAAGCATGTGTTCCCTTAGCATCTGCTGCCAGATGTTGGCAAGCACTCAGGGACTGAGGCCATAACCTTGTCCCTCGCTGTTTGGGCATGCTGCCACTAGTATATGCTGCCAACTTGTACAGTTTTCAGGCCGACTGAGAATAGTACTTCGTTTTTGAATGTTTTTAGTTCGCTACTGTTTTCACTTGCCCATGGATGCCTAACAGACCAATGTCATGACACCAGGAGGGATGTTCTTAGGTTGATGCTACAGCTTGCATGTTAGGACTTCTTTTCCCCTCCACCTTCTTAAACTGCTGTTTAAATAAGCTGCCTGTGTTCGTCTGACAGATTCCCTGAAGAAGCAGCAGCTCTTTTTGAGATACCAGTCTACTCAAACCTTTCTGCAAGGATTGGAGGGCTAATGAAACTTTGAGGAAGCTCCAGTCTGCATTCCTCCTCTGTACCCTAAATGACACACTGCATCTTCAAGCCGGTATGGTRAGTTCATTCATTCATTCCTGCTTCCTACCAACTTAGGAGAAAGGATAAAAGTTGGGCTCCTTGCATTGTTCTCCTCCCCACAGGCTGACGTTGGAGATGGAAACTTCCTGCTGCCATCCTCCCTTTCCTCCTTTATCTCGCTACTTTTTTCATAGTGATTGAATATGCTTATTCCTTCTCTTTCACCTCCCAGAAGTTCCCTTGAAATGCTCCTTGAGTCTTGTGAATGGAAAAAGTAGGGGATTCCATTCTGTCTTTGTTCCCTGTGATTGGAACTAAGGAGAATTGAGTATCACAGGAGAGACGATGACAGTCTTTGTCACTTATAAGCCTGATCTTTACTGAGGATTTTTGTAAAGCTTAAGTTGTCTTTTGCCATTGGGTATGATTTGGAAATGTGTATAGCAACAATGGCTGTAACTCAGTAATGCAAAAGGTTAGAAAAGCGTAAGCTGAAAAAAATCTTTCTCTTCTGAGAGAAATTTCTTCTTCAACACACCAGGATTTAGGTTTCCTTCTAGATAATAAGGTTTGTAACATATATAATAAGTTTTCAATTGTTCTTCAGCCACCTCTGTTGATTTATTGGCAGGGAGTGAGGAAAAGCTGCTGTCTGAATTTTAGCATTCATTTCATGCAGCTAAATACTTAATTTGGGATGTATGACTACTCTCACAACATATTTATACTTTGATAAGGTATTATGAAATGCAGATGAACATTTCTTTAATGAGAACTGTTTCAAATCAAAATTTCTTATCTGATAATCTGGAGTTGATGTCTTAATTTTACCACACTCAGTCTGAAATTCAGCTTCTCTGTAGTACAGTGAAATCATGGTCATTCTAGGATTATTCCAAAGCATCTGGTTGGCTTTTAGGGAAAATCAAACATTGCTTTTACTTTTTGCTCATCAGATAAAATCCCTTGCTCTTGTCTGTCATTACTAGCAAAGGCTAATCATAAGAGTGTTATACTTTTGGGGGTGGGGGAAAGCCTGCAGGTAAAAAATGAGGGAGGTAACTCAAAATGTTTGGTTTTGTCTGTGCACAGGTATTTTCCTTTTAAATGCACACCACTTGAGAACAGAACTGTAAATTTTTGTTTGTTTGTTTTTAGAAGAAATGTGAATAAAGGAAGTGTATTTCTCTACTGTAAAATTTTGAGTTTGGTTGCTCTCTGCTGACAGTACTTATTTCTCCTTGATTTAAGAGCTCTTAAGGCTACTTAATGATAGAAGTGAATTCCAGATAATTTTTAAAAAGATTAACATAATACTTGCACGTAATAAAAGGTAACTGGTGGGAAATTAAGTACTGCTCATCAAGGTGAAGGAATTCAGGCTTTTGAGGTAAGTATTGAGAGTTAAGCAACTCCACGCCCTCAAGGCTGGTTGGATGTTCATGTGAATGAACTTAAACCAGCACTTTCCACCTTAGTTTGGCCTTGAGGTTATAAATATTTTCCTCTCAGTGCAGGCCTTGCTGTCATTATCCGTGTTTTACACCCTCATAACTTGATTACTAGTTGTGGCTATATCTTAAATCAATCTAGAAACTTTGGCTGGTGCAGAATGCTTAGTAGTGTATTGAGTAATGAAACTGGAGCATGGCAGAATTTAATGTTCTTGGCTGTATTTTAAGTGAATTTCATGGTAATTCTAGAGCGTAGCAGGTGAGTATTACTAGTGACAAATGCTCTTCCTGTCGAGCGCCGTGGATAGTAACAAGGCAGGCTTCCCTACGCAGCCCTGACAGTCTGACTTACAGTGATCTTATGGGATGGGGAAAATATCACTTCACTTGTGCACAAAACTCTGGTCTTTTCTGTGCCGGTAAGACTTTTCAACAGAGGCAGTAAATGAGCTGAGCACGTGTATCTCATAGAAACTAGCCTAAAGTCCTTTAATGTCCACAGGGAATGGAACAGGCTTCACTGTTTATGGTCTTGGTGGAAATTCCACATTGGCAAATGGCAGGAGATGCAGTTTCTCCACTTTTAAGATGAAAGATTGGTTTGTGTCTGGCTTCAATTTGAAGTTAAAGCTCCAGGGAGGCTATATCTTTGAAACCTTATTCTTTGCCCTGCTAATCCATCCCCTCCAGTGATACCTAAAAGCTCTACTTTTTTTTTTTTTTTCTCCCTTTCTATAGAAGATGTGTCTGTGCAACAGTCATTCCTTCTCAACATGTATCCTGGGAATATTGTCTTCCAAATGGAAAGCAAGAGAGTTTGCATGCACAGAGATTTGTATCCTGTCCTTAGTAGTCTGCTGGGTAGAACTGGTCGGGAAAGTTTTTGTTAAAAAAATTACCATCACGTGTGCCTAGGATGTGGGAGACTGAAATTCATGCATGTGATTTGGAGCAATCTACTTGAATTCAGGTCTGATACTGGGTAATGGCTAGTTTGGAATAAGCATGCTTTTTTTTTTTCTTCGTGAGTGTTCCTGAAAGGTGGCGATCTGATTTCATGCTTCAGCATGTCAGCATCCTTCAAGGAACAGATTTGTTGTATTTCTATCAGCCATGGCTTTGCTTTTTTAGGGATATTTATTAGGATGGAAAGCATGCAGAGAATTGGAGCAGGTGTCTTAGCTCAGTGGAAAAGAGCTGTGAGATCTCTGGGAACTGCAGGTGATTTGAGTCTAGATTTCACTTTTTTTCCCATCCCCTTTTATGTGAGCAGGCTGTCTGACATTATGTTGCAAGTGCCTATGCCTCCAGGGTTGCAGAGAAATGGTTTATTACCACCTACTGAATGATAGTTCTGGTTTTGTAACAACTCATTTTAGTATATTGGACTCCCATCAAAGTCTTTATGCAAGGTTAAGGTACCTAATTAATGAGGTCTAAGGAGACTACAGTTAGAAGTTGTGTACCAGAAGGCAAAGGAGAAATTGAGAGATTAGTTATGAAGTATAAATTGTACGCAGGACTTAAAATATACGGCCAACCTTATTCCCTAACTTGGTAATTAATGTACTTGCATATGTCATGCTCTAGCTTGCTACACAACAGATATATGGAGTAAGCAGAGTATGCACAGCAAAGTTTAATTTAGGAAGGTACATTGCATGGGTAGGGTACTTGGGTTCGCTGCACAGGTTACCTCTCAGTTGCTGTTGTAAGAATTTGTAGAAGCTGCTTTGGGTGTCTTGGAAGGATTTGTTTGTAAAGAAGAGTCTGAGTAAAAGGCCATGTGGTATAATGGCTCCTGAGAGATTTAGCAGCGCATGTCCCCGTTTCCTTAGCTTATATCCTTTCTAGGACTGTCTGTCTTTTCATGTAATTCAGTGATCCAGTCTGCCTCATTTGCTATGTCCCTACAGGAACAGCCTCTGCCTAAAGCTTTTTTTGCCTAAAAACAAAGCTCATCTTGTTTGAGGCGCTGAGGATGGTGGTGGCAGGCACTGCTGTGTCTGAAGGTGCTGCTGCCGTAGGCTTAGAAACAAACACAACCTTACTTATATTTTATTGTATGCTAATAAGTATACAGTATAATACCAGTATCTGATACAAAACTTCCTATGTCATTTGAAAACAAAATCTAATGCAGGAAAACTGTCTTTTCCCTACAATGCGGTAACAAGAAATACTGAATTGACTTTAGATTGTCTGCTGGTTCAAAGCCAGTGCTGGCTTCCAGAAGGGTCATTGCTCAGCCTTTTAATCTTGCTGGAGAACTCTCCAGCATGCCAGGAAGTGAGGAATATTATTTACATAGCAGCAGCACCAGAGGCTTCCAGGCGGAGATGAAGGAAAACATGGAGCTTTGTATTCTTTGGGCAGGTTTTCCTTTTATCTGGTGACCCAGGTAGGAGCAACAACTCTGTACCAATAGTCACTACTGTGCTTCCACCTTTGCTTCTTCAGAAGCAAATCCTGATTAAACATGATGCTGCTTGTACGCATGAGGAATCCCAAGGTAAACACTAGGCAGAGAGGGTTTAGCACACAGCAAAATCCCACCGTACACTGTGGCTAAGTGGGGAATGGGCTGTATTGCATCTTGTGGTACGAGATTTCTGTAAAGCAAACACAATTCAGAAAACTGGGTTTTTTTTTTTAAGCTTCTAGAGGATATTAAAAAGACTAGAGAGTAAATTTAAAAACTAATCTTTTTAGTGTTAGCTTGCTAGTTTTAATGTTACCCTCTGGCTAGCTCTGGTCATGCTATTAGCCTATAATTCTGGAAGCTGAGAGTCCGATGTGCTTGTTCTATTTCTGTAGCTGCCTTTGTTTTTTTTTTTCTTCTTGCAGCCAGAAGATAAGAATTCATTAACTCTCTCTCATCTCAACATCTACCTTTCAGGCTTTGTTCTTAATAGTCTTTAATAGTTCTGGGAGCAGTTGTTCCTTTTCATTTATTTGTTTTCCCTTTTTCCACTGCAGTAAGTATGCCAGGTCATGCTCAATTAATATTGATCAACTTCCTGAATTATGACTCATACTGTTATTGGAAAAATCTCTCTCTTTTTAGTAAGGAAATGAGATCCATCAGTGGTCTAACTACAGTTCAGAAAATTAACCTTGCAAATCCAGCAGTAACCTTTGTGCATCATTGAACTTCCAGCAGTGGGATATAATCCCGCAATATAATGCTGGCAGGTCATCTGCCAGCACCACTAGTCATTAGCTACAGAGCAGGAGCAAATAGGTTGGTGTTTGGGTTGGACCGGTGAGTTTTGTACCAGTGAAATGATGCTTGTGCACCCTGAAGAAAACTTTTCTGCTGTTGCTGTGCTGTGGCAGACCTCAGACCAAGCTAGTTTGTTTTCCTATTTTCACGTTTCTTGCTTTCTACAAAGAATTTTTTTTTCTCCTTTTTTTTCCTTCTTTCCCCCCTCTCCCCTTGCAGAAAGCAGTCTTTGTCATTTGCCACTACTACTGGTCATCCAGGTCTGCGTTGCCATCATCCACTGGCAGGTCTTAGTTTTACCTCACAGCAGTGATCTACTGAAATAAATTGCTCCTGGAAGATGCCTGCAAAAATAACTCCTGTCGTCCCTCCATATTCTCTACTGGTATTCTCGTGACTTGCTTTCAGTCTGTCCAAGTCTAAACCATCTGGCTGCCTGCCTGACAATACTTAGAGGTCATTCAATTTACATTAATAATCAGCCTTGTGGTACTCAGTAGGGTTGGCTCTGCAAAGTCTGAAAACATCTGGCTCTGAAAAGGTGGCTGAACTATGCAAAGCTAGGATGGAAGTTTTTCATACGGTCCACCTCTTGGTGGAGTAGGTCCCTGCAGGGGTTTCACACTCTTCACAAGAAAGAAAAAAACCCAGCAGTGTGATGGCCTCATGGCACAGCTTTGGACATTCAAGGTAACTGCTGAGAATCCTGGGGGGCTGTCTGGGGAAAAAAATGTGTCCATACAACTTGATCCTTCTTTTGTCTGTACCGCTTTAGTTATAGTAGGTTTTTCCCCCACCCCTTCCCTCTGAGAACAAGGCCTCAGTTTGTTCTCTCTATTAATTGAGTTGATACT
The DNA here is from genome assembly GCA_035582835.1 of Phoebastria nigripes. Taxonomy (NCBI): domain Eukaryota; kingdom Metazoa; phylum Chordata; class Aves; order Procellariiformes; family Diomedeidae; genus Phoebastria; species Phoebastria nigripes. The sequence goes on along the minus strand of JAYKAV010002877.1, from coordinate 12,441 downwards.
CCAGATGACTTAAAAAGGGGCAGGTTACTTTGAAAGTTTCATAGAAAATGCTGGACTAATGCCCCTCAGACTCGTCTGGCTGGAGAGATGTTCAGCAGATGCACCTCTGAGAGTCCTCCCCATGTGTTGGTAACATCTGCTTCTCAGTACATGTTCTTTTGGATCAGCTTTCCGACCTCTCAGTGAGCCAATTTCCCTGTGAAGGCCTGAGAGAACAGAGTAATTCTTTGCTAGTTAGAAAGGAAAAGGGAATGTGAAGCAAAGGAGCAAAACACAGAGGCTTTCGGCTCTTGACTCCTTCTGAGGTCCTATAACACTGATGCCAGGAGAGCCCATTAGGGCAATTTTGTCAGATTTTTATTGAAGAGATTCCTGTCTGGGTAGATTTTTTGACAGCAGATGTTATAACTAATTTAAGTGCACCTTCCTAAATTATAATGCTGTAAGGACTCATTATTTTTTCATGCTAATGCACTTCAATGCATTTAAATAGGCTTTCTTACCCTTCAAGATTAGTGGTGCTATGCAGGGGTGGGGGGAACGCACTTTAATAAAATTAATATTTAAGTAAAAGGTTAAAAGACCTTACCAATGGGAGGTGGAATGGAAAAATATGGGCAGAATTTTTGCATTCTAAAAAGCTCATAGTAACGGGTATATTTTGCTACCTTTAATTATTGACTGGCTAAACAGTTCGGTCAAGTAAAGTCTCAGTAAGCTGTGGATTTTTGGAGTCTGACACACCAAGATTTTAGGAAAGTATACAATTTGGGGCTTGATCACGATGCTCTTTCTTCATGGAAGCCATGCAATTATTGTTGACTTCTGAATTACCCTTTGCTGTTTAATTGAAAGTTGGACATGACCTGCCGGATCCCATTATATATAGTTTTAAAGAATTAATCTTGTGAAAGTATACAATTCTACTCTTCCCTTTTCTGTCAGTGTTTTTCAAGTTGGTATTCTGGCCACCTGCTGCTTCATCCTGTTCCTAGGTTGTTTTATCTGCATAAACTACTACTTAGCTGTCATTAGCTGTCTTGTATTTGAGAAGGTTCCTTGGACCTTCTTCTTAACATCTCATTATGGATGTCTAGTTATTATGCTGAACGTCACGTGGTTAAAATTGAGGCTGAGCCTCCTCCTCTTCCTGTTCTTTATACCATGAATAAAATTGGGTAATTATTTAGCATGTTCCAGCTATTTCTAAATCTTGCTGACTTCCCTGAAATACAAGTCCATTTATCCATTCAGACAAAAAAATCCTCTCGCAACCTTGTGTCTTGTTTTGACTCTGTCACTGTTTCTACTGTAAACCGTTCCAAACTTGCTCTCTTCAGTTCATCTGGAAAGATGATGCCAAAATATTATTTGAACAGAAAAGTCAAGTTTCTGTCACTTTGGCTTCCTTTCAAATTGCAATCTAACCTTTCTTGTCTTTGTTTGAAAGTCTTTCAGTCCTAAACTAGCTGAGATAAATATCGCATAAACATTTTACTGTATCTCCTGCCCACCAGTTACTTCTTTCCTTCAACATTTCTCTGTTGTGTTTCCCCCCCTCCCCCCCCCACCCCCGTTGCCTTTCCAGTGTGTTTCCAGTTCAGGGCTTTTTAAAAATCTTTTTGGTCATTCTATGTAGACTCTGTTCATTAGTTGATAATTATGGGAAGAATCATATTTAAAGGATATGGTGGACATATGGGTGTATGTTTTTGTATGTTAGAACTATTGTGGATATTTTGGCACCTAGGTAAGGATATAGTAGTGGTGGCTCTCATGTCCATACTCAAGGCTGTATAGATAATCTAGACATTTTACATGTTCTTTTTATTTTTTGCATTGCCATCTTTTCTTCTTCTCCAACATTTTGTATTGTGCAATCTTCTCCTGTGTGTTACTTTATTTTCATGCCTTTCATTGTTCAAAGCTTTGAATATTCGTTTGCTTGGAATATTAATACAAATTGTGGTGGTGTCTTAAAGGTATTAATAGAGTGCTGACCTAAAATGCATTGTTTAAATAGGCTTGTCTGCTGTGTTTAGTGATGTCTGGATATGTATGATCTCTGTTCCAAAATGCCTGAAAATAATTTCTGAACGTGTGAAATACGAACAATGTTGTAGCTGTGATTTTCTCCCTGTTTACTTTGAATGCTCTCGTAGAGACTTCTCTCCTTTGTGAAAGTTGCTTTTTTAAATCTGAGGTTAGTATGCTGAAAATTTCTGCTTTGGTTGATTTGCTTAATAAATAGTTAAATATTTAAAATATCCTTTTATCTCACTTATTTTTGTTGACCTGGTTACTGGTTGGGAAAATCAATTTATAGCAGTGCAGCAAAATACTTACGAAGGATCACGATACTGATAGACATCTTCTAGAAAGAAAATCCAGTGTTTGCAAAATATCTGAATGTAGATGTCTTCAGTGAGCAAAAGGATTTGTACTTAGCTTGACTGGGTTACAAATATAGTCACCAATCTGCAACATGTAATTTGAGGAGATACAATTAAATTAATTTGAATATGACAGTATGTAAAAATTGCTTTCATGGCTTCATATATATATATAGTACAGTTTCTTGTTTTATTGGAACTTCTAGCATGAAAAAAAGGACGATTGGACTAGATCCATACCTTTTATTGTTGGACAGAATTGCCTCTTCCAATCTGTTTTTTCATAGTAGCTAGCTTTCATAGATAAATGAGAATATTGGTATTCAAAGAGGCACACACAGACGCATTAAAGTTTTTTGGTAATTATGGCAAAGCAGATGGTTGCTCGCTACATTTATAATATTGCTTAAATTTTATTTTGATTCATTAATGGAAACCATAAAATCACATAATGAAGCAATAGGGACAAGCCAGAAATGGAAAACAGACTATTAGCAGTACTTCTATTACCAAACTCATAAAAATTAACAAGTAAACACAGAAAACATAACTGTCACGTTATTTATACAGCTTTCTTCTAGCATAAATATTATTGAATATACCAGGTAAGATTGCCTGTAGTGCTGAATGAATCAAAGAATTTGCTAATAAATTGTATTTGGATGACTCTTCTCAGAAGTTTATAGGAAAAAAAATTTTTCAAAGAAAAAAAAAAAAATCAAGTGTTTGATTTTCTGTTTTCCTAAATGTATGAACTCCTTCTAATACGAGGCATTTCTATTGAGTTTCTTTTTAATTGGACTGCTTCCTGTAGTAACAATAAGAAAGATTGTATTCAAAATATATTTAATTCTTGATTTATAAAAAAATAGTGTGCGTCCTGTACTCTTCTCCCCACCTAAGCCATCTGTGTCCAAATCCTTCTGTGCCTACTTTTTCGTAAAGTTCAGGCCTTTAAATCATAAACCAGCATGTTTTTCTCTGCAGCCTGAATTTTAGCTAAATTCCTTTAAGACAATATTCATGCCATCTAAACTTAGATATTTCCTGAGGCAACCAGATTAGGAGCCAGGTTGGTGAAGGTGCTTCCCCTAGCCAGAGGAAAAGAGGTACCCTCACAGGCAGTCCCGCTTGTGCCTTCAGTGGGGATTTGCATGTGTTGTGATTATCAGCCAACTCTTCATAAAGGCCTTAGGCTAAGTTTTATAGCTTTTGGAGTTTTGCAAATGGCAGGGTATAAAAATGCTGTAAAACTTCGTTTGGATTTGATAAAACATCACTCTTCGCCATATGAAGTGGCCTTCCTCTCATCCTTTGGACCCTTGTTCACTACAGTTCGTTCATGGTACCTTTCACCCGTGACCTCTTTAGGATCATCCCAAGTTTATAGCAGTGACTACCACAAGCTGCGTAGTCTGTTTTACGGCCCCAGAAGAACTTTTTCAAATAGTTTCTATTGTTTCCACTTAAGCCAGAGGTGGGGATGGGGAAAACAGATGATGTGTCTCTGCTGTGCCAGCTCAGGAGGAGTTCTTCCTTAGCAGCCAATAGCAAATGTATATATATTTTCTAATCTGATCTTCTGAATAAGACTGTACGTTGTTCTTGTATAGTAATAACAACTTTTTATGGTTGTAAATCCACCGCATTTTATAAAAAATGTGAATTTTCTGTGGGCTGTATTGCTCCCCTCTTATCACATTCTCATAACTCTTGTGTCTCCCTTTAATGCTTCTAAGTGGTTAGGCAACTCTATTGAGGACAAAGTTATGACACAATAATTTCTTTTTTATTGTTCCGTTATCTTGTCTTTCCAAGTTGAGCATAGCGCTCTTTCTTCCTCTCCTTTTTTGCTTTGAATTCCAAAAGTTGACAGTAGGTTATTGCATGTCTTGACTTAAAGGACATTACTTCTACTGTGAACCTGACGTAATGGGCTGTTGTGCATAAGACTTATTTCTGTATCCCCTCTATTCCTGAAAGCAAGTTAGTACACTATTACTGAAACTAGACAGTTATATTGTGTTTAATTTCTAGTATTGCGTCTATTTATAGTAATTGCAGCAACAAGAGAACAGCATACTTAAAGTTAAGCATTTTGGAATTGTAGGCACTGTGCAATACTATCAGCTCAAATGCCAGCTGCATTCCACAAGCACACTGTTACTTCTTGTCGGGGTTGTCTGCTGCTTTCTGGGTCCTGCAAATAAACCCTTGAATCAGCAGAAGCTCTGTAGTGACCACATGTGCATGTTTGACCGGGATAGCCCCATAACACATTGTTGTAGGATTTTGAAAAAAATACAGGATACTTCATTGTCGCAGATTTACCCTAAAATTTGGGATTTTCCTGTGAGACCCTTTTCATCCACAGGCTTGGAAAGTAGCACGTACCTAGCACCGTGCTAGGACACTGCGGTCCTGCGGGATGCTGTTCTCTAGGTCCTAAGTTTACTTATCCCTGTAGGGGACTTGTCTCCTCTACCCCATCCTTTTAAGATGCATGTCTGTCACGGATGAGTGGAATGCACCTCACTCAAAAGAGAGAAGCAGCAATATGGTTTTTTGAGGTAAAATAATTATTTGTCAGAGTTCAGTAAATTCAATGGAATTTAACAAAGTTTAACAGAGGTTTGCCAAGATTCAGTAAGTTTGATGGCAAGGTTCACCTTATTAATCGCTGCATGGAAGAAACATACAAAGGAAAATTGAGTTAGAACCAAGTTAGAATGATTCACACAGAGACCAGAGATGCAAAGGGTAAGGAAGACCCTCCCGTTGAGTCACGAGGTTCGGAGTGGACCCCCTTGCTTTTTAAACTCCTGATGGAGCTTAGGTGCCGCTAGGTCCAGTCTTAGTCTCAGACTTGGTTATCTTACATTTTTGGGCTTCAAAACCACCTTTCGAAATATTTTTCTGAGGCACCTTCACTCCCTTGTACATGAGCCAGGAGCTTTCGAGCTCGCAGGTTCACCACAGAGCATGAGGCCTGTTGCTCCTTAGTCAGCCTGAACCAAGGTACGGCTAGGGGTCAAGTGCATCCATCACAATGTCACAGGTGCTGAGGCGAAAGGGTGTCTAGAAGCAGCTCCAGAGGGAGTAGTCCTTGCCAAGTGGAGGGGAGGAGAGAGGATGGTTCTTGTCTCTATTTCTACTAAGTCTTTAGCAAAACTTCCATGGAATTCTACATTTGCTGGCTGCTGTCTTCTGAGTAAGGTCTTCAGGATACAGATCCAGTGTTCGCTTGTTGTCGCTGCATATTGGCAAAAAATGGGATTTATTGAGGCATTTTGTCTGTAATTGTTATGATATAAACAAAGGAATAAATGTATTAAGTATTTTATTTTTGCATGTTAGAGAATGATGCCATAATACACGAACAGCTGTAGCCTCTAATGAGGGAAGATGGATGCTGTATATAAAATCAATCTATATGTGTTGTTTATACAATGACAGCATTAAAATGCAAAGAAGCTGCCAGTCAAAATGCTGACAACATGCAAAACTGTAAAATAGTGAAGCAAGTGCTTCTGATGTTTAGTGATGAAATAAATGTTTGTCAGCTCTCTCAGTTTAATGCAACTCTACAAAGAGGAGAAAAAGGGATATATTATGAACGTCCATCAATCATCTGTTTTGTAGCAGTCACGTATTTCTCTTTGATAAAATCCCAGTCAGAAAACACTCCTGTTGAGCTATGCATTATGTCATTATATTGTAATTAAATCAATTCTTTGAGGCCAAGAGTTCATACAAGGGAAAAAAAAAGCATCAAAGGTAACTATTCTGGATGTAGTTCCAGACCCCCTTTATTTGAAAGGACTGAAGATCAAGACAGTTTCTATTTTCGTCTCCACTACTTAAGTCTTCAGCACATCTCTTATTTTTGTTGTTCCTTAGCTTTCTGTTGCTAAAGCGGAGTGTTCCTGCTGTATCAAATATTGTAACTCATCTGTAATGTTTCCTGTTCTTTCTCTCCTTCTTTGTTTCCTAGCTCTTTTCTATCTAGCTATCTTTAATATTTTGGTGTTTGCCATAGTAGCAGACAAAATAATTTCAATAGCCTCATATGCCCATGTTCTACAGCCATGCTAATACCCTGCAGCACCCAAACCATTCCTTCTGTATCGGTATGCAGTACAATTACTGTAATTCACCTGTGTGTGTTAGAAATTCACTGCAGGATGAATGCAATATGGTATAGCACTTTCTATAGCATCTTTCATGTAAAAAAATATAACTAGGTGCTTTGCAGGATGAATAATAGAACTACAGAGCTAAATAATTTATTTACAGGGATAAATAATACAGAAAAGCAGAGAGAGAAATTAAGAGGCAAAGCAGGAAATGAGTTTTAGCTTTAACAGGAGTTAGAATTGATAAAGCAAAGAAGCTTCAGAACCTTGGTAAACCACTGAAGCAAAGCAGCTTCAGGCCAACTTTCCATTTTGGTCTGACTTGATCATTCAGATTTGAGCTGTGATAATCACAACTGAAATGTTGCCCAAGCTTTTTATTCACATCATTTAGAAATCTGACCAGGCTGTTTACAGCATTAGGTGAACTAAAATGCAGACAGAAAGCTAACCTTACTAAGACTGTTTCTCCATCTTTGTTTCTCTAGCGTCTGTCCAAAAGATACAGGATTTTAGTGAAACTTTTGCATTTTGGCATAATTGTAAAGCATGAAATGGGATTTTTTTTTCACACCCCACCCCCCCCCCCCCCCCCCCCCCCCCCCCCCCCCCCCAAAGGGAAGTTGACTATGGTGTTAAGTAAAACAGAACTCTTCAATCATATGGGTTGAGAAAGCTTATGTTACAAAGGACCTTCAGAGTGAAGTCAAGAAGACTGCATTAATGTGGAGGTAAAAAGTAATTGAAAGGAAGGCTGGTTACCTCTCATGGTCCAAGAACATGGTGTTAGTTGCAGACGTGGAAAACACTACCCGTATTCATGAACTTTTTCCTAGGAATTAGTTCTGCAGGATTGTGTCTTTAGCCTAAGTTGTTCCTTGGCTATTTCTGTGTTCCACTTCAGTTTTCATTCAGCCTGGGGTGCAGAAGAGTTTACATGCAGGAATTCAGTACCGTTGTAGATACGTTGCTCTCTGGAATATTTGTGGGTTCACCTGATCCTTTATTTTTACGATGCTTTTATTGCTACAATATACATCTCAGCAAGATACAGTAAAAAGAAGGGAAATAAAAGCTTTCCAACTAAAACTATTCATTATGGCAAATGAGATGTAATTCTTTAATGCTGTGGGAATTGTCACACCTGGTAAACTTCTGGTAGCAAAGGTAAGCTGATCCCTTCCCTGTTTGCTCATCCTGTCCAAAGTTGAACTAGTTTTCCTGGGAAAACCAATAAAAATGATTTCAAAGAGGAATGAGTGATACTCACGTAACTAGAGATGCATAAACATAACTGTAGCGAGGCAAGAATATGAAAGCAGGCTTTCTCTGAGAAGTTGTTAGAGGTATGGAGGAGGGGAAATTTTTTGAGATCTCACCCACAGCCTTCATCAACTGTGAAAGACATGAAAAGCTGAGTAGAAGAGCTTGTTGTGAGTCTTTGAGGCAGAACTGTAATTTAAAACGCTGAATTGTGAGCCCTGTGGGTTTGAATATCAGATATTTAATACTGTGAGTGATAATGCAAGGAGGTCTTCTTATTTATACTACATAAGCATTAATGCAGCAGGGAGCTTAAGTATCTTTCCCTTCAAGCAGCTGATGCTAAAATGCAAAGGAAGCAAAGTATGCATTGCACTGAATTTCTTTGTCTGTTAAATCAAGCTATTACATACCAAGGAAAAACTCTTCCCTTAGAGCTGAAGATCAGGTTGGTTGTTTTTTTTKTTTTTTTTTTTTTCCTTCCTTTGTAATTACAACCAGTGAAGATGAATTCTCTCAGCCCTCCTTCCTCCCACGTTTCCTGAATAGCCACAGGGGTCTAATAAATGACCTCTAAAACTCAGGTACTTGGATTGTATTACAACACAGAAATGCTCTTTCTGAAACAAAGTGAAAGTAAATTTCATATTGGAACGTACTTCTAACTGAAATACTGAAACATATTCTTAAATCACATGGCAGAAAACTGTGCAGCTACTAATTTTCATGTGAAAGGTAGGTGCAGGACCATTCACATTCTTTTTTTTTTTTTTTTTTCTTTTTTTGGTGAGAGTGTTTTGCACTTTTTAAAAGTTGAGTCTCTTCTTAAATATATAAAGCTTGCTGCAATATTTCATTAGAGTAGAAAACTTCAATGCAAATATAAAGCTCGGCTGAATGATGCTATAATCCCAGTCACCTGAAATTAAAGAAATACATGTACATAAATTACTCCCGATGTCTTTAAAACTCTAACAAGCAAATTTTTCTGCAGACTCTCATGAAACTTTCTGAAGGTCTAGATGAGATCAACTCTTGTGCAGCAGAGCTGCAGCTGAAGTTCCCAGTCCTGAGTTCCCCAAACCTCTGGAAAAAACATTGTAAGGATGTCACCATGGGCACCCAGAAGCTAAAGGGTATTTGCCGTAGGCTTCAGCGAGGGCCGTTGAATTTAGTTTCTTTATCCATGCTTATATGATTCATACTGCAGAGGTGCAGCAACTGTGCAAAGCATGTATTTTTATTAAGTTCTAACCTTTAACTCATATTGGTTTAATGACTAGAATAATGATGAAACAGGAATAACTTGTAATTGTTAGTGTTTTATGAACATGGGTTTGTATGATTTATCTGTGATTTGGTCATCAAAGTTTCCTTAACTTGACTTTGTAGCCCTTCTTCTGGGAAAACAAAGAGGCTGTTGCATGTCTTGAGTCTTAAAAAATCCTGCAAAATTACCCTGTCTGCAAAACACTAATACAATGAAGTGATTGATGATATCTGTTCTCTGAAGACTCTGAACTTTCATGTATATTTTTCAATTTGCTTAAGCTTAGTTATTGAATCTTTGCAGTGTTCTACTAAACTAAACCTACGGTGCAGAGAAATTGTCTGCATCTCAGATACAATGTGAGTCAGGCAGCTTGGTGGCTTGGGAACTGGTGCTCCATTCAAGTATTTCAAAGCTGATAAACTGCAGGCACAGCATAAACCCAATTCTTCTGTGGTAATCGACCCCCCCACAACAGCATGTTGTTGAGCACACTCATATTCACAAACCACCTCTCAAGGAGCATGTATTTAGAAAGCACAGAGATAAGAAACTATCTAAACTCTTGACCATAAAACTTGAGCTTTTTTAACTGAAAATATTTGAAGTGAAAAAGCAGCTGGTGTTCTGTGACAGGGTTTCCTCTTTTTTCACTCAAGTCTCAGCTGTGTTGTGCAGGTTTTCCTTTGTTGTGTGCTGAGTTCCTTCTTTCATTAAAGACGCTTCAGAAGCTGATATGAATTACAAACTACCAAGATACATGGAGTGGAAAACAAGATCAAAGTTGCCTTATACCACATGTCTGTTAGTGCAGTTGGATGCAAAGAAAGATCTTACTTTGTCCTGTCAGATAATCTGCCAGTTGATTCACTGTTATGTTAGCTGCAAATTTGCCCTTTGTAAATTCTTGTGTAAACATGAAGAACACACGATCCTGAAAAAACAGTAAGACCAAAAGCTGTAAGTACTCTCAGTGTGTGTGAGGGGAGGGTGTTCTGTGGTGTGTTCTGGTTTTGGTTTTTGGTTTTGTTTTTGTTTTTTTAATACACGGGTAAGAAAATTAAAATGACGAAAGTAGCATTCAGCTTGAAGAGTTTTCCAAGTGAAATAATATTAAGAAATGGATGGGTTTTTTTCAGTCTTCCATTACTTCAGTGATACATTATGTTCATTGCTCCAAGAACTGTGATTTTCTAAACTAGATACTCATTTTTACAAATAAGCTGCTAAATTTCATTGCAACACAAAGAGGATGTAATGAAGTCCTTAAGGCTTTTAAAGAAGGTCAGTGAGTTTTAAGTGATCTACAGTGTATGGCAGTCCAATAAATATAGTTGTGCTGAAAATTTATATATAAAAGCAGCAAAATTAGCTTTTTGTCAATTTTAATGGAAAATGGCAACTCATGGCTTTTTATTTTGTAACTCGCTATCCTTCTTTCCACTGTTTATTCTTTCAGTTGCAAGGTATTTTGGTCACATTGCAAAAAATATGCACTCAACATAACTCCTTTTAAATACATTTGTTCAGTAAAGGAGCTTACACAGAACTGTTACTTACTGAGGTCTTGTCGCCTTTACCATGGCCCAATGAGATGGGCACCTGCCAGTTGCTGTATGGCCCACCAAGGGCCAACCCTTTGAGAGTAGCTCTTGAAACATTGTCTCTTCTCTATAGTTCATGCTTTGGAGCAGCAGTGACTGCAGCCCAAGCCTGCTGTTCTTTCAAAGTGGTTTTGTTTATGCTAGTTCCAGCCTTTCTGGTTCCTGAAGATGATCTTTGTTTCCCAGTATTTTTCCCTTTTTTTTTTCCTCCTCAGTCTGCCCCAAAACCTTGTAAGTGTGGAATTCTCTTGCAGCATGAAAAGGTGAGAACTCCTCCTGTCAAATTATACCATGACTACACACTACTCTCCTTGCAGAGAAGGGAAGGATAGGAGAGATGAGTTTGATCAAGAGGAGAATATGTGATTATATTGAGGATTTACAAGTGCTTCCTAAGTGGTCTCTGTTGGCTTCTTTATGCCCATTTACCTTCCTTGCTGTTTTTACCTTCCATTTTGAAAATGGAAGACTTTTTCTCTCCAACTGAAACTTTAACAATTCCAAAACTGTTACTGAAACAGCCTGTGAAGGCCAAGTGATGTACATTCTATTTTAATAAACACTAGTTTTAACCTGTGTTGGGGTGCCTTTAGTTAACCTTTCTGCTGGTTAACCCAACAGAGAATAGGCAAACAAAGTGGTCTGAATTAATATAGAGTATCAGGAGATATCCTTTTTTTCCTGCTTTATTGCTATGTATACGTTATATCCAATTAATCTAACACTTGCTTGGAAACTTTTCCTCAGATATTACAGACTTTTTTTCCACATTTCCCTGTCTTGTTATAACATCCTTCATTTATCACGTTGGCACTGAGAGGCAGTAGATTGAAGTGCTGCTGCTGTTCTTCCTCTCTTTGTTCTTTGGTGATTGAGTATGTTTGCATGCTGCAGGTACTGATGAAGCTCAGCCTTCATACTGCTTAGCAAATATGACTCATCTTCCTCTCTCTCAAGCCCAGTGCCTCTTTTTGCCACAGACTTCCATGGTGGTGATGATAATGCTGCTGCATTCAAACGAGACACAAATTGTGCTTTTTTTAAGGCATAAATATTTGTGGACATGGTTGACATTGGTGGCATTGTGTGACTTGAAACAGAGTTTGTTTCCATGGGAAACAGTGAGCTAAGATGTGTAGTAAAGATGCTCTAAGATTAACCTGAAGTGAGCGACAACCCCTTTATTTCTTCATTTAAGAGATTACAATGAGATGCAGTATCCTTCTTGTTCACATCTTTATTTAATTCATCTTTATTCTGCTCAATTTTCTATGAAGAAAAGCCTTATTTTGTGCCTTGTTCTGGTTGTCACACAAAAAAGATGTAGGAAGATGCAACAGGGCTGCAGAACAGCATTGCTTATGAAATACAGCCTATAGAAATGTGCCTTAAAGTAGGAATTGTCCTTTAGCTTTTTCACTTTCTAAGTCTCCTCTTTCAAATGATTATAACAAAAAAGGAGAAGACAGTCAACAGCCTAAGGGTTTCTCGCTGAGCTGGACAAAAGAGTAAAAAGATAACTTGAAATTGAAGTGGTCTAATTAAAAACAGAAAAAAAGGTGCAAATTGAAACTCATTAACTTGTGTAGCAGCTACACTGAGGTGCTACAGATTTTCTAGTACTCGAAGCACCTAAATCAAGAATCTAGATATATTTTTAAAAGCCCTAAGACTTTAATTTAAGTTGAATTTGGCTTCTTGCAAAAATTACAAAAAAAAAAAAAAAAAAAGGCAGATTTGTGATGTGGGAGGGTTGGTAGAGGTGATTGTAAGGT
>JAYKAV010002865.1:686570-812205 GCA_035582835.1 Phoebastria nigripes | reverse complement strand
ACTACTAAACTGATATAATGAATGCTTATAACAAATYTGTTTTAACAGGTCAGGTCAGATGTGTCATTATCTCAATCCTTCGTGCCCCACGTTGGGCGCCAAAAAGGACTGTTGTGGTTTAACCCGGCAGGCAGYCAAACACCACACAGCCGCTCGCTCACTCCTCCCTCCCCTCAGTGGGATGCGGGAGAGAATCAGGAAAAAAAAAAGTAAAATTCATGGATTGAGATAAAGACAGTTTAATAAAACAGAAAAGGAAGGAAAAATAATGATAATGATAATAATAATAATAATAATAATGATAGAATATACAGAATGAGTGATGCACAATGCAATTGCTCACCACCCGCTGAGCGATACCCAAGCAGYGATTGCTACTTCCTGGACCACGCCTCCTATTTATATATTGAGCATGATGTCATATGGTATGGAATACCCCGTTGGCCAGTTGGGCTAGCTGTCCCGGCTATACTCCCTCGCAGCTTCTTGTGCACCTGGCAGAGCATGGGAAACTGAAAAAGTCCTTGACTAGTAGACTACTTAGCAACAACTAAAAACATCAGTGTGTTATCAACATTCTTTTTACACTAAATCCAAACCACAGCACTAGGAAGAAAATTAACTCTATCCCAGCCGAAACCAGGACACTGTATGTTTTTTTTCTCTAGAAATTTTCATTTTCTCAAAAGTGACCTTTTTGCTCTACAAAAAACTTACAGAAAACCTTCAGAGGGCTCTAATGAAATCTACATATGAAACAGGTATGGGCATGAACATAGGTCACAAAATAACAAAATTTCTGATTTCAACTGATTACCTCCAGTTCCATGATCAGGAGCTGTAATTTCATGTTTTAGAACAGTCCTACACTACTGTCACAAGCACAATGTTTCAAAAGACCTTAAGAAGACACTTCAGAACAATCAAAATATTTAGAAGAATTAAAAACTAATATTTAAAACTTTCAAAACAAAAATGTTTCAAGATGTTTGCTATTATAAAAATAACAGAGTTCACACATGCATTGGTTTATTCAATTTTTAGACAGAGAAGTTGCAATCCATTCTCATGTTTACTAGTCCTTAGGTTAGGAATCGTCTCTCTGTCCTCAGGTGAAAACCATCATTTGAACCATTTCAGCATTTTTTATCTTTTTAATCCTTTAGAATTACACCAGAGACTCTGATTCTTCTTCAAGGGGTTGATATGAGAATAGACTTTCTACCTGAACTGTTTCAGCCACTGGGAATTGTCATTCATTTCATTATTTTCCCCACTGAACAGGAAAAACAAGTACTTATGGGCCCCGAGAGACACAGGCATGGATTTAGCTCACTAAGACCTGAATGCTCCTCTAGAAGTATCTTTTTCTGTCCATTGACTACAGACAGGACTCGCAGTGTTTACAATCCTATATTAGGTATCTTAATTAAGAACCCAAAGTTAATCTCATTCAGTGCCTTGCCTTGTGCAGTGCTGACCACATTGTTCATGTTTCGTAAATAGCAAAAAAAAAAAAAAAAAGAAAAGAAAATAGAAGAGGAAATAAAACCATTGGTAGTTGACATTACAGATGTGTATTTATATGTCACAAACCTCAAGCATGTGGATGATCTTCCACATCAACCCAAGCCAATCTAACTGCTGGCTGCAGCACTCCTGCCTTTACCCATAGGTCCACCTTCCAGCCCCATTGCTCACTGGACATTGAATTAAACTTTTTTAGGAAAATCAACAGAATCCTCCATCCCCTCCTCTCCCAAGAGCAAACAAAACCAACATAAAGAATTTAGTATTTTTTATATACTCACCACACTGCAGCTGCAGCCTTAGATGTCACAAAAGTAATCATAAGTGGTTTGTGCTTTCTCTTTTTTCTTTCATTTATTTTAGGTGATGAATGTATGTTTTCTTTAACTTACCAATGACCACAAAAACTGAGCAATTCAGGATCACTTGATGACTATGCTTTGGAGCTCAGCCACTTTCCATACATATTTTAGATTTAGTTGGATTTCTCATACTAGCTYGACTGTTGCCAGGAGCTAATCCGAATTACACTGTGTGGTCCTGTACTGAAGGTTAAGCTTCAAACCTCTGAAACTGGCAGAGTTATGAAATCCTCCCTTGATCTATTGCTGTCAGTAACCAGCAGGGTTCCTGCCTTTCAAGATGGGTGAGTTATGCTGGAGATCAGTCTATAAAAATGTGCCTGTAAAGGTGAATATTCCTCTCTAAAGGTGCTGGCTGGTTTTGTTATGTGCTCTAAGATTTAAATACCTTTCTCTGAAATGTGTGCTCCTCCTCTCGAAAGACAGACTTGAAAGTCTTTTTTCTGTCCCACTGTTTAGTTAATATCCCTTTCCATTCTGGCAGAAGTAGAGCATTTCTCCTGTTAAGGTGGACTCTAGTGGGACTTTTAATTCCATTCTGTGCCATGATCCATGTCTGAGCCCTCCCTGAATCTGCTCCAAGCAACGCTCCCATTTCAGAGCTCTGGGAAGGGTGAACTTGGTCCAGCATCCCCCAGGCTGTCTGAGGATGGCTTTTCCTCAATAAATAGAAGGTTGGAAGTATCATTTTCAGGTGACATTTTGAAATCGTATTTTTCAGTTATTTGGTACCTCCAATAATACWTTTTTTTTTGAAAACATTACCACAACCAAGCAAGATGTAAAATAGGAAATAAAAATATATTAATTATACAAACATGTCAAGGGCAGCGAAACAAAAAGCATTGTCTTTACAGTTTTCAGACTGCAGTCTAGTTACAAGCCTTTTGGGGGTTTGCTGTCTTTGAATGCTGCAATTACTTTATACATATTAACATGCTTTGAGAATGTGACAAGAAATTAGATATATAACATCTTTTTTGATAAAGAAAAAGAAGAGGGGAAATATATTGGAAGTAAGCAGTTACCATAGTACAGGTGGGTTTTTAGTTGTTTGGGGTTTGTTTCTTCTTAAGTAAGRAAAAGAAGATAAAATAGGGAACGGTAGATCACTAATATCAGAACAGAAAAAAAGGTTCACACACAAGGCCAACAATAACGAAGTATTTTTGTGGGAGGGTCATTTGCTTAAGTATATGAATGGATGAAAGAGAATTTATTAACAAGCAAGTAGTTCCATTCTAAGTACATATGAAAAGAAAACCTTTTTAATTTGGTTTGACTATGGCTATTGCTTGACTGTCTGAAAGAAACCAAGACCAGTATCTGYTTTTTTTTAAATGACCATCTGAATAAGATATTTAAGTAGTCAAACCTAGTTCTATTTTCATTGGATTTAGTCCTTGAGAAAAATCTCACAGAATTTTCTTTTAAAGCAACYGATTGCTCATTATGACATATTCTGATTGCTTGGCCAGGAATTAGTACAGCACATCATAAAGCAGTGAGACCTTTTAAAATTTTGACTAGTATGAAGCATCCTAATAAGAGGTCCAACCACCACAACACCAGGTAGACAATTCATTGCTGTCAGGAGCAGGAAAAATATGACTAAGCATATAGCTATGTATTTTCTGTCTCACTGACTTTGATATGGGGATCTATTTGCAAATTACACCACTTTCCTATAATTCCTTTATTTTATTTTCTTATTTTATTAGTTGTGACATTCTTTCATTTAAATTACAAACCAGAGAAGATTATGACATCAATTGTTAAGGTACAATAAGTCTAAATTTTATATTCTACATTTTTTATTCAAGTACAAAAAAATATTTTCCTTGGAAAATCACTGGTGAGCCTATTAGCCACACAGAAGTCAGATAAAACTCCTCCTTGTGTACAGTGGCATCTGCCACACTTAAGCTGCATAAGTGCTCTGAGGGCCTCTATGATGGCTTCAGGACTTCCTTAACTTACACAAAGTTGACAATGGCCCCAAGCAGCCTTTCTGCTCATTTGCTAATGGTCAGAGTAAAATGCTGCTTACCCCTCATTCAGTGAAAATTACCTGTAGCCTGTAAACTTTGAGACGGTGTGGGGGCAGGGTGCGGTTATAGGCTTTCTATTACCCAACCAATCCATTCCATCAAATTTATTTTTTGGGAACCAAAATTATTTGATGTGGCTTTGCATCAGCACAGAGAAGAGAGAAGATTACGAGAGATGAATATTTGCAGGACATAGGATGTGAAAATCACACCCACATCCATACTAAAGCCCTCATGGAGATGGACTATTGTCAGAAATCACCTGAAATATTTATCATGAATTGGAACAGGAACATTGAGCTGCTTATGGTGCCAATTTGCTTATAGATCAGATGTCCTACTATATAGGACTACTTAGGACCTTTTCTTAGGGGTTATTCTAGGGCAGGTTGAAATACTTCATCAGAGAGAACTGCCATCCTCATGGGAGTTCACAGGGCCATAAAATGCACATGGAATCAGTAGTCAGATGCCACAAATATCTCAATTGGCACTGATTAGGATTATGCATAATAAGTATATTCTTTGTTAGAAAACAACTATTTTTTTTGGTTGGTATGAAGGAAGAAACTCAAACTATCAAGGAATTCTGCTGTAACTGCCAAGCAAACTCTTTGTTTCTTGATTTATTCTCTTGGTTCATCCCCTTAAATTGCCACAAATAAAGTTAGAGATATTATAATGGAGTTCATTTAAGTAAAACAGACTTGATAGGTCTTCACTGTAATATATGACTGTATTTAAAATATAATACTCTCTTTCTACACATATATATGTATACTAAGGTTATTATAAGGTTACTATCTTTATTAGAAGAATCAAAGTCCATTTTAACAGTGGTAGCTATTATATTCACAACTCAAGCACAACAGGTGTGTGGTGAACAACAAACAAGATGCAAAGCCATCTTGAGCTATAGCTTTTCTTCCACACCCCTGTTATCCCATTTTACTCTATGTATTCATTATACATGTGGTGTAGCTATAACCCATAGAAAGCATGAACATTGTATTTTATTAGGTATTATAACTTCATTCATATGCACATCATAGTGACATTAGGTATTGTTTATTTAAGCTTTCTCTGATTTTTTTTCTTTGGGGGGAAATCAAAAGGAACTATTCCTGACAGATGTTGACCTATCTACATCATATTTTCACACCATCTTATCTAAACTACATACTTGTCTTACATCTTACTAGAAATACTGCTTTTCTTTATTTAGGCAAAAGAAATTCCGATTTGGACTTAATCTAAAGTCAGTTTTTCCTTAGTACTGTCTCCTCCAGTCTAACGAGGGCAATTAATTTTTCCCTTTTGACCAAGTTTTTGTTCCTCATGTCCCTTCACCTCCCCCCCCMAAAAAAAAMCCCTTACTTTTACTTTCCAAATACTTCTTCAGTGTTTTTTCATCTTAATTAGAATTCTTATAAACAGACAACATCACAGAGAACAAGGGCAAACAGTCATACTCCCAGGGACAATTTAAAGTGTAACTCCTTCTTGGATACCTTCATTTTACTGAAAATCAGATAGAGTAAGCATAGCAGAAAGCTTTCACTATGGAGACTAATGAATTAAAGCAGGACACCTGATGTGCTAGATCAGAGAAAAGCAATTACTTCTTGTCTGTTCTTTTAACCTGCAGAGTGGGAAACAGCTGGGAGCAATATGAGAGGTAACACTACATGAGGAAGTGGTAGGCAGRTGGTTTAGGGGAGGTTTTGAGTTGGTGGAGACACTTGTGGGCTCTCCTGGGTTTTTCTGTATGTTGCCACAGCACTTCAGTGGTGAGTTGGGGTGGTAGAGTAAGCGCTATGTAAATGTTTCTAAAGCCCTTTGTTTGTGTAGTGGGAGCAGCTGGGCTGCTAGGAGAAGTTGGGGTCACTTGGTTTCTGTGTGTCTGAGGTTTTGGTGTGAGGGTTTCTTAATGGAGAACTACCTCAGAGCAGCCAAAATGTTATTACTGAACAGCTTGAATGTAACTGGTTTTGTTTAGCAGGCTTGCAGGATTGCTTAGGAAGGATTTCCATGAGAATTTGATTCTTTAAGCTTCTGGTTGAAGGCTATGAGCAAAGAGGATTCAAAAAACCTGTGTTTAGTTCATATGAGGTTGTTGTTAGTTGTGTTTATGGCATTAATTCTATTGAGATGTTTTCCTACTAGCAACAGGTTCTCTTATCTGCTTTTATTTAATTCTTATAGATACAACAAAAGAAAAAATTATAGGTGTGGGCCTCAGATAACTACTATAATTTTCATGGGTACGTTATTTTAGTGGCTTCCATTTCTTTTTTTTTAATATTGGCAGGATTGACTGTAGCTCTATAGACTTCAGATCTGTTTAGTCTTATTCCTTTCATGGAGACTGTACACTACATATAGCATCAGTCCTAAAGGCGACTACTGTTAAGTGCATAAACRGTTGTCTGATGTTTGACTATTTTTTTGGAAAACACTGTGTTTAACAAAATGCAAAATACAACCTTTTCTTTTAACAAAATACTGGTCAAAACCCTAAGGTTTAATGTAAGGACTCTGACTTCTGTTTCTAAAAAGCCTGTATGGAATTCTTGTTACGAAGGAATGATAATTCAACCAGATATTTGAGTGTGTGATTAAATCCTATTGACTTCAAAAGTAAACATATGCCTAAGTAGCTTGATTACTAAAGCTTTTCTTAAAAAGAAAGTCTGTATAATGTTAGTAGTTTGACATCATTAATAAGATAGTACTTTGAAAATCAAGCATGTACCTATGTGGCTGTCTGTATTCCTAGGAATAGCTTCTTGCATGCATGAATTATTCACTCACTTTCTTGGACTTTTTTGGTTTAATTCTGAGAAGCATTTTCATGTCAGCCTAGTGGATATTCTGGAAAAAACTTTAGTCCCTTCTGAAAATTCAGGCTTCCGTTGTATGCATAGTTTTAGACTTCACTGTTTGATTCYGAAAAGGTGGTTCACAAAGACAAACTGGTATTCTACAACTTTGGCATGCTGAGTGAGAAATGCATTAGGGATTCTTTTAAGTCATTTCACATTTGTTTTTTCTGGTGTGCCTTCAGTACCTGCAAGARCATATCAAACCAGTAATATTTTTAATTTTTTTCACTCTTCTTCTTTATGTTAAAAGAATATTAAAAACCATAATGTTGGCTATAATATAGATATGCTATGTTCTCAATTTTTGTATTTAATTTCAAYTGATAAACAAAAATGCAGCCAAGTTACTCTGTTCTCATTTTTTATTGTTTCTCTCCTTTTCACGTATCACTGAATTCATAAATGCATATCCAACTTATACTAATACTGGCACATCTTGGAGCTTTTTTCATCCACATGCTGTCCCTTATGAAACCACCAGAATTTCATCTAGGGTCAAAAGACTGCTGTTTTTAAGTCAAAACTTCTTAAAAACTTAGATAGTAATTAAGGAAACTAAAAAAAACTTTACTTTGGTATCATATGCAGCTCTTGTTAACAAATTATTTGTTTTTATTGTTAGTTCTGTTTCATGTTATACAGTTATGAACAAAACACAGTCCAGTTCATGTTGCTGGTCATGTAACCAAATTATATCAATCTGGAATGCTACTGGAAGAGAACAGGCCCTCTTGCAAGTGTGTTAAATATCATTAATTAATGACAGCTGAGTCCTGCAGGGTATTAAGCTCTGCTCATATGAGAGTGTCTTTGACTTAACTGGATTTTTTTCCCAGCTGAAGACCTGAGCTGTAGATAAGAATTTTTAGGATAAACAAAACKTAAAAGATATAACTTTTCATAAATACTTTCTAAAATCAAAATTAAGTGACCATATATGAAATGTCTAAGACCCTAAAGCTGTATAAAAATTTTAGGAAGTCAGATGGTAATTATCATCATTATTGCTCTTTCTGGTCTTTGGGAAGGAAAGAAGGGAAAGTTAGTGGCACCTTGGAAAAAATATTTTGACTACTAGAAAGAATCTAAAATGATTTTCTTTGTTTCCAAACAATTGTCAAGGCAGATATTGTCAAATATGACTGGGTTTCTTCTGATCATAGTGGGKTTTTTTTTTTCCCCCTCCTCTGCCCCTTCTTTCTTTTTCTGTTCTTTGTCTTTCAGAAGCAACATCTTTTCTGGGTAATTATGGATAATTAGCAGTACAAGAATTTTTTTTGCCTGTGCCCAATAAATTTTTTAAGCTCTTATGCTAGGATTTAGTTTTGTTCCTTGATTTATGTTATCCTTGGATTGTCTGATCCAATTATACAGTCAGCTGGGCTTTGATACAGACAGCTAAATTAGTATGTGATAGGAACCAAGCTTTAGAATTGTTCATAAACAGAAAAGTATAAGTGTTTTGTTAAATCTTTACTATATTCCATCCCTGCTGAGTAATACCTGTAAAGGAATAAACATAAAGGGGTAATTAGGAAGGATAAGAAACATAATTTCATTAGATATCCTAAGTTTTCATCTCCTTAACAAACACACAGCCTGTTGGTATGCAAAAGAAAAAACTCCAGAGGATAAGTACAGGGTTTTCTTGTGTTTTATGGAACCTAGAAATGTAGCTTTAAATAGGTACCAAGTCATACTTTCAGATGTTTTGTGAATGCAGAGGGAAGCAGAGACATGTATGCGAGTCATTAAGTATTAATTAATCTGGCCACCTAGCTGGCTAACCTACATTTGAGACAACATCTATCTATCTTCATTATCCATAAGCTTTATGGCATTTCCTGGTGATTGACCTTTATGTTCAAGACCTGGCTCTTTCAGAAGGAGAGCCATTAAGAGTTTCTCCTGAGCGCCTTGTAGTGCAATTCCAATACATGCTCCGACATTAATCTGCTGCACTTGAACATTACAGGAAGCTGAAAGTTTAGACCATACATAATTTTTCACAGGCTTGTCTGAGCTGAAATACACAATGTTTGGCTTATATTTTTAGACAATTCAGTTGTTTAAAGTTTTTGTTGACTGTCTCAACTTTTCTATAACCACAGCCTTAGAAGGTAGTATGTGTTGTTATATTTGTGCCACTTAAGGCTTTCAAATGATTTAATCTTTTCTATTGAATATATTCCAGAGAAATCAAGGAGGGAGGGGGGGAAACAAGTTCGGTGTTTTTTTTTTTTTTTCTTCCATGTTTCACCTGTAATCGAGTTCCTTAGGATGGTTTTGACACGTAGCATGCTGTGATAGAATTGTAACACTTCCAAAATAAGAGATATTAAATCCTGCTGATGCTTATACGTTTTCAGTGTCCCAGCATGTAGTTAGATCAGCTGCACCCTTAACTACTGTTGTTGTACTGTGTGATGTTGCATAATCAGAATACGATTCTGCTACAGATATAGGCCTTTCATTATGGTTGCTGCTGAATGACTGCATTCAATATTCTGTATTCCACTCCAGGGAGTACTGCAGACGTGCCTTCTACAGATTCTGCAGCCCCATTAAACCCACTTGAATATTCCTTCCATTCAATGTGGGCTTTAACTGGTTGCATATATGAAGTGATAAGCACTGCATCGAGCAAAGAAAATTTATAGAGCTTCTGTTCTATTACCATGAATATGAAAAATTTTGAAGAGGATGTGGAATGTATCAAAAGTGACAAAGTAACATTGACTTTTTTTAACACACTTATTTACCCTGCTCAGGACCAGAAGAGGCTAACTAGGGGAATGAGAGATGTAAGAAAGCAGTCCTCTCTGCATTTCTATTTAATCAACAGTTTGAGTGAAGCTGCCAACCTTGTAGAAACCTTCAGGATCAATCTAGCAACGACTCTGTCATGTTAATGACAGGTACTCTTCTCACCTCTACCAAACTGGGATTCCCAGCCTAAGACACGGAAGGTTCCCCTGATCTCGTCCATTTAGCTTCTGTTAGATTAGTGCTGTGATATGATGGATTTGTTTTGGGGCATGGGGATTAGACTTTACTTTCCTTATGCAGAATTACCTTTTTTCCAGAATTATCTAGTGATTTAAAAAGTGAAGCAACTTCATAATTCGAAAGGAGACAGGAAAGTCAGTTGTATTCAACTCTTCAGGTTGTGGGGGATCTGAAGGCATCATTCTTGGACACCTTCAGCAAGGGCTGGAGGTTTTTAGGTCTGTTCTTTTTAGTTCCCCTATCTGGTTACCTCATTCAGAGTTTTGTAAACTTTTGACACACTCTTCTCTCTCACCTCATCTTTTTCCTCCCAGTTTGTCTTCTGCAGTAAATGTTTCTTGGGTTTCTGTACTTTCGGAGGGCGTGAAGGCACACACCCCTAGTCACTTAGTCTTGCATTTGAAATGGAATAGAGTAACAGGCCTTCAGAAATGGAGAATTGACTATTCTATTAAAAAAAAAAGTCAGATTTCAATATTAAGTAAAGCAGAATAGTTTTCTGATGGTTAGAAGTATATTATAGTCTGATACTGTGGATGTTTTAGATCATTAAATTGAATTCAGTTCACTGGTTTATACATAAAATGCAAACATTTCTAAATGATACATGTTATTTCCCAGGCAAATCAGTGTGGTTTTATAAGAAAAAGAAGAATCTGGTCACATACACAGAAGAGGGGAAAAAAAAAACCAAAACCCACAACCAGAAAAAACCCACATGCTAACCTTTTTAATTGACTTTTTGTATGAAATTGAGGAAACAGTGGGAAATATGAGAGCTGAATATTGGTTTCAGCTCAGATGAGGTTTGTTGTGGTATAGGTCAATTCAGTTCATCTTTCAYCAGTCTGTTCATAAATCTTGTTAGTAACAGGAGCTTCCATCTGGAAGTTAACTAATCTATATAGTAAACTGCAGATTGTTTGAAATTATACTGTTTATGTATAAAGCATGATCATTATAATCATATAGTTAAAGTGGGTTTACTCAGTGATGTTCAAAAAATAGGTTTTGGGAAACATTAATATTCTCATCTCTGTTTTAAAAAAAAGAAAAATTATAATTACTGTGATCCTTTAAAAGGGAACTCTCTTAAAAGAGTTTTCAGAACAACAGCAGAATTTGCTTCCTGGAACATGTCTGTACTGCAAAATAATGTGCTATTAACTCGCAATGGCTAATTTGAGTAGCTGTTTGGTTGAGAATGTCGGCTTGTGTCTAACTGGAGTTTAAACCTACTTTTCTCCCTCCTGTAAGCAAAAGAAATAAGAAGTTGATGTTTGCCACTGAATTTCATCATTCAATCCCCTAGCTATTGATAGCAACAGCAAGGAYAATTGGAGATTTTTCAATTACTTCAGTATGAAGAAAGATTAAGTAACTAAATCTTTAACTTGAGGAAGACATAAATGTGCTAATGGATTATAAAATGATGAATGACCATGCATTAATCACTTTATATTCATTTTTCATGTCTCATGATACAAGAATGAAGGATATTAAAAAAAAAAATAATCAAACAGCAGGTATAGAACAAACAGAAAGAAGTATCTGTCATGCAAAGTACAATTAAACTGTGGGATCTTCTTGCCCGCAGTCATCGTGGAAGAGCAAAGTATAACTGCACAGAATGATTAGACAAATTCATAAAATAAGTTCTTCAAGAGCTATCAAACACCAAGATGAAGACACTAACTCTAGTTTAAAAGGTCCAGAAACTGTAGGTTAATATCTCAGAAAGGAGTGTTTCCAAGTCTGTTTTCTTGAGTACATAGTACTCTCTGGTATACCTGCTGGGTTCCTCAATCAGACCAGATGGATCCTACTAGGTAAAGAAAATGAAAATTTGCTCTGAGATTACAGAAACACAAGAAACAAATATTGCAGAAGACAAACTGTGATTAAAAAGGGGGGTGAGGGGAGATGGAGAGAAGAGCATGTCCAAAGCTTAAAAAAAACCCCCAAACTCTGACTGAGGTAACCAGGTAGGGAAACTAAAAAAAAAAAAAAAAAAAAAAAAAAAAAAAAGACCTAAAAACCTCTAGTACTCACTGAAGGCATCCAAGAAGCCAATATGCTCTGCCCAGAGGCACAAACATGCAGGGAAAAGTAGATCTGTCAATATTTGGGAACTCCCTGACAATCTTCAGGCAACTGGTAATGAAGACACAAATATTCTATTTTGTTATTGAATTTTTATGTGTGTTCTCAGTACTAATTGTTGACACAGATAGTTTGTTTAATCTTAATTCTGTTCCAAGCTTGTTTGAACGTACAGCATTTCTTCATTTCCAGCATGGGCTATTTTAGCTTTCCTGGGAACTTGTTTATCCTGGGKTTTTTTTGTTTTCATTTCATCATGATTCTGATGTGCCTTGTAGAGCAAGTCCTTTCTTGGAGCTGGATATGCCAGCTCCTTTCTCTTATTTCTTAGATTTTCACAATTTACTTGCCCTGTACTTGCTCGTCCCTATGTATCTGTTTGTGGCTAGTGCTTTTCTGGCTTTCCAGGTGGCATCAGCCTCTCTCCCCCTCAATCAGAGACCTTTCTTTTAAACAAATTAAAAAAAAAAAAARAAAAAAAAAAAAAGAGGGACAAAGAAGGGTGGGTGTGTCTCAAAATATGAGAAATTTGGAGTAAGTAAACTGAAGTGGGGAAAAAAGCAGAGCTCCCCCAGCAGTACCTCTGAGAACAGGAGTAGATTCCACCCCACCTTCTTGCTGAAGCTCCCTGTGACTGTCTGGGCCAGAGCTGGGGAGGGGTTTGAGGAGGAGCTTCTGTGACTTGATAAGATCTTGGGGAGTGGCAGCTTATGAATTGTGAAAGGGGATCTTGCTAAGGTGTGAAAGAAGGGCAGCACCCCAGTGAGTGCTGTGCAAAACGTCCATGTGGATGCAACCATTTAAATAGCACTGTGAAGATGCTCGCACCTGCTGCTTGAGTGCAGCAGGGTACCAGAGCTCAGCCTGACCCTCTAGGCTGCTGGCTGCTCAATGCTGCCAAACTGTTTGCAAGGTGTCACCTACATTTGGTGGGAGACACTGGGAATCCTTGTCTGTTGAATATGTTGGTGGTTCCCCCCATGTTCCTCTGACTGTAAGGATATTCTGCCTAACCTTAGCTGATGTTTCTACTTGTTGGCTGTTTATTTCTCCAAATTTGGTTAGTCTTGTGGCTCTTTTGAAGGGTTACCCTTCCTGCTCCCAAAACCTAATCAGCCAGGGTCTCTGCTGCTTTCCTGTTTTCTTTGGTGGATGTAGAGGAGAGGAATTACTCTGATACCCAAACTACTTGGTGGACAGTGGCAATGTCTCTGGGTTATTTGGAACCTTTACCCAGTAGTTTTCTTCCCTTTGTTTTACCTCACCGACGTCTACAGAAGTTTTGGAAGAATACTCTTTGTTCCTGCTTCACTGGGTACAAGCTTTAGGCTTAAAATGTAGCCATATGTGCAGTTAAAATGTTTATTACTTCTGGGAAAGAAACATTTTAAGACCAACAAATGGCTTTCTCTTTCCTCCAGACCTCTTCTCTGTCCTCTTATGGTCATAATAATGTAGTTTAGACATATCTGAGCTAAACTAAAGTTTGGCAAACTGCCAGAGCTAGCAATGGGAAACCGTTCGACTGTGTCCTCCAATATGCTGCATTTCTGGCTGTGTTCAAAAATGACTTAAATGTCAATATAGGAGGGAGGAAAGTTGAGATAATAAATTCCAGTCATTATGTGAAATATCAAGGTGGAGGCTGCTAAGCTTTCAGTTCTTTGGATGGTTGGTTTCCATAGTTTCCATATGTTCAACAAGAATCGTTATCTTAAATTTAATTTATGATTTTGAAAATATCAGACAGTTGTCCTGACACTTTCTTTTGCTTATGTTTGTCTATGTTTTTTTTTTTTTCTAGGTTGACTCTGTGTAGAACTAACCTTTTCAATGTACCCAAGGATTCTGTTTGCAATCCTAACATCCAACAACTAACCTCATCAAGTTCTGTATGGTGAACTCCATGTCTCATGCTTTTTGTAAAAAAAAAAAAAAAAAAAAAAAAAAAAAAAAAAAATCCTCTTGTGAAGAATTCAAGAATGAGTCTGGGGGTTTCTAATCCTCTATCCGCTGGGCACATCTTCACACTTTGTAATAGATGAGTTACATTTTATCTCCCATCATCTTGCTTAGTCCCCAGGTATAAGCATGCAATTCTGTCTTGGGTTTCTCCCAGATCACTATAATGTTTTATAACAGAAACAGTGTGGTGTCACTGGAAAATGTCATCCATTTGCTAGCTATTTCCTTTTGCAAATCACTAACTGCATAGACCCATGAGATTTTTCTACTTAAAAATATCTGTGGTTGTTTTGAGGAATAACTTTTAAACTTCATTTCCGATTGCTTAATTAGTTTCTAAATCAAGATATTTGCCCCTTAGAAAACTACCTAGTACACAGCTGGTGACATAAAGCTAAATAATTAATATCCTTATGTGTAATTAAAAAAAATTAATATTCCTTTAGGAAAGATCTAATTATATTATTTTTGATAACTGAAGGTAATTAAGCCCACCTTCATCTACTCCCCCTCCCCTGTTTGTGTGTGTTTGCAAAGAGTAATTCTATTGGATTAAAGGAGTGAAATTTCTTTCCCCTGCCCCCCTCCTCCCCTTACTGGAGCCATGCTGGCTTGAGCTTATCAAGTTATATTTATCCAACTGTTCTGCCATCCTATCTTTAATTAGATTCGCTATCGGTTTACTCAGTAATGGGATAAATCTCACCAGGCTGTAAATTCTAGTTCTTTTTTAGCAACATTATTTAAAAATAGGTACTGCATTATTATTTTTCCCCACTATTCACCAGCAGTTTGAGTGTTTCTATAAGGACATTCTGCAGATTTCTTTTCAACACTCTCTCTTATTTTTTATGTTTGATACTGCAATTTGTTCTCAACCTTTTCCTGAGTATCACCCAATCCTTAACCCTCTTTTCCTGTGGAACAAACTTCTTTGTCTGATATAAAGTCATTGGTTTTAAACTAGTGATTTGAAGACTACCATGCGTGTCCATAAGGGATACTTAAGAAAAGTAGTCTTATTGGCCAGCATCTGAAATTCACAGTGGAASGGTTAGTGTTTGTGGTGGGTTGACCTTGGCTGGATGTGTGGTGTCCAGTGAGCTGATCTATCACTCCCCTTCCTCAGCTGGATGGGGGAGAGAAAATAGAACAAAAGACTCGTGGGTCGAGATAAGGACAAGCAATTACCATCATGGGCAAAACAGACTTGATGTGGGGAAATTAGTTTAATTTATTGCCAATCAAATCGGAGTAGGGTAATGAAAAATAAACCCAAATCTTAAGACACCTTCCCCCCACCCCTGTGGCCCTTCTTCCTGGGCTCAACTTCACTCTTGAATTCTCCACCTCCTCCACCTGCAGTGGTGCAGGGGGATGGGGAATGGGGGTTGTGGTCAGTTCGTGACACATTGTCTCTGCTGCTCCTTTCTCCTCACACTCTTCCCCTGCTCCAGTGTGGGGTCCCTCCCATGGGAGACAGTCCTCCACGAACTTCTCCAATGTGGGTCCTTCCCACAGGCTGCAGTTCTTCATGAACTGCTCCAGCACAGGTTCTTTCTATGGGGTGCAATCCTTCAGGAACAGACTGCTCCAGCGTGGGCTCCTCTCTCCACAGGGTCACAAGTCCTGCCAGAAGCCTGCTCCAGCGTGGGGTCCTCCACGKGCTGCAGGTGGATRTCTGCTCCACTGTTAACCTCCAGGGGCTGCAGGGGGACAGCCTGCCTCACCATGGTCTTCACCATGGGCTGCAGGGGAATCTCTGCTCCAGTGCCTGGAGCACCTCCTCCCCCTCCTTCTTTGCTGACCTTGGTGTCTGCAGAGTTGTTTTTCTCACACATTCTCACTCCTYTCTTCCTACTGCTGTTGTGCAGCAGTTTTTCTCCCTTCTTAAATATGTTTAAGGGGCGCTACCACCATTGCTGATTGGCTCAGCTTTGGCCAGCAGCGGGTCCGTCTTGGAGCTGGCTGGCACTGGTTCTATCGGACATAGGGGAAGCTTCTAGCAGCTTCTCACAGAAGCCACCACTGTAGCCCGCCCACTACCAAAACCTTGCCGTGCAAACCCAATACAGCGTTCTRTTGTAGAAAGATGGAGAGCCCCTACTCCGGAAAGCTTGTTGAAAATAACTGCTTTCAGCAATTTCTCTCCTTTCCTGGTCTTTGCACTTTATAGGTAATTGCACTTGGAGTATGCATCCATTTGGAAAACTAAATGCAGTGTGAATACAGTAATATAAAGATGAAATGGAGGGTAATTAAATGCAAGGCCAAAATTTTAACATTTTAATACAAAAGGAGCAATGTAAATGATCTGATTTACTTAACAACTTTAGTCATATGTAGCTTCATTCATGTGCATAATAGAAAACAATTCTTTCACATTGACTCAAAAGTACTTCCACACTAGCTACTTATTAAAATTTTATTTGCAAAGTAATTTTGGCAAATTAATCTTGCAGCAATTTAAAAAAAAAAAAAAAAGGGGGGGGGGAATGTGTTTTGGTAGAGTTAGTATTTCAACTTGGTTTCAACTGAAGTGGTTCATGTGTCACAAGTATCTTTTCACTGGCACTTGCATTTTAAAAGTTAACRCACCTAAAACATACAGAGTCTTTTGCTGGAAACAAATGCCTTTTAATGGTTTTGTTTAAGATCTTACATTTTGTGTCAATTGTATTTAATCTGATTTTCATATGTACAGATAAATATATTAACACCATGTTAATATTCAGTACATGAATACTGTGAAAAAGTATTAAAAAAAAAAAATCAAAATTAACTGCAACCAAAGGCAAATAATTTATGGGGGGGATGACTTGTTTTGCCTGTATACTGACCATAACTCTTGAATTTTAGGATTCCTGGCAATGCCCAAGGCATGATGCTAAATCAGAGTATCTTTATTCTGTCCTACAGTTCTGGAGGGGAAAAAAAAGATGTTTTGGACTGTAACAATGATGTGCATCTGAGTGTCCTGTTGTGGTGGGTGATATTGGCTGGTTGCCAGATGCCCACCCAGCCACTCTCTCATGCCCCCTCTGGGAGGAGGCAGTAAGAGGGAAAAGCTTGTGGGTTGAGATAGAGAGGGGGATCCCTTATCAGTTACCATCATGGGCAAGACTTGACTTGGGTAAAATTAATGCATTGACAATTAAAGTAGATTTGAGTAGTGAGAAACAAAGACAAACTTTAAAACAACACTTTTCCTCCCCCGCCCTTTCCCCAGACTCAACTTCATTCCAGGCTCTTCTACCCCTCCCCAGGTAGCACTGGGGGAGAGTGTGGGGGCTGCGGTCAGTCCACAACAGCYCCTCTCTGCCRCTCCTTCCTCCTCTCGCTTTTCCCGGCTCCAGCCCGGGGCCTTCCCAGGGGCTGCAGGGAAACACCTGCCCCGCCGGGGTCCCCCCCGGGGCCGCAGGGCCATCTCTGCYGGGGCGCCTGGAGCACCTCCTCCCCTCCCCCTGCTCTCCCCTCGGGGCTCGCAGGGCTGTTCCTCACACTGTTTCCCTCCGCCCTGGCTGCCGGGCAGCGTTTTGCCCTTTCTTCCCCAGGCTTTCCCCGAGGCGCCCGCCCGTGGCTGAGGGGCTCAGCTGTGCCCTGCGGTGGGGCCGTTGGGGCCGGCTGGAACCGGCCCCTGTGTCCGGCGCGGGGCAGCCCCGGCCGCGCCTCACGGGGCCGCCCCTGCAGCCCCCCCCGCCATCACCAATACACCAGTTTTTACTGTTCACTGTCCCATGTACTTTGTGTAAACTGGGTTGTGTCTTAATACGTTTTTTGGGTGGGGAAAATAACGTTTCCTTCTTTCAGAGATTTGGTTATCTTGATATTACGTTGGAGAGCTTTTACTTTAGTGAGGGAGAAAGCAGTTGAACTCTTTACCTGCATTACCACTTTCTGACACCACTTCTGCTAGCTGTAAGGAACTAAAGAAGAGGATYTGGGTTGCTGTGCCTACCTTCCACCCCTTGTGAGTTTTTTTTAATCTTGATTTGTTTGTTTTGGTCAGGGTTTTTTTTTATGAATTGTTGGTCTGTTTTAAAAACAACTCACATTGCAATTATGCAGCTTTAAATTCAAGATCTCTTCAATGAAAACAATATTTTTACTCGGTAGGTGATAAAGCCCTTTTCCTTTCTTAAAAAACATTTTAGGACTAAAGAGCTTGTATCAAATTGCAATTAGAGAAGTAAAAACCTAGATGTAGCTTAATGAGCAAATGAAGAGTTGGATAATGGTGATCCCTTGTAAGAGGTTTTAATAAGGAAAATGCTCTTTAATCATCTGATGATTATGGAAGAAGAGCAGTAATCTGTGCCACTTTGATGTCCTGGCAAGGTAATTTTCTGTATTTTATTTTCTTGCTGTGAAACTGAATAGCCTCACTCTGTGCCCACGCAGCAATCTGAAACATCTGGAGTCTGCTGTATTCAGAAGTCTTTTTTTAAGTGTTCATCCCAAACTGAGTGAATGGAGAATGTGTGCTTTCTACTGCTGATGCACAGAAACATGCGAGGGGCTGTGGATGTGGTTAGAGATAAGATTACTACAAGGTATGTTTTGAAAGCGCTTTCCTTTTCAGAAAATCTTTATACTTATATCTGAAAGCTGGTTTTTCTAGGGAGTGATCTAAAAGCTGTGACTGCCTGTCTCAAAAAAATGAAAAGCAACACCCCATACCAAATGCTCATCTGCTGCCACAGTGCATGAACATGCCTTTAAAACTACAAGTTCTGAAGTGTTGTGGCCATTTTTTTTTCATAAATGGAGATACTTTTCAAATCTATAATGTTTGTGTACTTATGAATGGAAGGAGTGGCATCCCATTCCCACAAGGAAAGGCTGTATGTATGCGTGAAGCAGAGTATAGGATCTTATACTATCCCAGGCATGAAATGTAGCCTCGTCCCTGATGGACATCCTCTGTTCTGACCACAGTTTTTCTTTTTTTTTTTTTTTTTTTTTTTTTTTTTTTTTTTTATTCAGTACTGATCTCTGCAACCATGCTGATATAGCTATGACTGACTGCTAGCACTGTTATTTAAAGCCCCAAAAGCAGTCAATAAATAGCCAACTCCTTTCCTACCTGAGGACTTAGCTGTTTGTGGCACAAAAATAAATGCATAAGGTGTGAAGCCTGTAGACTCTCCCTTCTACATCTAAGTCACAAAGTGTAAATTACAAACAAAACATTGTTGTCAGAACTTAACTGGTAATCCAAATTCAAACTTTTTCAACTGAGTTACAATTACACCATAAAGAATGTCATGGGTTCAGTTTTTGCAGTTGCTCTTACAGGCTTCAGTTTATATGTTGCATGAATGCTTGGTTACATTCTTCCAGTGGAAGGGTACAATTGTCATCTGCTGGTAGCACCTATTTCTGATGGTATTTGTTGATATTCAGAAGCATGGTGATTGCACAAGGATAGGCAAAGCACCGATCTGCATGGGGTCAACACCTTGTTAGTTACAGAGGGAAGGGAAAGGAAAAGAGGTTTATCTCCTTTGCTTCAGCATTTTTTATGGATCTTGTTTTACAGGGTTTAAGGTGGAAGCAGCTTCCAGTACTATTCCTGACAGCAGGCTGCTGCTGAAATTAATAGCTTCCAAAACTTGCTTGGGACCAATTCTGTGCCACGTCTAAGAATGTGTATTCAGATTCATGGAATGTAATGGTTATGATGGCAATAAGTTAGAAAAATAAAAAAAAAAAAAAAAAAAAAAAAAATCACATTAATCTCTTTAAAATATTTTCCATCAGCTCTGTTTTTTTTTAAGTTCTCTTCATATAAAGCCCTTTCTTATGACTCTTCGGTGACTGGTACAAGCAAAACCCTCAACATGAATGAGGGTCTGCAGGTACTACTGCCATATACATGATTATTTTGTATGTATAGTACTATAGTCTCCCGGCTGCTGATTGTTATTGTAGAATCCTTCTAATTCTAATTGAATCTATTAAAAAAACAAAAAAAACCACCTCCACCTCTAAGAATATCTGATATCAGGCTACCAGAAAACCGGTGAAGGACACCTTTATTTTGTGATGATGAGATAAAGTCAAATAATGCTTAGCCTTTCAAAGATGGATCACTTCTTTCATTAATGAAAGCCTAAATAGATGGTGAGACATGAGCAGTTATCATGTATGTTGAGTCAAAAGAAGTGCTCTGATGCATTGACTGTGGTTAGAGAGAATGTGGAAGTTGCAACAGGAAAAATGCCTAATACTCTAGCTTTATTAATGATTTCACTATCATAATGCTTCTAGGGCAGTATTTAGATGGTGGATTTGCTGAAGCACTCCTTTTTTAAAAAATAGAAGAAGAAAACCTAAAAAGCAGAGAATACACAAGGCTATGGATTTAAACACCTGGGATTTTTTTCTTTTCCTTCTGCCCTATGTGCTTTGAGAAAAGGAAAACAATGGCTGTGCAGAGTTTGAGTTGAAAAAGCAAAAGCTCTGTAATGAGGTTACTACAGCTATCTCAGTGTGATTCCATTGTACTGCTATGTCTGTGTCCCACTTTTCCAATAAATCATAATAACCAGCTGACAATGCAAATATCACAGCATGTTGCCTGGGAATTATTCCGGTTAGTTTGTAACTTGCAAAGGCTCCACTCACTCTCGAGCAATGAGTCCTTCTCCATAGCTGTTACTTTTCCCTGATACTCTGTGTCATAAGAGATACTGAGATTGCAGTGGCCATAATTATGGTTCAAAGGTGCTTGTAATAGCTTGTGTTTGTTACCTTTCAGGGCTTTTGGGAGTATGCTATTAATACAAAAGTATGTTTTTACAATCTTCTTGCAGAATATCTATAACTAGATCTTTAAATCCTTGTATAAAGTTTTGGTTTTAAAACTTACACAAAGATAAAAATATATATTAAACCAGTATAGGAGCATACAGTCTGCATGTGTTGTCAGTAACATGTCTGGAACATGATAATCTCTGTAGAGGCAGAAAACATTCTTCAATTGTAACCTTTATATATGTGTGGTTTTCTCACAGAAATAGCAAACTTCCTGCTCTGGAAATTATAGATTGATTTTTTTTTTTTCTTTTTTTTTCTTTTTTTTTAACCTTTACTATATTTTTGTCTCCTACTGCAATAATGCTTTCTGTGTAATAAATCATGGTGTTCTTTTCAAGCTATTTATTCTTCTACTATGTGCTGAAAGTCTGTTTTCTCTGGTGTGATAAAAGTATGACATTGACTCCAATGTAAAGCTTGGAAATATATGCTAGGCTTGTGGAAAAATTCAACAGAGAAAGATTAAAGCATGCAAATGTTTACACTGACACTTTTTTCTCTTGAGGTCTAGTTCAAAGTTTAACAAGAATGGGTATGTTTGAAGTCATCACAGCATTGTCCTATAGTGTGACCAGAGTGAAGGACCTACCAATACTTCCAGCATCCTTGTCTATTGCGGAAAAACCTTTAACTTCAGACACAGTAACTAGCTCTTTTTTGTAGTGTGATCACGTTAACTTTCTGACCCACTTCTGTTAAAATGTTAGCTCTTGTTATTGAAAACACCGAAACATCAGATTTTGAAAAATAGTTCATCCATTTAAACTTGTACCATTTGAGGACTTACGTACTGTATTAATAATATTCATTACATAATATATTAGCTGGGAATACAGGTTAAGCACCTAGACTCAGTTCCTTGCTCTGCCACAAATTTCCCAAGTGGTCCTGGGTAAGTCATTTAGCTTTCCTGTATCTCAATTTCCAATCTATTTACAGGGAGAATATTATTCTTCCCATTGTGAGGGAATACTCACTATCTCTGTGGAAATAAACTTATAATGGATGCTGAAATGCTTAGGAAGTGTGGAGATGGATCTATATGCCAGAGATGGATATGGACAGAAGCAGTTGTGTCCCCCAGTGTGGCAAATGAGGACAATCTAACAGCCTTGTCCCRGAGCGTATTTGAGATCTATGGAGACTTATACTAGCTTCATATTAATTGCAGGACCCTTGCAGCATTAATAGAATAAGCTTTGGTTTTAAGTAAAAAGCAAACTGGATTTTTTTCAGTTGATTATAGTATCGCCTTCTGCTCTTCATAAATGGCTATTTTAGCTATGAGCATGTACTTTGTAGTGGAGGCAAAGAAAAGTTTCTTAAAACTATGGAAGTGAAATAATGGGAAACTGCTCAAATCAAGTTGCTATATTGCAAGTCATAGAATCATAAAATAGTTTGGGTTGGAAGGGACCTTTAAAGGTCATCTAGTCCCATCCCCCTGCAATGAGCAGGGACATCTTCAACTAGATCAGGTTGCTCAGAGCCCCGTCCTACCTGACCTTGAATGTTTCCAGGGATGGGGCATCTACCACCTCTCTGGGCGACCTGTTCCAGTGTTTCACCACCCTCAGCATCAAAAATTTCTTCCTTATTTCTAGTCTGAATCTACCCTCTTTTAGTTTAAAACCATTCCCCCTTGTCCTGTCGCAACAGGCCCTGCTAAAAAGTTTGTCCACAATGATATTTTCTGCTGGAGGTGTATTTGGTTTGTTAACGTGGAAAAGGGACGATTATTGCTTCATTTGTTAGAGCATAAGTAAAAAACTATTTACCAGGGAATGGGATTTTTCTCTCTCCTGCTTTTCTCAAGATACATTCCTGCCAACATACGGATAAAATTATGTGAAAAATCTACAAAGAGCAAATGCTTCTCTACCAAAATATACAAAGAAGCTCAGTGGAACAAGCAATTTAATTGAGAGAGAACTAGTGGGAAAAGAACCGGTAAGAAGCCCCCATGCTTCAAGACATGTCTCTGAAGGACTGCATATATTAAAAAAATAAAAAAAAAAAGCCCTATTTTTTAGAAAGGGTTATGGGCACATCTGAAATGTTTTGGATAAATGTTTTATTGGATGAAACCCATGCCAGTGGTGCATGCTGGCAGCAGGGGTTATGACTGAACTACAGCAAATGCTAAGATTCAGTTAACTATGTTTCAGAATCACTGGGCTGGACTGTAATTACCTACTGTAAAAAGAGGAAATTGTCATGCCTGATAACACTGGAAGCAGTGTCAGCAGGAATTTGTGCCCTGAACACAGTAGAAAATCCAAGAGTCTCATGTACAGACAGCCTCTGCTGCTGCTCACTGATAACATAGTGTGCAACTTATTTTAAGGGCAGGACTTAATTCTAAAATAGGCCAATAGGAGCCAGGAAATATATTGCTACTTAACGTGTAGATAGTTATCACTGACTACTAGAAGGCCTTCCGTGTATACAGACATTATCTTATGCATCTATAGATTTTTTTTTTTTTTTTAAATTTTTATATTTTGTCTTCTGCTTTATTGCTAGACTTGTTGAGACTAATGTTCTACTTGATACCTGTATTTTATTTCATCTCTGGTTAGAGCACTTTCATCCATCCATCTGTATATCTATCTATTAATAGTTAAGTGCTAGGAACCCTTCTGGAAGAGTGAGGGATGGGGAGAATACTCACCATCTCCCCAGGTATTGAATTCTCACCATCTGGGATCTGGAAGTCCCTAGAGCTGGGCAGGAATCCTAATTTTTTTTCCCTGTATCTTTCCTATCCTGAAGACAACTATGTATTTCTCATCCTAAAAGTCATCCCAAAGAAATACCTGCTATTGCAGCAACCTAGAAAGCAGTTGGAGACAGTCTTAATCATTCCCTGTTGGTTGCTGTTTAGCTTAATGCTGAGATGATGTCTACACTATAGCTTATAACAGTGCCTGGGAAATTTCCTGAGTTCTAGAACAAAATTACCTCTATTGTGAGGAGGGGGGACACCCAAACCATCCACTAGGCTTTAAGCCTGTTCTCACTGGTGTTCCTCCAAACGCTTCTTGTTCACAGTTCAGCAACAAGAATGTTTCAGGGACCATTTTATCAGATAAGCAGTTTTCCATCACTATCCTGTTGTGAAGCCTAAAAAAAATTATTAGTAAGGACACATTTCACTTCTTCACAGTGGCTTGAGCATCTGAGAATATTCCCAGGTCTACTTAAATTTATTATTATAGATGTAACTCCTTATTCCCTATACTATTGAATAGAGATGGAAGGAAAGGTGCTCTAGGTACTGCTTTAGAGCTTAAATCTTTAGTCTCTTGTAGTGGGTACTAGAAATTGCTAGGGTTGCTTTGCTCCTTCCCTGTAGCTCTAACTGTCTGTGGCATTTCTGCTGACGTGAGCATCTGTATCAGTAAGCATGAAGAATTCTTACATTTGTAGTATGTTGTTCAATAGCTAATACAGGATCTGTTCACAACTGTCTGCATTATGATGCATGGCAAAGAACTTAACACTTTCAGAGGAGCTTACTCCTTGATTGATGGGTAGAAAGTTTTATGCATTATTTGCTAAATATTATTTAATTTGAAAGTTGCAGAATGATCCCTGAAAAGATCTAAATATTTTCAGTTAGGGTGAAATAATTTTGGAAATCAAATTAGAAGAGTTGGAAGTAGCAATAGGTAGATGAAACTTCAGATCTTCAAGACTATTAGTGTTGTTAGAACTACAGTAAAGTCTTCAAGCCACAACTAGCATCTCAGTTTCTTCGTGCCAGATGGTATTGTACATGTACACAGTAAAAGGTTGCTTCTATTATATAGAACTTTTGGTTTTAATTGGCAAACAAAAACCAAATTAAGGTTACAAGGTCTTTCTTCTAAGCCCTTGTCTACTGAGCTACCCACTGTTCTGCTTTCTCAAATGAGAACATATACACAAAACCTAGGGAATCAAGTTGACATTGCATATTATCTTGCTAAGGATGTTATGTACTCTTATGAAGCACTGCATATGGATATCTTAAAGTTAATTGGCTCTTCAGAGCAGAAGTGCTTTGCCTTTTCACTCTGGACAAAATGTTAGGATAAATCCCTGACTTAGGGATAGTATGGTTTTCTTGTTACTTGTCAGTCTCATTAGGTTGGATTTCCTCTCGTAAATACTGCTGTAGTCTAGGATCCTAGGTAATATAAAAACGTCCTCAAGCTGCTTGTGCTTTCAGATTTTTTTGACCTAATGAGAACTTACTTGTCTTTGTATTAAATAATGAAAACTTTATTTTACTAGAAATTACTACCTTTAAACTGAGCTTTAAGTGATCTTCAGACTAATTGAAAACAGATGTCTGTATACTCTAGTATTGCAAGTATTAGAGTTTGTTGGTAGGTTATTTCGTTGTTAAAGAAATGACATCTATGGTCTACAGTAGTTGAAGAAAAGAGTAAAACAAAATTAACTCAGCATGTTACCAGCCAAACTTACACCTTCAGTATGACATGTACCGAACAGTGTTTTTCAGAAAAGTTCTTCAAGGAAAAATGACTGCTGTGTGTTTCTCCTGGTGGTGGGATCATGTCATTTGACAATCCCTGGACTTTAACACAAGTGCTGTACAACGATATATTCATAGTATTTTCCTTCTGATTTCTAGATGTGATGGACTTTGGCAAAGCACCCTAATTTTTATCATGAAGTTAGTGAGGTGTGTAGTAATCCTAAAGAGAGCAACTGAGAACTGTTAGAAGAAAACACTTCACGCAGGACCCAACAGCCTGAGAGGAGAGGTGAGGCTGCTGCAGCTCTATGTCCCCAGGTTCAGCTAGCAGCGAGGCTGAAGATGTATTCCCACAGGCACACGCACACAGAGCATGCATTACATATCCATGGCCAGCCACACAGATCAGATGGTCACTCAGAGCACCAGGGGTCTCATCCTGCTTCCCTCTCTTGCTGGACAGGATGGAAGTCCACTGGTGAGAACATATGTGTGTGTATATATGTACAAGGTGGATCTCTCCAACAGCTGGACTTACTCAGTTTTTTCCAGTAGCTGTCCCTGGATCCCAGTCTTGCCAGTTGCTGGCACCTGGACATACAAGCCCCCTGAGGCTGCAGCCCTATTCCAGTTGCTGGTACATACTGCGGATGTGTGTACACATGTGTATATGCCACACCTTCCCCCACCCTGCCCTGAGCTGGCCAGGACTCCCCTGGTCCCACAGCTGACCCCCCTCTGCTCTTGCCCCTAGAGACACACAGGTGCTCTCACACCCAGAGCTGCCCTCGTCTCCTTGCTCCCAGGTCACTTCACCCACTCACCAGCTCATCTGGGTTGATCTTTGTTAATGATCACATGCTCACTTGCATACCCATACTTGCTCCAGTCACTGGCACCATGGACACACAGGTTCTCCAACCCCAGTTGCTGCACTCACACACACGTGCACACAGCATAGAGTCTCCTCACCCAGGAAAGAGGTAGAAAGCAGTTTAATAAGAAGACAGGACAGGCGCCGCTGATCAGGCATAGGGCATGGCCAGATGAGTGTCCTGACCAACCAACTATTTACATGTGACTGGGCCTTTACATCCCCTTACCCCTCTATTTTCCTACCTATTTGTTCCTACCCAAATCAGCTAAACTCCTCCCTTTTCCCACCTTTGGTTCCTCCCCTAAACATCCTATAAGAAGTCCTGTGACCCTGAACTGCTTTTCCTCTGCGTCCTACAGCGTGTCCCCTGGGCAGCAACCCTCTTAGTCTGAAAGGTGATCTCCAGAGCTGCTCCTGATGACTCCTCATGATAGGTTTCATGCCTGGACAATGAGGCTGAGGCTCTGCTGGGACAGCCCTGGGAGGGGCCCAGACAGGGTGTTTGTTCCTTGGGAGTCCTTGGTTTGGGTTCCCACCTGCATTTGTGCATCCCTGTATTCTTCTGGGCTTGTGGAGATGGGCCTTTGATGGGCTGATGGCTCCTAGGATGGGCCTAGGAGTAGCTTGGGCAGSTTATTATTTGGGCTCCCACTCCTGCCATTGTGTCTCTGAGCTCCTTTGTGGGTCTGCAGATGAGGTTTATCGCATAAGCTAGCAATAACAAATGCAGTATAATGTCTTATGAATAATAGGCTGTGTTTACTAGTTCTTAGTTATAATGGAGAATTACTGTTATCCAGTTGCAATGTGTGCAAGTCTCCAGAGAGGAAGATGTTCTGAGTTGAAATAATTGTAAGTTACTGTTAGATTGTTTTGCTGAGAATATTATGTTGTTTGCCTTTACTTTGTCCTTAAAATACTCTTCATAAGTGATCCTTTTGACTTCTGTTTTTAAGGGTTGTTCTTCAAAAGACTCAAACTGTAGCAGGCTCATATGAAACAACTGACGTGTTCTTGTCTTTCACAGATGAGTATGGAAAAGAGGAATTAAATTTGTTCTCTTTATTCTTCCCTAGCTATCGGTCATGTTGGTTATTTACAAGGTCATGCTGTGTTTCCCTAGTTGTTGAGTTACTCTGGCATGACAGAATTGTTTTATGGAGAAGTTTTGCCTGGGATAATGTCAGCAGGAAAACAAGTTTAGACAACCCTGTTATTCAGAGCTTACAAGGGATCAATCTCCAGTGCACAAAACTGCCTGTCGCTGTCTAAGCAAGATGAAGCTGAATGGGCCATGAGAGAGGGATAGATGTTCATTATCAGGGAATTTAGACCTTTCTGAAAGTTGTCAACTGACTGGGGAAATGTAGTGTGAGGATGTATGCCTTGCAGATGGAACTGGTCTTGCTGTGGTGTATTTGGTCTCTGAGGTCAGTGACAGGGTGATAGTCACTGGAAAAGGAGCTCATTAGTTAAATGCCCTTTTGGCTAATGCAATATTTTAAAAAAACAACACTTCTAGATTCAGAAAAGCGAAAACAGTCAGCTGGTGTGCTATCACAATATTTTAACTGTAATCATTGAACTGTCTTCTCATTTTCTCTTTTTCTYGTCTGTTTGGGATGGGCGTAAGAATTTACCTACGGGTTGGTGAATGGTTGGTTCCTTGTTGGTTGGTTACCCACAAGGAAGCACATATTTTACAGGAAGGTAGGTGTAAGCCAAAGGAAGTTCTTAAAAGTACTTGCTGGAAGCTTTTTATGTGCTGAGCTTGAGTAATTGGATTTAGCTGGTTGGAGGGAAGTAGAGATGTGAAGCTTTCACTGGTGGGTGCCAGGTCTCTGGGATGTGTGTTTCAGTAGCTTTGAGGATCCATAGAACTGTCTCTGTTCAAATTGTATCTACGTCTCACCATTGGTGTGAGAAGCCATGGTGAAAGTCTTGAGGAAAACGAGCCTGTATCTGAAAATCCCTTTATAATTGTGTTTCCCAGGTCTCCTCTTCTAGGAGGTATTCTGGAATTTTTGCAGAGGGAGGAAAAGGAGTTGTTAGAATAGCTACTTGTTATCCTATTTAAATCCTCACAGATGATAAAATGTAGTACCTTTTCAAAGTTTTACAGTTTCATGTCCACAAAAAGTTGGAGTCTTGGTGTAATTTTAATATTCATATACTCTGGTAGCTGCTTATTAATGGGTCTCTTCCTAACTGTCTTATAACAATTTATCAACAAGCAGGGATGAGAAGTAGTGATGAGTGTTGCAAAATGAGAATATGAGCAAAGAGCTCAATGTTCAGATCAAAGGATTTTTATGGCCATTTCTTTTTCTACAACTTTATGGAAGCAAAATGTATCTCTTTCAAGCTTAACTGACTGCAAATTAGCCATTATTCCAGCACCTTTATAGGTTGTCTTGTTAGCATTTTAGCTCGTAAACAGGCAATCTGTGACTACCCATACGGTATACAGGCAGTTATTTTTCCTCAACTTTATGGTTATATTGCTGTTGTCTTCTTTCTAAAAAAATAGTCAGGTTGTCTTCTGAAGTTAGGTTTAATTAACTGACTTTAGCTTCACCAAAGTGTCTTTCAGTGTTGACTTAAAAAGTTGTTTCTGTATGACCAGAGAACTAGTCCACCCAATAGAAAACACTTCCTATATTTGAGTGAGTTACTGTACTAAAACCAGATCTGACAAAGTTTTGCTATCTATTAGATATAATAAATGTATTTATGGCTATAGATATAACTGCTATTAGCAGTTTCATGTGCAGATGCAGCATTTTCAGGAACTCGGCGTATAAGAAGGCAGTGCTGCCATCTTCAAGTATTAAATGAGTAAGAATAAATTCCATCTTTGAGAACATCAGTTAGAAAGGCTGAAATGGTGCCTTCTGGAACATGTTCCAGCCACTAGTGGTTTTATAAAAATTGGAAGCTGCAAAATTCTTACAGCACTTAATTTAACAGAGAACACTATGATAATATTTAGATGTTTTGTTAGAAATTTCTGGAAACTATGTTTAAATTGCAACACACTTTCTGTGACTTAGTATTTATACCCCTTTAAAATACCTTTTTTTTTTTTTTTTTTTTTTTTACCCCCTTCTCATATCTCACTAAATATTTTGAAAACGTTTTTGGAAACTTATTTTAAGATATCACACCTATAGTGAAAAGGAAGTGAGAGCGCTGTAGAAAGAGATGTCTTGAAGAGATCTCCCTGCTCAATCTTTCAAATCTGAGATGCATTGCACTTGGATATTCAAATAGCCACTTGCAGCATATATATGGTATTTTCAGTTGAAATCTTGTGTACTATAGTACATAGCTAATCCAAATTCCAATAATTGGTGTTAATATACTTCAAAGATAACAGCACAGCAAAGCATGTAGTACAAAGGTAATTACAAGCTTTAATGACAGTTTATAAAAACATGTATGTACTTTATGTTGTTTTCTGCTTTGATTCTTCTATGGAGGTCCTAACAAATTAAATGGTCTCCAGAGAGTCTTCTCTCTCTCTCTGCTGAGAGAGCACATCTCATACCTGGTATGGAGCTTTCTAATTCTCCACCGCTTGCCTTCCCTTGGGTATGAGCTTTTATCCTGTAAAAATGAGTTTTTAACATTCTGAGTCTTAAATGTTGAAACTGTTCCACCATTACCTTTTTTCCCCCTGTGTATATTATGTACTGAGTGGCTTGTAACTTAGCATAGCTCATGTTTCCAGCACTTGCTTTCAGAAATAAGCTATGCTCTGACTATGAGCTGCAGTTGTGCCAGTGTTTGCTACTTACAATGAGTAGTGGGGAAACAGAAATATTCTTGCCTTCCCAGAGGTAAACAAAAAGACTGGCAAAGAAATGTTGTGTTTGGATGTGAAGTAGTCATACAAGGCAGTTCTCTCCATGTAATAAGATTTGCATTATCAGTCCATGGAAAACCTCTTGTATTAAGGTTAACAAAATTGAAGTATGTAGGATACATAAATCTGCTTCAGTGTTAGGGAATGTACAGAATTGGACAGGATCTTCTCTTAAGACTTGTCCAGCCTTTCGTAGCTGTAATTATAGAGATAAATTTCCCCCCAACATCACTATTGATACATTTTGTTTAAAAAAAAGTTTTTATTCCATAACATGAATTAGAATAGGTTTTTCTGTTTCACTATGCAATAATTTTTCTCGTACCTGAGACAAGAATGAATACCACTTGGAGGTTTGTGGTGGTTTGGTTTTTTCCTGTTTTTTTTTTGTTTGTTTGTTTGTTTTGTTTTTTTACGTAGCATATCTAGTTAGACTTGGCTGGTTTAGTCTTATGTCGTTATTTTTGCCAAAGGAACAATTCTGTATAGACAAGATGCAGCTGGTCATGCCATCGGATATGAGTGGCAAATGCTATTCAGATCAAGGATAAAGTTATTCTTTTTCTCATAACCATGTCATCAGTCACATGTCATAATGGCTTAGCCCATGTAGGACGTGCCTATTGCATTTTTTTCGTCTGTGAAACTAGAAACTTATTTTGCAAGGCTTTTTTGACTAATAAACTGGATTATGGGTGTACCAGTGTCATTCTCTAGCTGTAGAATGAAAATGCCATCGCCATTAACTGAAGGAAGTCAGGAAAATACTTCAGGCTCACACTGTAGAGTACTCTACAGAAATATTGACAAGAGCTGAATAAACAAAAAGGAGTTAAATTAGAATCATAGAGTGGTTTGGGTTAGAAGGTACCTTTAAAGTAAATCATGTAGTCCAACCCCTCTGCCATGGGCAGTGACATCTTTCACTAGATCAGGTTGCTCAAAGCCCTGTCCAACCTTGCCTTGAACACTTCCAATGATGGGGCATCCACAACTTCTCTGGGCAACCTGTTCCAGTCTTTCACCACCCTTATCATGTAAAACAAAAAAAGCCCCCAAAATAATTAAAAAATACCCCAAACCCCCAAAAAACCAAACAAACAAAAATTTCTTCCTTATATCCAATCTAAATCTACCCTAAATCTACCCTCTTTGAGTTTAAAACTGTTGCCCCTTGTCCTGTTACTGTAGGCCTTAGTAAAAAGTCTCTTTCAGTCTGACATATAAGCCCCCTTTAAGTACTGAAAGGCTGTGGTAAGGTCTCCCCAGAGTCTTCTCTTGTCCAGGCTGAACAACCCCAACTCTCTTGGCCTTTCTTTGTAGGGAAGGGGTTCCAGCCCTCTGACCGTTATTAGATTTACAGATACGTTATGTATTAGGAGATAGTTAATGAAGAATTGTCAAATTATTGCATTGAATGTACAACAAAGACTATAACTATGCTTCATTATTATCTACGTTA
Source organism: Phoebastria nigripes (assembly GCA_035582835.1). Lineage (NCBI taxonomy): Eukaryota > Metazoa > Chordata > Aves > Procellariiformes > Diomedeidae > Phoebastria > Phoebastria nigripes. The sequence goes on along the minus strand of JAYKAV010002865.1, from coordinate 780,782 downwards.
TCAGGAGAGTCAATTAATGGACCTCAAAAAATATCTTTATTATTTGGACACATGTACATGTAGTGCATTGTGAAAGAGAAGAGCCTTTTTTGCCTATTTCTTTCAAGTCTTTCCCAGCAGCACAAAATCTTTCTGAATTAAATTATGTTAATGATTTTTTTTTTTTTTTAAATTATTTGGAAAATAGATAAATAACCTAATCATGATACAAGGTCAATTGGTAAGCACAAGAAACTCATCTGCTAAGAAGGTTGATGCTTAAGTGGCACAAAGTACAAATATGTACAAGTTCTTATGACCTTGGGTTGGATTTAGAAACCAGGCAAGCGTATTAAAATAAAACACACACATAGTTAAAATGTGGATTTCTTGTGTACAGTTCCTTCAGCAATGTTAATCCATTTCAAGGTTGTGGAGGATAACAGGAGGAGAAATGATGTTTTCCTTAAGGTACCGGGCTAAAAATTGGAAGATCTTTCTACTGCTGTTCAGGCAACAATTGTTTTCTTAACTCTCCARCAAAAACACAGTGCTTTTATTTTTTGTGGTCTAAGCCTTACTGGAGACTTAAGCAGCTACCTGTTTCTTACATAGTTTTCCTCTAACACTTAATAGAATTTTCAGTGAAAACTTAGGTTTTGGGAAGTGCATCGATACTGTTGATTGCCTAGTTCATAAGTTACTACTTGTCCAACAGCGTCCAGGAGGTACCATGAAGAACCAGAAATTCTCATAATGGGCTGCTAGAAATTTTCCTGAGTGAAGCATTCATATAAGTTAATTTTCACATACGTTGCATAAATCTGTTCCTAATGGTGGTTTTCAAATTGCATCATTAACATGGCAGCACATTATAATGGTCTAATMACTTTGTCTGTATTGCACTTAAGGTACTTTTTGAAAATAGCTGAGTAGTCCAGAAAATTGATACCAAACTCCTGGGAACCATTACTTAGTCAATGAATTCTTCCAACAAACCAGTTGATACGGCATGCAACAGCAAACCATGGTTTTTCAAGTGGTTTGTCCTCAGGAGTGCTTTTGTTTTGCAAATTCTTGTAATGCTTTTATTAGAAATAAATCATGTAAGAATCATTTTTCTGTTTTGCTGATGATATGTCTGCTTTCTTAAAGCTAGACACTAATCCTGAAATGAAAAGTTTTTTGGAAAATGTGGATTCCCCCCMCACACACTTTCTTTGTGTTTCCGTGCAACAGTCTATGGTCTGTAAACATAATGAACAGCAAACAAATGAAACTAGTATGTGATAGGCTCTGAAACAGCCCCACCTGGAAAGAGGAAATGAACAAACTGTTAGGAGTTCAAACTTTTTTCCTTTGTTTTCCATAAGCATAGCTGTARCAGTGCATTGAGAAAAAAACCATAAGTTTCCAAGCTGAAGAGATAACTAGAATAATAATTATATACAACTAAGAAAAAGCTCTTGCTTGTCAAAGGGAAAGAAATAGGGATATGATAATAAAGAACCTACTTCAAACATATATGTTAAACTATGTGAGGTGAGAAGAGGGAGTTCCATGCAAATAAATGAGGATTATAAGCACAATAAATAGTGGATATGTACACAGAAAAGTACAGGACTAAACTGAAGACAGGGTACAAGGCTGAGTCTTATGCTAAAAAAGAGAAAGCATCTTTTAAAGAAAGTAGCAATTCTCTCGCACTTGCTTTCTGCCCAATGTAACATTAAGATTTTTTTTCAATTTTTCTTTTAAAATATTATTTTGAATTTTTTGTTTGCTATAGTCACTAGTAAGGCAGGATAGATGAGTTTGACTTCCTGACAAATCAGTGCTTCTTCTCACAAATCTGTTTTGTTGTTTAGTTGCTGAAATCTCTGACATCTCTGTCTAGTTATCGTCAGAATGAGGTGCTAGCTACAGCTTTAGAGAGGTTTACTGGAGGCTGCTTTCTTGACATATAGCTTGCTCCCAATATTTTATTTTGGCTGTAAATGAGAATAAGGCAACTCCTTCTCAATTTTAACTCACACAATAAAAAATGGAAGAAATCAGATTTGGGGTTTCTTATATCAGTAGACTTAGATAAATCTGGCACTGATCCCTCATACTGCAGAAAATCTTATGCTGTAAAATGAAACAATATAATGTTGATGTCTTTCCTCTAATAGTAATTGTCTCTCTTATCGATGAAGCATGCATGATTAGACAAATTTACTTATTCAGTGTCCTCCTTATAGACCTTCTCTGTAAAAATGACTTTTTCCCCAGTTACCTTCTGGGATTGGTTTATTTATCTTCAGAGCTTTTATAGCATGTGACTTACTGCTTCACAACCAGGATGTCAAACCTTTTTGTTTGCCTGCTGAGAAGGTTCCATCTTTGTTATTGATAAGGGTGCTTATATGAAACAATAACTCAACATAAGTGATCCCATTCTTGCCACTACTCATATCTGTGCACGGGCTAATTCTATGCAGAATGAAATATCTTTTTTTTTTTTTTTTAAACCAGGAGTCTAAAGGGAGTTAGATGAGCTAATTTGGTCTCGTAGTTGTACTAATACATGCTTCTGTTGAACTCCGGTCTAAGTGAATGTCTACTTACTTTAACTACAAAATTGCCTGTAACTTCTCATGATTCTGTAGTTGAAAATGAACATGTAAATTAGTATTTATGCTTTATTATGCTGGGCAAATTATGTATAATTTGTAGAAAAGTGTGCGTGTGTGTCTCGGTTTCACAGCATACTCTGAAATTTGGAACTGGCATAGAGTGAAGATTGAATCGTTGATCCAAATTGAACTTGCCTTTGTTTTTATAACGGATTGATTCAGTATCCTAGGCCTGAACTTCAGGGCTTTATATGAACTTAACTCTCTAACTTGCTTTAATGATAATGCTGTAAACAGCCTGATGAACTGACTGGTTCATCAACGCTTTCATCACCTTCAGTAATGGAGAAATAACGTGACTATACTGCTATATTATTGAGTCCTGTTGTTGGTGAGAATAGATTTGAATACATGCAACAGGGGAAAAACATAAAAGATAATTAAGCCTGGAGTAAAAACATAGTATGTAGTGGCATGTCTGGATCTTTTGCAAAATAGCACTTGGCTAGTAATATGTGTGTGTATAACTGTTTGTGTCACTTCATTTCAAACACTAGTAGATGTGTGTGTGCGTATGCATAGGTTTAAAGGAAACAGCTAAACTAAGAAATCAACACAATCCCATTGCAGTTTAGCAGCACCGCACTGGGAGTTGGTTGAGATTCCAGTCACGTGTGCTGTTTGCCCTGGAGTTTTTCTTCTATTCTCTGTACTTCTTGAGTGGAGGCAGTTTGTAATGGGAGACTGTACATATGCCTCTTTGTCTGTTAAAATGAATGTTCAGATTAGTTAAGGTAACCATCAAAATCAAAGGCTCTATTTCTGCCAAAATACATGTATAATTCTGTGTTACAATCATAGAATAATTCAGGTTCAAAGGGGCCTCAGGACATCACCTAGTCCAACTTCTTGCTCAAAGCAGGTTCAACACAGAATTGAAACCAGGTCTTGAAAACCTACAAGGATGTAAACTGCACAACCTCTTTGGGAAACCTGTTCCACTGCTTAATTATCCCCATAGTGATTTCCCCCCTTATATCAAATTGCAATCTTTCTTGTTTCAATTCATGTTCATTGTCTCTTACCTTCCCGCTGTCTACCTCTGCAAAGAGCTCCTTCCCACAGGGCAAGAGCTTGGCTTAGTCCCCCCCCACCGAACTTGACCCAGTTGTTCAACATCTGCCTTGTACTGGAGGTTCAAAACTGGACACAGTATTCTAAATGTTGTCTCACTAGCACTGAGTAGGAGGGACTAATCCCTCCCCTCAGCCTCCTGGGTCTGCTCCTGTTAACACAGGCCGCGATGCTGTTGGCATTCCTTGCTGCCAGGTCACACTGCTGACTCAGGCTGAAGTATAAACGTGCTTCCTTTTTAGTCTCTTGGGAGTATAAAGTTTGCCATACTGGCTCAGACAGTAAGGTCAGAATCCTTTCTTTGGAATTAACCAGCGTGCATTATTTCAGGTGAAAGCAGGAAGAACCATGGTGCTCTAAATTGGAGCACAATAAATTCTCTGATCAATTTGCTGCCTGATGCATAGGTGTTCTGGCTAATCTGTACATTGTTCTAAAAAGAAGAAAGCTTTTGGTTATATGAATGTTGTCATTGACTTTCACAGCTACTTTACCAAGGACAAAATGATTCTGGCTTGCATAAACTGAATCTTTGACTTTTTTCATCGCTACCAAAAAAAGTATACTTTGCACTTCTTTGTACCTCACTTGTTAAATACAGTAAGAATATATCCTGAGTGGTTTTTTTCTTTCAAGGACAAAAAAAAAAAAAAAGCACTTGGACAAGTATCTAACTGTTTGGGTTGAATTAAGTCTTTAGGGATATGATGCATCTGCTTTTGAAGTTATATTCATACTTGGAAATATTTATTTATTTGAAATTGCTTCAAGCTCATGGAAGAGTCCTCTAAGATTTAATCAGAGGTAAATTACAGTTCTCTGCTTTAGGAATCTAAGAGAAAATGAGTTTATTCCTGACAATTTTTTTTTTTTAATTGCTCAGCTGAAGAATATAGAACAATACTCTTCAGTAACATTCTATAGAACATGCTAAAACCAGTGCTATTTAAAGACCTTGTTCATAATAGAGCTTTCTTGTTGATTATATCTTTTTTGCTACTTTTGAGGCTGCTTGGCCCCTTTCAGGTTGCTAGTTGTAATACATTTCATCTGTTACCATAAAAGAAACTCAGCCAAAGGCAGAAATAATTGTTTAGGAAGAAGACTTTTATATATAGTTTTGGGGTTTTGTCTTATCAGCTCAGCCAACAAATATGTCAATAGAATTTCTCTCTAAAACTTCTTGAGCCCAAAACAACAAGGGCAATTATAACATGGAATTTATAAGAGATTATCTTTGAAATTAAAAGGACAGTTTATTACTCCAGCAATTTGTTAAAGAATAAAATTTCATATGCAAAACAACTGTTTAGTCTGAATTGCAGTTCACTAGTGATTGTTGAGCCAGATAATCTAGTCATGATTTTATTGGTGATAAAATCATCATTTGCTAAATCTATTTGTAAAACTGTTTTTGTTTTGCATTTAATTTCTCTTCATAAATTTCTACGTTCATAGTGACTTCTTTTTCTTTCTTTTGGCAGTTGCATTTATGCCAGTGTTCGTCATTCTTCTTACTAATTATATTTAATTTTGAACTTCAGATGGTTCTTCTCTTCTTCCCACCAGTAATTGTAAATCATTAATTGGTGGGAAAATTACTTGTAAAATTGCCATCCTTTATCAGGGAGCCAACTGATTTTTACATAACTGTTTAAATGACGAATCTTGCCTACCTTGGACTTCTGAAAGAGCCAAAAAACATTCACAACAGATTTTGGTAATTTACCTTGAATCTTTAACTTCTAAGTTTTCTTCTTTTTGGGCTAAATGAGATGATGTTGGTAGAATTTTTCTGTCTCACTCTGTCAAGACTTTTATACTTAGGGCTTGGTTTCCTCCAGCATATCTGTCTACCTTCAACTGTTGTAAAGAGGCAAATATAAAGGAAATATAAGAGGAATTACAAGAGAAACTTGTAATAAAACATAGAATAAATGGTTGAATTTCTGTGTGTAATCATGTTCTCATATAAAGGAACCCTGTTCATTGTATCAGATTCTCTTCCCCCACACCTTTGCTTGCTGCTCACGTAAATCAATATTGAAATACTCTGCAACTTTCATAAAGATGCAACTACTAATTAGCAACACTGATCTATGATGCAAGAAAACACCTAAGTATGTAGAACATGGTGGTAATGTTCAAGCTTAAGTGGAGCAGAGGGGAAACTAATACTCAAAATTACAGGGCTAGTTTAGGAATATTGATATTGAAACAAAGTTAATCCAACAACTTAGGCTACTTTCTAGGTTTTAAGGCTCTAGAAACTATTCAAGGGTTTGGATTTTGGGGGGCTTTTAGTGTTKGGGKCWTKKKTYGTYKTGTCCCCCCCCCCCCCCAACAGGAGAGTTGGAAACTCTTCGATTTTGTTTGTAAGCTTATTTTTTTGAGATATTCTTGCCACTGGCAGATGTTCTGGATCATGTTTCCTTGCAAAGCGCCAAGTTTTATCCACCTCTTAATGTTAGTTTTTAAGCTAACAGTTCAAGTGCCATTCATATTCCTTGTGGTCACTAATTAAATTAAAAGGGGAAAAAAAAAAATTCAGCACTTGATGACTGCTTCAGGGAGTATATTTGTAAAGCACATAAGGCGTTTTTATGTGATTCCAAAACACAGCTGATGGTGGTTCACATACAGCCAAATTCTAATTCGGAAAGTTCCCCCAAGTCCAGGAACAATGTCTAATGATGACATTACAACTAGAAAAATTGTGTCAGTGCTATACCGGGTGCTCATAGTCTTATATTTCTGCCACTTAACTTTTTTTTTTTTTTTTTTGTGTGTGTGTGTGTAACTATTGTCTCCTCTTTTATCTGCAGCTATGTATGTTTTCTGCTCATAATCCTAGGCTGCATATGTTTTTCTTGCATGTTCCCTTGCCAAAAGCTGCTTTATATTCAGCCTTGTGGCAGTGCTTGCTATTGTTAGGGCCCCAGTCTGGTCAAATGTCACAGACAGCTGACTAAAATGATTGAAAAGACGACATGCAGTTTTGATGCCCATCCCTATGGGAGTTGGTGATGAATGCTACGACATTCTGACCCGCACTACCTCTCTCTTTGCTAGTGCACTGCTTACTCACAGGTGTACATGATCAGTGAGTTGGCAAGATATTTTCTTTCTCTAATATTAAACTACCAGAATAACACATTCTTGCTATGATTACATGGTAAAGTTTTAAAATAAATTTTATGAGAGTGAATTGAAATCCACAAATGTCTGCATGGTACGATTCAAGAAACTGTGTAGTATTAGATTGCTTCATGTATTTTGGACTTGAGGAAGCTACAGTATTTTCACTTATTTTTGCTTTTGATGTAAGGAAAAGTTTTGAAAATCCTATGTGAAGTTTTTAAAAAAAAAAAAAAACAGTTGGCAAAGCAGATGAGTAAATATTTTTGGGGTTTTTTTTAAGTCACTTGTTCTCTTAATCTGTATACTAATTAATACAGCTAATGTCTGATGTGGGAAACTTTATACAATGGATAAAATTAAGAAGGAATTTTTCAGCATATTTAGTTGCTTATGTAGGCAATATTACAAAGGTCATAGTTCAAGACATGGCATTCTATCATCTGCAAAAAAGTCAGAGAAAATAAAGGAATTAAACTGACTTCTTCACTGTTCACTGAAGTTATGTTATTATTGTCAAACTGCTAATAATTATGCAGAGCCAAAAGCATTGCCTCATGAAGTGTAACAGTGAGAATAAGTAATATTTCATCATCACAATAATAATTGATATAAATRTATTGAATTTCCTGTTTATGAAGTAATTGAGTAGCAGTAAACATGGGGTAAACTGATAGCTGCTGAAATGAACACAAATAACTGGAAAATAATTAATCTTTTTGTAGACAGAATTTAAATACTCCTAATCCTGCATAATAATAGGAATTAAGATTAATCTTAATGTAGAAAGGAAATTCTGCTAATTTGCATGGTCATCATCATGCCTGGCTTATCCACCTACAGGTGCTGGTAATATGCACAGGAACATAAACCTTACTAAAAATAGTGTCTTTATACTTGTATTATAATGTGCACATATACCGAAGAATTTATATGCTTGTTTCAAGATGTGCACTAGGTAAAATTAAATGCCATATGTTTCATTTTGGAAGGAAAAATCGCATTCTCTGACACTTTCAGTGTGTGCCTACATGTTTCATGACAACATTGCAAAATGGTTGTGAAATATACAGCTCAAGAACAAAATTTTATCATCAGCTATTTACCATGGTTATAAATAGGAAGAAAAATTCTGCCCTGTCTTACCATTTAAAAAAGATTGCTTTAGAGGGGGTAGACTTTTTCAGACCTGTTAGTGAGGAAAACGTTTCAGAATAAGTTGTATAAATGTGTTTGCAGGCTTGGCAGAAATCAAGCTAGAAGTAACTGCCGATCTTCAAAATCATGTGATCAATGTTCATCTAATACAGTTAGGGTTTTTTTTGTTTGGTGTTTTTTGGGGTTTTTTTGGGTTTTTTTGTTTTTTTGTTTTGTTTTTTTTTTTGTTATGCAGCGCAGACCCTTAAGATGTGGTGGGGGTTTTTTTGGGTGTTGGGTTTTTTTGTTTGTTTGTTTTTTTTGTTTGGGTGTTTTTGTTTGTTTTTTTTTGTTTGGGTTTTTGGGGATTTGTTTGTTTGTTTGTTTTAAAATCTGAAAATACCAGCTTTTTTCTGTGAATGGCTTCCTAGGAACATATGTGGATTTATGCTTAAAACTGTCAATGAACACTAGTTTAAAAGCATCACCTTAGTTTCCTTTCATCACCTTAGTTTCCTTTATTTCCCTTAAACTTATGGTAGGAGGTAGCTTTGGTAAGTAATTTTCTACTGTATGGAAACCAGAAGGTAAATGAATTTTTTTTTTTTTTTTTTTTAATAGTTCTCAAGAAGGACCTAATAGATGATTACAGAACGCTGAAAGATACTGTGATAGAGTAGCTATATGCACCTCATAAGTGGGGAAAAAAGCTCCTTGATGCTGGTATTTGTACCGTGAACCTGGTCTACAATTCATAGTCAGACTTGTAATGCAAAAAACCCCCCACATTATTACATAACTTCTGCTCACAGATCAAATATTACATGGCCCATCCAAAGCCTGTCTTGACATACTTATCATCAAGGTATATACCCAATATACCTATAGTATATTAATATAACTAGGATATATTAAAGTACATGGCTATCCCATTTGTGAGCATATTGCTAAAGGTGACAACCTTCATCACTCATTTATTACACTTGTTTTTCCAATAAGCACTTTTCCATATTTTTCCATGCGATGCTTCAATAGGAAAGATCCCAAAGATAATCTTTCATCAAAAATCTCTGACTTCATATAGGACTTAGCCCACCAGTTCCTTGATTAATGAAAAAAAGCCTGGTCTCTATCTTGATACATTTAGCATATGAATGTTATTAAATATATGCATAATGTATAGCTAGTAGTTCAGAGTGGCTRGTTATACTGTGGTTATAGTACAGAACTATACCATTTGAACAGGGTGTCATGTAGCTTGGGTGACTGTAACCAGCTCTGTTCTTCTTGTGCTTATTAGTGGTAAAAGGGTAAGAAAAGCATGTTTGCACTGACGACAACACAGAACTATGGTTGCCACAATACCCATGCAGCTTCATTTGTTGTAATAGTGGTATTGGCATCTTTATGCATTGGTAGTATTGCTGAATAATTGGAGCCTGAATAACTGGTGTGAAAAGTATTTGTTACCTGTCAGGATTCCTAACTGGATGCTTACATGTGCACGCACATTTATTTACATGTATATTTTTAAATGTGGGAATATATACATATTATGTATATATTAAACCCCCTCCTTATTTGGAGGAATACCAGATGTGTATCATTGTGCTAGTTGCCATTGCAGACACGTAACTTTTGGAAGAGAATAACTACTTTTCTGCTGAATTTACAAGCTGATGAGGCAGGCAATATCATACCTATAGATAGTGCATCTATGCTGGTACCCATAGGGTTAAATATTTGGCCAGTTGTGATGGATGATTTGTTGAAGGCTAAGGATGAGCTCTGAGCAAAAGGGAAAAAATCCTCTGTAGGATAGCACACAGCAAAGTGAAAGGATTGAGTACCTAATAAAGGACTGCTAAATCTAGCTTTGCTTTCCCTCATAAGCACCTTTATCGCTTTCTCAAGCAGTTCAGTGTGATTGTGTTCCCTCTTCGCTCTTGGCCAGAGTGCAGTACAGTTGTATACGTTGGTTCAGCAGGCTCTGTCATTGTTTTCAGTGTCACATAAATCTAATCTTTCTGAAGATGAGCTTATATGGCTGAGCAACGTAGCAGTGCTGATCTGAGCATAACGGCACAATGCAGTAGCTGCCTGTTCTACACATCCGCACAAATGCATGGCAAAACTTAACTCTTCTTTGGCTATGGCATGTCAGATTATTGTCTTGTGCTATGTCAAAGCCATAAAGCAAGTGTCCGTCTTTTGAACAGTGTGCTAGCTATACTCATATATGTGCGCATATATACACACACATATGCACATGTGTGCATGTACACTTTCTCTCTGTCTTTCTCTTGTGTCATGATGACCAGTCTTGTGTCCTTTTGTTTGGGTAAAACAGGTTAAAAATCTTCTTTTAGGTGTAATGTTTCAAAGAGAATTGATGATTTGACGTGTCTATATATTTCTTGCTTGTTAGTTGATATTAGTCTTTATTAACACAGATTTCAGTTGTCTTCTATTTTTATGTAGTTTGGAGTATTGTTGGGATTAATGGTTTAAAAAGCATAATTTGGGCTGTCTCCCCATCTGCTTACTAATTTATGCATGTGTGGCCTTGCAGGGCATGAAATCTCTGTGTACTAGACTGTGGTGTTAGCTGTCTGATCTGAGAAGTTTAAGAAATTGTACTGAGCTCTGCAGTTGAGTTACCAGGTCGTAAGTTCCTGGGGATAAGGGTGAACAGCCTATGCCCGTAAAAAGTAACCTGAGTTGAACTGTGCTTCCTCCTTTTCACCTTGCTCCTGTTTACCCAACATGGCTGGTTGGCTGCTGATCCCATGGGGAGATGTTGATAACAAAACCCTAGGCTTCCTAAGGGAAGATGTCTTGTCTTGCTCTTGCCATATATGTAGGATTCCCCTCTCACCTGATGTTGGTAGCCTAAATGTTCATGTCTAATCTAAGTCGTGTATCTAAGCCTGCTCTCAAGTCACATGTGTTGTGATAAGGACTGTCCCATCAGCTCTACAGTAGGAAGACTTGTCCTTTTGGCTATGCTTCTCTTTCTCCAGACTAAAGACCTCTGCGGTCAGCTAAGATGGAAAGCTGAGGTGGTACAAGCCAACTCTTACTGCCCTACTGACTTGAGCTTATCATGTAGGTAAGGCCCAGATGCAACTACGTCAGCTGGTTGGATGTTTTGTCTCAGATGCAAAAGAGTGAACTGCTGCATGGAGAAACTTGTGAATTAACCCATTGTGATACTCTCGCTAAACCAGAGGGAGCAATCAAATAGCTTCTTACTTCCTTTCCTTGTAGTACCTTATGCCAATACAGTAGGAGAAATTTCTGCTAGCAGACACTGCATGGGCATAGAAGTGTGAGTAACACTTCCAAAGCTGTAGCTTCTTAACCTTTCACTTTTTCTTTTTAAATTGTATTTACCTGCTTTACCAGCTGCTGTCAGGCCTAAACCTACAAGCTGCTGCTTTGGGATATCTGGATTGCCTCACATTTCATCATTTACCCATAGGTGCTTTGATCTGTTGTTTTGGAGCAGTTAGCAAGACCAGGGTCTAAGGGGGAGAAGGCTGAAAGGAAAAAATGTTCTCAAGTGATGCTGTCTCTCTTGTACTCCATGAACAGCTTTCGTTAGTACCAGACATTTCTTCAGAGGATATTATTTGTCTCTGCCTTGTGGCGTTAGACGCAAAACTAGCAAAGAATTAATGATCAGTGTCATGATCTTTCCTGACTTCTGTGTTTGTTTTAGTTTGTACTGTCTGTCTCAGCCCAAGCCAAAGTGGTGACTGTGTCCATTATTTTTTCTTTGATTTCTCCTGCTACAGTTGATTATTGACTCTGCTTTGCCATAAACCAGGGGTTTATAATGAGTGATAAGATTTCATGAAACTAATACAGGCTCTGACAAAAGAAACTTACAACAAATTAAAATGACTAAATGGCTTTAATTTTCTGAAGAAAAATACAGCTGTGTATTGCTGCTGAAATCTCCTGCATATGCAGCCTTTCAGTCAAGGAAATCAATAGTAATCCAAGTAATCACAAATTGGCTAAATAAGACTAATTAAAAAAGCTGAATCTATAGTATCCCAATCACAAAATGGAAATGTTGTATGTTGCTTAATCCCATGCAATATATACAACTTCTTTGAGCCAAGAAATGTTAGGTGATATCCTTTTGAAAACTCTTACAGTAATGTTAGTATTGGTGATTACACTGGACACATCTCCAAGATGAAGAAAATAACTTATTCTATCRTTAGATAAATATTGTTCTATCATTAGATTATTGTAATTGGCTTTAAAGGCAGAATTAAGACTGTATAGAAAAAATGTTTGTGTTTGAATGAAAGACATAAAATTGTATTTTGGGAGATGGAGTTTGGAGGTTTCTTCYGATTGTGTGGTAAACAACTCTTACAATACAGAGTCATTTATCCTTATAAGTAGAACGGATGCAAGATGGGGGGATTAATGTTAAAATGTAAAGTCTCCTTAATGTGGTTGAGTCATCCCTATGTCAATTGTATTACCGTAAAAAGAAGTGGGAGAAGTACTTGACATACTTCTAATCAGGTTAGCATAGGTTAACATCAGATGGAGAATATTTCCTATGTAATTAGTTTATTCTTTCTGAAGATTTATTTTCCTTTGTTTTGTTCGTCTACATTTTAATATTGCCTTTAAATTATTTTTCAAATTAAAATTATGTTAACCAGATTTATTTTTGAGTGGTTTGAGTTTACTGCTTTTGGTAACTGCATCTTGCCCTGAGTTGTTTTCTACTAGTAAATCTGTCCACCCCGTAAGAAGTTACAGTTCAAAAAAGAGAATGGGAAATGACAAAATATATAAACTTTGTATAGTGAACCAGGCTAGCACGTCTATATTTTTGTGTTCTAATTACATTAGCATATTTAAATGTGTATTTTGAAGATGCATTGCCAGCCAATGAAATGACCTATAATTCTATTGTGATCTGAACACAAGGGAACAGCAGCTGGAAGACGGTAGATGGACTGAACCAGTATGAAAAAAAATCAATATATATTTGTGTGGTTGCTTAGCCAAACCCTGAATCCAGAGTGGGACTGTTATTTCTGACACTACTAAATTTGTTAAACTAGTTTTAAGAAAACTCAGGGTGCACTCATTGCACTGAGGCTGTGAGAAAAGCAGTCAAGGCAATTTTGGCTGAAGTGTTGCCTACTCAGTATCTGTTAATTCCCCGAATCATTCTCTGACTTTAATTCCAGAGTTATAATGTTATCATTAATTTAGTAATTGATCCACATAACCTTAATTACAGTACAGAACAAAGTAATGGAAATCTGATTGTACATGAGCTAGACTATAATCAGTGACGCACGCACTCAGAAAGAAAATCCTGTCAGAGGTAAACGATCTTTGCAGTCTGTGGATATTTAAAACTACAAGTTGACAAAAACAAAGAAATAACCAGTCTTGCCATTTCTGTAACTAATGGAAATCCAGTTTAAGAGAATTCTTGTGTGTGTATAAGGAAATTCTGTTTCAGCATGATTTTAAAAAATTTACTGGCTTCCTGATACAGTCACAGAGTCTATGACTGTTATCTGTGATAGCTTTTTAATCTATTGGCCAATTCCTCCTAAATTTGTCAGGCAGTAGAAGCCTGAAGGCAATGAATGAGTTCCTGCAAGTCCTGTGAAATTCAGTAGTAGGAGAGCAGTCTACCTCTCTGTCTGCACGGAGGGAAGGCAGGCAGACTGCAGCCTGCCTTTTCACCACTGGAGAGAATGCATCTGGGTGTGCCAGGCAGGCAGTTAGTACCTGCTGGGGCTTGGATGCGGATATGATTCCTATTTTAGGCTGTGTAGCCGAAAAGGGAAGGTAGGAGTTGGGAAGAAGGAAAATGAAAGGCTTCAGATGGCAAAGAGGAAAAGGAGAAAAATAAGAATACTGTGGGAAAGAGAGGATGAGGGGAAGTGAGGCATGCGCTTGTAGCAAATGAAGCCTCATTAGTCCATGGACAGAGGACCATGCTTACTGAAATGTCCACTGCAAGCCCACAATTTTGAAAGACGACTTTAAAACGCATTTACTGTTGATCTACTGTTGCATATAGAGAAGTCAGGAAGCTCTACCACTAATTGTGTACAGAGATCATATGCCCAATCTTGAGCTGCATACATCTGATGTCCACCCTTTCTAATGCAAATTCATACCAAAAAAATGTATTTCCGGTGGTTCATTTGTAAAAATTTGAATTGGTTGCTTAAGGGAAAGAAGTTTGTAGAAGATGGATAACTGCTGACAGTACGGTGCACAAAAATGTTGTTTTACCTGTTGTGGCTCTAGGAGATAAATGGGTAAAGCATTCAGACCTGCCCTGCTTCCAACCTCTTCAACTACTCATTTGAATATCCTACAGGGTAAAAAGCATCTGTCTCTGTCCTTTCTCTCAGCAGCTCTAGGAAGTGTATGTGAAATGTGAACTACAGGTGCTGGAGGCAGTCTGAAAAAGTATCCATGTATATTAAAGCACTCCAACCGTTTGAGAGAATGAAAAGCAGCGCGACAATATGTTAATCACAATCCCACTAAAAAAATCAGTATTATTAAATACTGCTTAATAGAACTCATTAAAGATTTTTTTCGGCCTGTTTTCTCCCCATAAAATTAATGTCCAGAGAAAAGGAACTGCATAGAAAAAGAAATCTGTTTGCAGAAAAGTTACTTTCTGCTGCCTGATTGCACAGTATGTACAAAATCTGCATATGATTTGTATATTCAGAGATAATTTATATGTTCAAGGAATAGATAATATGCTATATTTTGAAAGACTGGCAGTAGTAACCTTGACAGGAGAGGTTACAATGACAGTGTTACTGTGTTGCTAGGAGCAACATCTGTGTTAAACGTGCTTTAATTGAGCTTGAGTTTTGAAGCTTATTGCTCTCATAGTACTTGCTGACATTTTGTGAAAATGGGCTGGGATTATTAACACAGTTAGGCAGCCAGCTAGTCTCTGCCCCCACCCCTGGTCCCAATGTCCTCTTCTCTGACTTGATACCTCTTGTCCCCTCTCATGAGGAGAGGGGTGATGCCCTGCTGAAAGACAGCTAGTGGGGAGGGGTAGAAAACTCTGGGCTCAGTTAATCCTGTCTTCAAACACACAACGCAGGTTCATTTAAATACCTTCATGAATTAACTT
This sequence comes from Phoebastria nigripes, assembly GCA_035582835.1. Classification (NCBI taxonomy): domain Eukaryota; kingdom Metazoa; phylum Chordata; class Aves; order Procellariiformes; family Diomedeidae; genus Phoebastria; species Phoebastria nigripes. The sequence goes on along the minus strand of JAYKAV010002865.1, from coordinate 765,605 downwards.
TAGTGTTTAATTCATGTGCTGCTTTGAAGATGGAAGCCCGGTGAATTCATATGGCTCTATCTTTTCCTACTACATTTACAAAGTTATACATTGCTTAAGTTGTCATCTTACTACAGAGTTCAGTCTGGCTCATTGTTTGCGACTCCTGGTTTCTAGAAGCTCGACTGGAAAAAGGTTTTGTAAATCCTCAGTACTAGCAAATAGAGGTCCCATTTTTGCTGAAATCTATACTACTAATCACTTCTGCAAGACAGACAAAATACTTCATTACTGCTAGAACTAAGATGTTAGGTTAGGCTATTTTATGGTGCCCTGTTTCTGGGGAAAAAACATGTTGGTAAACTCAAGCTACAGAGTTCTGTGTGGTTTTTTGGTGGTGGTGTTTTTTGGTTGGTTTGTTTGGTGTTTTTTTTGTTTGTTTTATCTTTTTTTTAGTGGGATGTTTGTGAGTTTTAATCTCTAAACTTTCATCTGTTTAGTGTGCAAGTGTCAGCAATGCTGAACGAATGAATGTGCTTAATAAAATGCAAGATTGAAACATTGGACTCTTCCTGTTCCATTCTCTGGACTGTATATGTGAAAGTTGGAATACCTGTGCACTTTGTATGTTTTGTGCATCTAATAATTGTGCTGGGAKTGGGGAGGGAGGGGAGATAGCACCCTTGCCATAAGTCAACAGTAACATCTTTCAGTTTAAGGTCTCTGAGCTCAAGCCTGGAAAGAGCATTGTTTGACTACAGTCCCCGAGGCTTACAAATCAGATGCAAATTCAAAACTCACTTGATATAAATGAATTGCAAACCAATGAAGTGAAATATCTTGCGTCTTACAGCCCCGTGCATAGTCTGCATGTTATTTGTAAGCTTCTGCAATTCTACTTTTGCATGGAAACCCAAGTGTTGGAGGGCCTAAATCCAGCCTCATCCTGTTCCCTTCTCTGGCTAAGCAGGACAGAGGCCCATTACTGGGAATATATTTGCATGTGTACAATACGTCTCCCTCTGGCAGCTGGGCTCAGTCTGCCCAGTAGGTGCCCCTGGATCCCAGTCTTCCCAGTTGCTGGCATCTGGGCATATGAGCCCTGAGGCCTGCAGCCCAGGTGCCAGCAGCATGTGTGGACCCCTTTGCACACATTGGCACACACATGCACGTCTTGTGGGTCCTTTCAACAGCCAGCCTTGTACACACAAACCAGTAGCTGGTCCTGGATCCTTGCTCTTCCCGGGTGCCTTAACCAAAAAGAGACAGAAACATGCACGTAAATGTATGTGCACACAAATAGATGCATGTCTACACAAATGTGGGCACACATGCACAAATGAGTCTCACCCCTAGAGACCCCCAGACTCCATGGGGATGTCCAGGACAGCAGCTGTCCAGGACTTCCCTGGAGTCCCCGATACCCAGCTCCTCCTACGATCTTGCCCTTAGAGGCATGCATATGTACACACCTACTCCCCCTGCCCTGGCTTCCAGGCCACTTCACCTGCTCCCTGGCTGGTCTGGCTTGATCTTTGCAGCTGCTCACACGCTCATTTGCACACCTGCACTAGCTCTGGTTTCTGGCACCATGGGTATGTGGGTCTCTGACCCCTGGTCCCACTCCAGTCGGTCCACTCACACACACCCCGCCCCCCACATGTGCACAGAGAGTCCCTCACCCATGAAAAAGTTAGACATAGAGTCTAATAAGAAGAAGGCACAAACTGCGTGGATCAGAGGCAGAGCATAGCCAGACAAGCGTACTTGACCAGCCATTTGTTTACACATGACCAGCCCCTTTCATCCCCTTATCCCTCTACTTTCCCATGCTTGTTCCTTTTCAAACCACCTTGATCTCTCCTTTTCCCCACCTTTTCTTCTTCCCCTAAACATCCCATAATAAGTATCATGGAATCCCAAAATGATCTTCCCCTGCATCCTGTAATGTGTCCCACACCGCTGGGCAATGATTCCCTGCCTCCATCCAAAAAGTGATCTTCAGAGCTGCTCCATTGACTCATGGTGATGGGTTTCAYGCCTGAACTATGGGGCTGAGGCTCTGCTGGGAGGGCCCCAGACAGGGTGTTTGTTCCTTGGGAGTCCTCAGTTTGCGTTCTCACCTATGTTTGTGCATCCCTGTGCTCCTCTGAGCTTGTGGAGATGGGCTGGTGGCCCATGTGATGGGCCTAGGAGTAGCTTGGGCAGGGTATTATTCGGGCTCCCACTCCTGCTGTTGTTGCTCTGAGCTCCTTTGCGTGTGTGGAGATTATCTCTTTTTATCACATAACCTATGATCAAGTCTAACCTGAATGCTGGCCAAATAATATCAGAAAAACAAAGCTTCTAACTATAATTTGGAAACCAATCTGCAGTGTGAATACTGGCATGTATCTGGAATTTTCAATTGATTTTAAATATTTATTGGGCTACTAAAATTAAATGATACTGAGTATCAGTTCCCTCCATGCTGGATGTATTTTGATGCCTAACTTGAGACATCTTAAAATTGCTTGATCATTTTGGAAAAATTTTGCTCATATTCTGTGGTCTTTTTTTTTTTTCCCCCCCTCTCCTCATTAGTAGCATACGTAGGATCAAAATGATGAATTAAAATTATCTAGAAGAGAATTCTTTTAGGAGTAGAATTATGATATAAAATAGGCATTCACTATATCAAAATATATTTTTAGATAATAAATTGTCTATGATTGTCTTGTAAGGAAAGGAAAATGTAACAAAACTATTGTAAATGGGGCACCATCTGTTGTAATTTCTGCTATCAAAGACTGATCAATACTTCCTATATCTTGACTTTTAGGGATGAAATTTATCAACTGAATCATTCCCCGACATTATTTTTAATAAAATGTGATATTTATAATATCATATTGCTTTAGCAGTAATTTTGGTCCTGGTGAATTTCCGTTTGCAGCAGGTAGCAAATAGCTTTCACATTTCAGAAATGAGTCTGTGTTTTGCCTTCTGTGTGGCAGATAAAATATTGGATATATTAGCTTATTTGTTTTTTTAGATGCATGAGATAAGAGTAAGATTAATAGGATTCCTTCATGCAAAACTGCAAAAATAATAATAAAAATTTAGCGAAAATTGTGACTAGGAACTGGAGAAGTAAACTTACTTAGACTGTGTAAAGGGCTTTCAATTTGCTAATTAATCTGTGTAATGGGGATGAAGAGTACCCTGTCACTTTTCTACATAGCATAGTGCTGTTCACTAAAGGTAAAGGGGGAGGTTAAACAATATTAGTCTAATTGTTATTATTTATGTGGTTGTTGGCAGTGAGACTTGCAGTATAAGGATGAGGATGATTCAAATGACTGTGAAAAGTTCACAGATCTATCTGCAGTTTTGTTTTTTCTTTTCCGATACAAGTTGGATGAATATGGATATATGGGATGGAGCATATTGATGAAGAATACTAAAGTTCATACGCTTTGCAAATGTCAAAAACCATCATTAGATAACTCTTTGCTAATTCTTGTGTTCTTTTACCACAGCTCTTTTCATTTACAACTTGTATTCATTAAGGTAGATTTAAATCTGATTTTTTTTCCACTCAATATATAACCAGTTAAGTCTCCCACGCCACCACTACAAAACGAAGTGCACGTACACCCAGAAATGGATCATGCACCAATATTGTTCAGTAATAAAATTCTTTAATGCCTGTTGCCATTATTGTCTAACAAATGCATTTTCCATACRTGAAATACAGGACCAGTTCTTCTATTTTGTTCAGTGTAAAAACAGCAGTTGTTAGAAAGCAGTCCAAATTTTTAATTAAAAAATACATGTTGCATCTTTCTCTGTTCTTGGGGGGAGGAAGAACTTAATTTCCCTATTGATGTTTCTGTTGCTATATTACTCAAGGAAATGAGCAGAGATATAAAAGTCTGTGTATAGTTCTTGAAGGCATAACTGTGATGAAAAACCGTGTGGGGAAACAATTCTAAATGATCTTGAAATGCAAGTTCTCAGAAAACAAAAGAACCCTGAAAACTTAGTATCATTCTGAAAAAAGCAATTCATTACTGGACTGTTGAAACATCAGCTTTTTTAAATAGAAATTGTGGACACGGTCCACAGTTGAGAAGAGCTATTTGAAACAGAATAGATACATTTTGTTTTAAAGCTGCCAAAATTATAGTAGATACTAGTGTGAATCATCAGTTTAATGGGTGAAATGCCAGCATCGAGTCCGTGAATTTGATGTGAGTTCCCTTTGCCATGTATATCACCAGCTGGAGCTGTGGCAGGATAAAACAGATTTCTTGCAGGTACCTGAAGCTGGAGATTTTGTACAGGTGCCCTTGGGAATGTTGTGCATTGGCCAGGTCAGTAACTCGGTCTTTCAATTTACCACACTTCTGAGCAGCTGTTACTCATAAGTGAAAGCATTCGCAAGGCACCCTGCATCCATTTGTTTACCTGCCAGCTAGAGGTGGCAGGGTTCTGTGTGAAGTGTTTGTGATCAGCAATTATGTCACTGTGATATTTGATAATGGGTTATCAATGAAATGAAAGTAAACCAGGTTAATAATCTATAGAAGGCAAACTTATTGCAATCACTTTAAAAGCTGGATAATCAGTTTAAAGAAAAAAAACAAAACAAAACACAAGTCCTTGTTTTATGAAGAGCCTCAATAACTGCTCTCTTTGGAGTTTTTATTGTCTGTTTGATAAATAATAAATATTGAATGGGGCAAGTTACGCATCTATGAGACACCTAAATGCAAAAAGTATTTAAGTGAAGCTAAATACTGYAGATTACAATGTGAGCATAGATTGACAAGAAAGGATAAATACCACATACAGCTCAGAATTGTGTTTCACTGCTTGTGCATGTTAAGAGAAGACCAGTGGACTTTGAGACTGATGGGAGTTCTCCTCCYCGCTCTGCTAGAGGCAGAGGGGATCCTCCCATCCTTGCTAAATGCCAGGCTGCCACTTTTTCCGTTCCCATTATTCCTAATATGCTAGCGTATATACCCTCTGCACACACACACTGTGAGCATGGCTGGCCATAAACAGATCAATATACACAGGAGAACATCACCTCTAGCTGTTCAGGCACCACATACCAGCAAACAGCACTCACATAAGCATGAGCTGTACATGGCCCAATCCCATTCTTACTCACTGGCTAAACAGGCTCGAACTCACAGGCAGAGGTCTCTGGTAGCTCTCCCTTGACCTATGTTCACACCCATATCCAGTCGCAGACCTATAATCTCTCCAGTCTTCATTTCCTTGCTGGGTAGTCAAGCTTGAAATTTGCTAGTGCCTCACATGTGCGTGCACACACAGAGTAGACGACACACTTGTGAAGAAAGAGAGTTTGGAATAGAGTTTAATAAGAAGATAGGATGAACTGCTGTGGTCAGGTGCCGGACTTGCACCTGCTTGCATACAACCAGCTGCTTTCATCCCCCCCTTCTCTCCTTTTTTTGCAGTGCATGCTAGTTCTGATCCACCTTTATCCCTCCCTTTTTCATCCTTGTCTCCTCGCAGATAAACAACCTGCCCCCAATTTCTTTTTTCCCTTTAGGGCAAATGTTGCTACATCCATCCCCATTTTGGTATTTCTGGTGTTACCTAAAGTAATCTCAGACTCATCGTAGTCCTGAGATGCTTACCAAAGTTCTGTTGGCTTAGCAAGAGTCTGCTCTCAAAAAGATTTCCAACGCTCCCTGTCCAGCTATCCATGAAGCGTGTCTGTTTCTCCCATAGCTCCCTCTTGAACCATTTGTGAAACCCAGCTGTTCCTCACGACACTACATGTAATTTTTATTAATTTCTTGCTCTGGCCTCTCTTGTGTCCAGCAGATTCTCACGTGATGTTCAGGAGTTTCTCTTGCCTTCCTCAGTTAGCTTAACCTCACTTCAGGGCCCAGTTACCTGCCAACATGCTTCAACATTGCACTTGTTCTCTTTTGTTCCAGAAAATATGAGTTGTAGCCTCCTTGGGCTGAGTTTCAGCTACTTTTCAGTCCAGCTAGTTGGAGTAGCCTGTGCTTAGGCTCAGGGAGACACTCAGGCTCTCATTGAACCAAGCAATTTTAAATTTCTTCTAATTTTTTTTTTTTATATTGAGTGGTTGTAATATCAAGCATCTTTGTACAAAACCAATATCTCACTCTTCTGCTTAACTACTGCATGTGAATACATGTGAACTGGAAGTCTGACTTACTGCAAGGTAGGGTAGGAGGTCCGCCTGTCTAGAAATAAAGAATCATAGGAAATAAAGGAAAGAATCATAGAAATAAAGGAAAACATAGCTGCAGTTGGCAGTTTCTATGAATGCGTAAAAGACTGATCCTTCTCTTGTTCGCAAGCAGGCATGAACTTAAACTTCCTCTGTAAGTCATCATCCTTGTTGTCAACACTCATGAATTCCTCAGAAATAACAGAAAATTGATGAATGTTAGAGGAGACCAGCAATGCTGCTAAATGTTCCATATATTTCTGTAATTTTAACTTTGCATGGAAAAAAAATTGTCTGAATTCACTTGCCTACTTCTTGATTTGGATAAATTCAAATGAAATTATTACAAAATAGCTACCTGTTAGGCCTTCAGCAAATTTACAGTGCATTGTCAGCAAACAAAGGAAAAATAGAAAAACTAGAAAGTTGTGAGAGATCATTCCTACCCTTTCTTCATGCAACATCAGCTGGAATTGGGGAATTTCTGAATACTTGAGACTGGCCTCTGTGGATTTTACATCAGTCAGTAACTGGCAGATAATATGACACTATTAAGAAAGACTTGTGCTCCTTGACTTTATCACAAAATAGTGCCACCAATATAATCCAGACAGAATAGCTCTTTCTGTGCTATAACTCAGACCATTCTTAATGAGTACCTGGCCTTTCTGGTATATGAAGATTAGCATTGTCATACAGGCAGAAAACACTGAAAACTTAAATAAGAGTATGTCATTCTTTTACATAACCCTCAGCTAATCCTCTCAGGTAATGATTGTCTGTTGCCACTTGCCTAGGCTGTATTTGATTTGATGCTTTTAAGTAAATGTGATATTTTCCCAGTGTTCTTCAAGCCTTTTGTTCTCCCATATGTTCTCATTCAGTTCTATAGCCATTTGTCTCCCTCCTCAGAAGACACATCTGTAGTTCATTTATAAATTCACTTAACTATTGGATGAGTGACGCAATTAGCTTTGTATTTCCTAGTTGCTTCACATATGGTTTTGGATATATTTTTGGTATTTTATTCTTGAATTTGTRCTGGTTTATATTTTACTGGGGTTTTTTTCTTGTTTCCATGTTTTAACGAATCTGTGATGTAATTTACCACTAAGTGAAAAGGAAGTATACTGTCGTTGAAGAATATGAATGGCAGACCAATATACTATTAATTTAGTACAGYCTTTCCTGCACTGTAACTGGTATAAAATTTGTTAAGTTACTGAGTTCACAAGGCAGCTAGTCAACCATGATATGTAAAACTTATTATAAAGTTCATTATTAGAGCTATGAACCCAGAAACAGTAACACGGTATTTAACAGTGGGATTCTCATTAGAACTGAAGCTGATAATTTGTCTAGCTCAGTATTAACTGACCTCAGCAATGATCCACCAGCTAGGAACCCCCCTGAGAGGAGTGGTGATTGCAGTCTTCCACATTCATAGTGTTTATCACTTTTTTTTTTTTTTTTGAAAACTTAAATAGAAAATTTTAGTAATATCAATAATTCACAATAGTGGAAAGGAAATTGAAATGTTAAATTCTGCCAATGTGAATATCAAGATTATTTATTGTTAGTCTTAATGCCTGATCTAGGAAGCTATGGATTATATTAACAAAAGTTGAAGAAAGTTGGTTATTGACAGTCTGTGTAGGTACAAGCGTAAAAAGGTTAAACATCAAAACCTGAGAGTTGAAAGATTCTTTCACAATTCTTCTACTTTGGTCCTTGGAACTGCAATAGGTGTTTGACTTGCTTAAGAGCTCACAGCCCTGTTGTGCAGGACAGTGAAAGCACTGTGGGTGCCTCACCCTTGCATTCAAAATATTACATGTAAAAGGGAATATACCACAGATACACTTATAACTAGGAATTTTTACTACTAGCCTAATTACAATCATAATCAAATCTACATACAAACCCCAATTATTATTAGTCTATTTGCAGTAATAATACTTGTAGTCCAAAATAATACAGAAAAGCCTCATTAACACTACCTTTAAAATGGTTACACAAGAACTTACTAGCACCTCCCCCTGTTCCTCGGTGTTATGCCCACTCTTCCCATGTCCCTCTGTGCCCTGACATTGAGAGTTTCAGGCTTCCTGGAGCAGAGTGGTGGTGAGGTGCTGCAGCACATCATCAGCACCTGGAAAACATTTGATGCTGGTGGTGAGAGCCACTTATTCCTTAGTCTGAGGGTCTGTGAGGGGTTATATTTATAATGGAGGGATGACATTTGAATGTCCTGAAAGTTTTCTGAATGATCCATTTTGAAAACTTCTGGGTCTAAGCATCCATGTGAAAGGAAAAGCATTAGAAAAGTCTGGAAGGACTGAGAGATGGTAACATCTGCGGCACTCACAGGTTGTGCATATATTCCCTGGTCTTTAAAAGCTTATGTTGTTATTGAGCACTTGTTTCTGTCACACTTGCTGACAGGGAATATGTTTGTTGAAACTAATCATTTGGGGCTGGCCTTACAAAACCAAGCTTTCATATTTAGGGCCAATGTTGACTCTTATTTATGAGATACAAACTTTATATGTTTTACTAGTTGTAGAAGAGTGAAAATGAACTCTCAAATCATTGCATAACATCTTAATTAGGAGTTTGAAAAGAGTTTTCATAATTACAAAATTTCTAGGACTTTTCACTTTAAACTTGAACCAGCCCTTTCTGAGTCTCTTAATGCAGTTTTAGCTAGTCTAAACACTTGAGTTATAAGAACTCTGAAAAGGTGATTCAAAGAAGGAAACAAGGAGACGAAGAGAGATGTTTTACACTTTTGTTCTTAAAAGTAGCTTCTTTGGGTCTTGGGTATTTCAGAGGTCATCACACCTGATGATTTTAATTGTAAGGTTTGCCATACACTGTAAATTTAGCTTTTTTTCTAAAACGCTGGCTTCTGAAATAAGGGAACAGATGAACCTTAGGTTTTATTTAAAAAGAGCATTCTTCTGATGTCTGTAGTTGAGGAGAAAAGTTTGAAAATGTGTTCTGTGCTGGAGAACTGTAAAAACAGTCTGAGAAGAAAAAGCTTTCACTCTTCCCCTTTCTTAAAAATGTGGTGTCTGAACAAGCAGGCTATACAACATTCCTGGTTTGGAATTTCCTTACTGTGGTATCTGTGGAAGCTTATACTGCTGCTATCCCTTTTATATAACTAGTGGGTGAAATGTCTTCATACTGGGAAATTACTAGCTTTCTACATTGTGTATTTTCTTTCATCTTAGGACTGCAATTGTATTAAAACATTGAAAACAAAACTACCTTTCAAAATATCCCTAAGTATTTCCTTTTTTATTAGCAATGAATACTACTGCTTTATATATTTCTGTTTATAAGTAACTCTACATCAGCTTTAAATGTCTATTTTAATACTGATGAAGATCAGGTGAATTTACCTTGCAACTCCTGCATTAGTAGCAGTATCAGTGGAGTTGGATTGTGCCATGCTGTTGTAGGATACAAGTGAAAAGTTCACTTTTCTATGCCCATGACTTTTATCAAATGTTAATTGCTACTCTATGTATATATTTTTGACAAGGTCCAAATCAGTCAGAATCTTGGAGTGTATCTGCCTGCACCTTTTCTTTTAAATAAATGCACTGAAAATACCAAAAGGCTTCCAACTGAGATTTAATAAAACACCAACTAGAGCAAGGTGTAGCTTTTCAAACAAATTAAAATTCAACTTGTGACAGCTGGAAACGAAAGGAACTGGGATCAGTGTCTCCCTACTCATTCTGCCCTTGTAGAGCAGGGTTTTTTCCCCAGGGCCTTGCTCTCAAAGTGATTTCCAGTTTACATCCTCAGTTGCAGCAAACTTCACACATCCACCTCTAGATCCGTAGGAGAATCACTTTGTCTGCCACCTCTGAACACTTGGCGGTACATCTGCTCCCTATATCTTCTCAGGAGTGTCCCAGCGTACACCCTTTCTGAAAGTTCCTTCTGTGCTGTGTTGCTGTTTCTACCTGTCTTGTCTTGCACTCCAGAAAGCTCTCCCCAGCTGAGCATCCTCACTTGCTCTCAAGACCATCTCTCCACCCATCCAGCGGGTCCCTCCTTACACAACACACAAGATCAGCAATTCTTGTTGTGCACATGCATCCTTTCAAACAAAATTGAATGTGCACTAGATTATGAACAACCAGAAAAAAAGATACTATCCTTCAGAACATGTAAAACAGACAAACAAGTCCAAAGACTTGTTTATCATCACTCCCAGAAGTTCCTGAAGTGTTTTATATCAGTTTACATTATAACARTGTTACTTTTAATTGATTTGGCGTAGCTTGCCCTTTCTGGCAAGTCTCTCATGTAGGAAGTGTGGGGTTATATCCCACACCAACGTCCTTTTGGACAAGATGAAATGCTGAGGGAAACATCAGACAATACTGTTACAGGAGAAAGTGTTTAGGTTAACATTTTTGTAAGTGTTTATTAGACAGACCACCTTTCCTTGAATTTTTTTTTTCCTGAAACAAAGATGGTAAATGTTTTGGCCTCATAGGACAATGTATATATTTTGTTCTACAAAACTAATTTTACTGATCCTCCATTTCATATATATATTAAGACTACTTGGAAACAGTCTAATTATGCCTGCTAGCAGGCATCAGCAAATGTCTGGCAAATGCATGAAAATACACGTGCTTTTTTTTGTGTTGTGCTCAATTTTAACAATAAGTACAGACTATCTTCTGATGTTTTATGGCCTGCCATTATCTTTTCACTGCCGATTGAGTGTCTGTGTTATAACTCCCTGAAGCCATGCTACAAAGAATATAAATACTCAAGGTAGAACATGTTTTAACAATAGTTTCATTGTAAAAACCTGCATGTCCTGTGAAAATAAAGTTAYGATTTTAGGCCATGATCAGAGTTCAGTCCCTTCCTTCAGAAGATAACATGGTAACTGGCAAGATTTTCTAGTCTGTCTGCATTGAAGTTTCTTATTTTCTTATTTGTTTCTGAATTTCCGTATATTCCACCTGCATGTTGGAAGGGGGCAAATGCATTTACAAGTTAGGCTCTCAACCTGAGATACATTAGATATTGTGCATCTCGTATGTATTTGAGAAAAATGGATGCGGTTGCATGAGAAAAATGAGTGCATAATTGGAGATTTAATTTGTGCAAAATTCTATTCTGCATTAATATTTTGTGTTCTTACTTTCTAGATGGCTAGCTAGAGTTATACTGAAGTACTTGCATGCTCAGATGTCCTGACTATGGTTATTGCATGGAGACTGTATAATAAATCAACTATATAGGCGTACATATAATTGAGGGCCTGAATGTCAAACTATACAGAGCTGATTAAGACCTTAGGCCATGACAGAATGTGGGTTTCTTAAGTTTCAAAGACTTGAAACTAAATTCCTTTGATAGGTGAAGTACTTCTCTTGCAAGTAATTATTTTTCCTTCATGAATGTAGGAATGGTAACTGGAAAGTTAGCTGTGTCTCACTACTATGGAAATCCCACCCTTCAGGATGCTCCTAATCAAGTTACATAGAGAATTGCTGATAAATATTGTCAGGAGCAGAACTGAATCAGCACAGCAATATGGCATTAAAGGAATACCACCAATTGGATACATATGTAGACTTTGTTACACTGTGAACAGTAAGATCTTGCAGAACAGAAGATTAAACTTGGTGTTCTTAATGAATTCTGAGGATGAGGTCTTCTACCCTGTCCCTATTTTTCAATTTTCATTTGCAGTGTCAAGTCCTATTTAGGAGAGCAAAAATATTCCAAGACTATGTTAAACTCTGCTATTTTACACTACTCTAACAGGAAAATGTACAAAGGCATGAAGTTCAAGCCACACTCTGCGAGCCTCTGGCTGTAAATGTGTGGTATGCATATTACAGCTGTCCACCCTTGGGGAACTCCAGCCATGGGTTATTTTTATTTTAGGGTTCAGTGATAGAAATTTTTTTTATTTTAAATGATTCCTTCTTTATCACAACTCTTGAGTTACTCAATATAATTAATGTAATGTTTAGTTTAGATGAATGCTAAAAATTTATAGGATCATGACTTTATTTAAAGCACTGTACAGCTAGTATACAGCCCTGTGTTTTGGTAACAGAAAAATTTGCATGATGTACTTCAGTTTAACAAGGAGTTAATTTTATAAAAATATCATTCAAATGTACAAAAAGACTCTCAAAAACACTTCATTTGCTTTCTGAAAACCATCAGTACCTTGTTGTTTTCCAGGCTTTAAAAAAAGTCTGAGATTTTTTTGATTGGCAGGGGGAGGGGGATGAATTCAATTTTAAGGAGAGAGTCTACTTTTGGGCAAGAATAGTTGGGACAAGTGAAGGCTGATGTTCAGATCCCACTGATCTTCAAAAAATTTCCCAGAATGGTAGTATAAATTTATATTGAGGTACTTTATTATCAAAATCTTTCAGATACTTCTATTTCTGTGACATCAGAATAGCATCTTAAGACTGGACTGGCAGAAGACCATAAAGCTTTACATTTAAGTGCAGTGTGACACTTCTGCCTATTTGTTGGACATGGAAGTCAGAGTCTTCTGGAATAATGAACTATGTTATTCTCATTGTTACAGGCAATGTTAAGTATGGAGTTCTCAGCATTCTTCCCTCTTGCTTTTTTTTTTTTTTTTTTTTTTTACTTCCATGTTTTTCTGTAGATGAATTTCTGTCTCTTCATGATTTCAGTCTTGCTTAACTGTAGTGTTCAAGACAGGAGAAGCAGCGTATTGTGTTGAGTTGTTGGGTGCCAAAGCCAGCTCAGGCTTGGTCACTGCTGCGCTTGCCCAGTTTTTCCTGTGAGACTCATCCTCCATTGGTTCAGGTGGTTCCTGCTATAGTAGGTCCTATAACATACACCTCAAATCAAGGGTTGTTTTCCCCTAAGGTTAAACCTCCTTGAGGCACACACTGGATTTACTCATCCTCCTGCATTGCGCACCAAATGCACCCAGGTCCTCCAGCAAAAGCAATCCTGTGAATGTGTTTGCCTTTTCCAGAGGGAGGAGCAACCCGCTAGCAACCCAGTCAGTTCCATATGTGGGCTATGGTGATCTCCTTCCAGAGTCCATAGGGGCTTTGTTTGGGCAGGGCCAGGTCAGTTAGCAGATCCTCTAGTGTTAACAAGCCAAGTGGCTTCTGCTAAATTTGCTGAGGATACAATTTACTTCAAGACTTCCAAGGCAGGCAAACACAGTTAGCTTGGACATAATTTTGCTATGCTCCTTTGAATCTGGATATAGATCAGATGGTCATTTACAGTGCTTATCCCTGTTCAGCTGCATCTTCCTTGTGACTCCTCCTGGATATTGCAATCGTTAGCTTAATCTTGTAGAAAGAACAATTCCATGAAGAAAGAACTTTTTGGGTTTTTTTTTGTTTTTTTGGTTTTTTTTTTTTGTTTTTTTTTAAAGCAGTTAAAGAGTTCTTTATTTGTTGCTGATGTAGATTTCAAGGGTGAATGAAATGAATGGGAATATGCACAGCCCTGTATCTTCTGCCTTGGCACGTGACCCAGAGCACATATGTTTTACTGTTTGACTACAGTCTTCTAAATCCCTCTGATAAACCTCAACTTTAATTTATCATTTTTAAAACTCAAATTTTAAAATATTTGGGTTTTTTTCAAATTAAAGTTTTTGGCAGCCATCTTTGATTGTGATAAACTTTCTGTAATAGTTCTGAGGAAACATCCAGGCACTCCTTTAACAGGAGGCTGTTTCTCCAGACAGGGGACTCAACAATGAACTTTCATTCATGTATTTTGACCACAAAAAGAGACACTCAGCATCTTAAACCTTACTACTGCTGCTCTACAGATGTGGGGGATTCTTTGCATACACCCAATACAAGTTGGATTCTTCAGTTTACTAATTTCAGCAAACTCTTCCCAAGAATTTGACCCAGGTAGAACGGACAAATTTTTCCAGGCAGCTTGATATGTTTTCTTGCARGTCTTGAAGCAGAGGAAGGGCTACGCTTGTGGATATAGCAGTTTCTGGTGACTTGAACACCCAGCTGTACTATTACGTATCAGTTTTTAATTTATCAGGGAGTATGTAGAGACTGATTTCTGCTGGAAATCTGCCAGCAAGCTGAATGTGCTATTAATTTCTAAATTCTGTCGTCTTTCAGCAATATCCAGTAGGTGGCACAAGTACACAAGGAATTTGTACAATCCTTTTCTTATCGGAGTTCTTTTATGTTCGATTCATTTCAAGGATTGTAATTAAAATTTAAAGTGCTCCCACTTCTTTATGCATACGTATCTCAAAATTTCATCTTAATTAGGTGTGTGTATCTCTGTTAGTTTTCTTTTTATGTTCTTCTGCTACTCCTTTCACACCAGTTGGATTCTGTGATAGACTGTAGAGAGAAAAACAAAGTATTTTCTGTCTATATTCATAAGGGACGTCTCAGTACATCCCTTGGGAATAGTGGCAGGTAATCCTCTCTCACGTTGCTCTATACTAGGATCATAAAGTAAACAAACATTTTTTGTCTAAAGAGATAATTTTCTTTCATGAGGAATCAGAAGTTTTATCTTAACTCTCCATTCTGCATCTTTTTTATAGATCACTTGGTAATTTATTTTAAAATTATTTAGCTTTTCACTTTCTTTACTATGCTATGAAACTTACTGCTACAAATTTTCCTATTTTGTATGATAGCAGGAATTTATTCCTTTTGAACAAACTGCTGTCCTTAATTAGAGCAAAACCCCTAGAAGTTTCATCCATGTGTAAGTCACATGTGACGTTGATTTGGGACTTTAAGAATGGTGGGGAGGCTTTCACTTCCACTTTTACTGTCATTCGATCTTTCATAGTGAAATGTCTACATGTTGAATACATACTTTTTCTCATTGTCTTCCTTACTAGTTTCCCTGACAGAACTAAAGTATTTAGTTTTCTACTAAAACACAAAGATGTACACAGGGAAGAATTTGGGTTATAATTTTATTTTCCATGGAGCTAAACACAGACACAACACATTAATTACAAAGAACAGAGAAAAAGCTTCAGTGTCTCATGCTGTCAAGGCATATTGGCTGTTTACTGACTTCATATTTATCTGTTATTTGTGTAATTATCTGCATTTTCTCTGATTACCAAAATAAGAAAAAAGAATTCTTCTCTTAGTAGTACATAACTGATAAAGCTTGAGAATCTGTAACAAAACGCATTGGAAAAAAGGAAGAGTCGCTTTTATGTTAGCATGTCTCTACAACGTAAATGCATCGTATTTACACTACCCAGGTCTACTTGCTTCGGAAGCTTCTTTGTCTCAGAGTATATTAATGCATCTCATTCTTCATGCCAAGAGATGTTTAGATGTGGTAGCCATATTTCATCATTTTAGATAAGAGAGCTAATCTAGTTTTAAGGAAGCCAGTCGCCATGAGAGAAAATGGAAGRAGGTCACTGAAAAGCTATCGTGGAGCTCGCCTTTAAACCTTTCTGCAAAAACTTGTTATCAGATGGGTAAACTTCATGGGCTCCTGTTGTAATTGGAAAGCTTCAGAGACAAAGCTGTGTATGCGATTTGTGCTGTCCCCCTTGAGTAGCAAAGGCACGAGGACTACTTGGTTTAATCGCAGCATCAGGCTTGTAAAAATGTGTTGCCAGAACAGAACCCAATCTCAAGTATCATGTTGCTGGGCTTGTAAAAATGCGAAGACAGCTATCATACTGGTTTTAATTTACTCCCTTGGCCTGTAACTATGATAGTTCCTGTAATGTTGTGTCAGTAATGCTTTCCTTCAAAATACCAATGTGAGACACCACTGTGGCAGCGGTGGCGGCGGCTGTTGCTGCTGCTGCATTTTTCCTTTCTTTTCTTTACTTGCATCTGAATGTCAAGTGATGGTTCCTTGAACAAGCATATCTGAAACCTTATCTATGTTTTAACTTACATTACTAGATGAATGCTCCTCCTTTAATAATTAGGAAACATGGTGGGGTTCTGAATATGATAAGTTTTAGAAATGAATGCAATGCCTTTTTTTTTTTTTTTTTTTTTTTTTTTTTTTTTTTTGTAAGTAATATAGCTCTTTGAGTAAGAAGAAACTACCTCCAGGTGATCTAAGAACCACATTAACAGATCCTAACCTTCAACTTTGTTTCCTTGTTACTTTTGCTTTTAAATAAGAAAACAGTCACACAATTGACTATAATAGGTTTTCTGCATAATTTGTATTTGCCTTAAACTTGTAACAAAATCCCCATTTAAATAAGAAAAGAGAGTCAGGTGATCTGTGTGTTAGCAGTTATAAACTTCAGTTTCACAAAAATGAAACAATAAAATAGCATCTAATAATTTTAATTTCTTCTGTGATGCTTGCTAGAGTGATGAAATTAGTTGATAACTTGTCTACTCAAATGATACCAAAAATGAAGCACCTCTATACCCAGATACCTTTTTTGGGGGGGTCTAAAATACACTTATTTGAAAAAGAAAAAAATCAGAACCTAACATGTGGAGCCACATAAATCAATGTTTTGATTTAATGTTAGGATATTAAATGAGTTCTTTAATATATCTTGTGTATGGGAAGGCTTGTTAATACGGAAAGATTTCTTACTGCTATGAAGAGCTTTAATTCAAAACTACATTTAAAATGGYGATTTTGTACTTTCTGTGTTTTCTACGCTCAAAGATAAAAACTTAACTGAAGAAAAGTTCAGTAAACTAAACCTTGTTGCACTGATCACTTTAGTAACAAATGCATGTAAAATTGCTAGGTTATTACTTAAATATATTTCAAACTCATTTTTCATGCACTTCTTGCAATGGCTTTCAAAATTACTTGGTGTTTGCCAAGAGAATGTGAAAGAAAAACACGTCCATTATCCATCCTCATCAGTCTTTCAGGAATTAGGTAGTTGCTTGCTTTTTTCACAGGCTCCAGGGAAGTGTTTTTACCAGTCACTAACAAATCTTCCAGCTAAAGCTTTTCCTGACACAAGGATTAATTACTGCTAACTTACCTGTTAACCCTTCCAAAATTTCACTTCATGTTGTGAGAATACAATGGTATTAAGTGTTAGATTGACAGTTTTCCCTGTCATACAACATAATGCCCCACCTGGCAGTGCAGCTGTACAAAGCTTTGGCAGTTTTCCAACAAATCTTATTTGCAGCCCCCCACTAATTAATTTTTTTTTTTTTTTTTTATGCTGGGGTTAGAAACATTTCAAATCTTCATTTTTCAGCCCTTCTGTTTGCGTGTGTTTCTGTAACATATTGCTCACCTGGATAGCCACTATCAGAAAGTATCAATGTAGTCCAAGGGAACTGGGGATTTTTGGGGGTGTGTTTTGCATGTCATCTTACAGATAGGGGCCAAATCCAACTTGAATAGTAAGATGTAAATATTAAGAAATGCCAACCAAATTTTTATAGATAGTAGCATTTGACCTTAATCTAATGTGTACCTGAAATGTGTGTTGTATGTAAACAGAGGATTTGGAAGTTGAAATGTTTAGTAATCAGTGGGACAATCTGATTCACCAGCTTCATTTTTATCTGAGGAAATGGCTGTCAAACAGAATATTTCATAAGTATTTTTGGTTTTCACTGAATTTTCTCAACTACCTTTTCAAAGCAATAATGAATAAAATGAATGAGTTCTCTCAAGAATTGTCACGTCAGTGTGCTGACAAAAGTAATGTTAGTATTTCAGTTTTCATTAATTTATGGTGCCCTTGTCACTGTAAAGACAAACTAGCTCAGGTCAGTGTTAGCCCAGGATTGTTGAGTGCAGAAGTCTTTGCACTTTCCTTTCCCTGGTGCCCAGCACTAGGAATTGCCCCAGGAACTGTCTAGTGACTGAGATCCCTCCTGTAGTGCCTGAATGCTGCTGGCCAGGCATGACAAGGAAGATGGTGAAAGCACCATCCTCTCCCACCAGTTGCAGCTCTCACTGGCCACTCTGGTATATCAGTTTCCTTCAACACAATGGCAGAGGCTTCAACCAGTGTCAGTTTTTTACTAGCATCCTGATTCTGAACTAAAATAGGAGAAGAAATTGGTTAAAAATAATCAGAGTTAGATGGAAAAGATTTATTGTAGCCAAATTAAATCCTTGCTAATGTAAAATGGTCTTCTAGCAGATGAAGCACTGGCTATCACTTTCTTACTGAATGTGAGCTTAGTAAAAATGCCCAGAAAAACTCATTGTATAACGTGGCAATGCCATAACGCACTTCTAAAAATCCCTTCCATATATAAGACTGAAAGGATTTAAAAACAAACAAACAAAACCCCCCAACAATCCAGGTGATTTCTAGAAGTTTTATGGGTTTTAGAGTAGGCTTTTGTTCCTTCAAGTGATGATAAAATAAAGACAGATTTCCCGCCCTCCCAGCTGATCTCATATAGCATGTATCATCAGTGACTTTCCATCTCTTCCCATCTCTTGTAACAGGAGATTATGATAGACTAACAATACACTGAGACAAAATTACCATGTTTAGGTTAAAATCCAGCCCACTAATTTTCCTCTTTCTGATTGTGAAGTGGCTGAAATTTGTATTTAGCAGACATCAGGAGTTCTAGGACTTTTAGTTTATCAACAGGATGCTCTATAAAATAAGCAGACTTGATGGGCAACTGCCACAGRATGACATGAGTATGTAAAGTTGGCTACTTAGTACCAAACTTTGGTCATACTGATGGGTCTATCCTGGCTGTTAATCTCTAATGCTGAGAAGGTTGATAGTGAAATACACATAAATAAAATGATCAGGTGTTGCTTTTTCTGTTAGCATATGAAGCAGAAGGGTGTGTGAGCATATTCTGCAGTTAGATTAGTACAAAAGTTGCCTATTCATATGCTAAGAACAAGATTAAAAGACCGACAGGTAGCTTAACTGAAGAAAAACAGAACTTATGCTCACTCTGCGATAAAAGTTATTAGTAAAGAAGTACAAGCTAATATCTTTGAAATCACCTGAATGCATCAAGAAGGAGCCTGCAGGTCAAGTGCTTGAGGATTCCCAGTCATCAAGGATGAAGCAGCTGCCCTACAGGCCAGGCATTTGGTTACCTGTAGCATAAGTTGTGTAGGGTTTGCAGGTGTTGTTATGCATCCCTTTGATGTGAAAGTTAGGGTCACACCTACCTCCTAGCTGGGAATAACAGCTAGAAACTTAAATGGAGTCCCCAGATAATTAACAATTGCTTACCCACAGTTGGCCAAAATGCGTCTGTTCCTGGTTCATGATGTGTTCTCCATCATTAGTGAATGATGGAGTTAGTTGCCAGTCTCAGTGTCAAAGGTGCATCGCTGTTGCTCCCAATCTGGGCAAGAGGTTTGATTTGACAGAACAAAATATATCATTGCACAGAGAAGAGAAAGGAATCAGAAACAGGGTTATTCTCCAGTTCTTTGTTCTCTCTTGGATCCATACTCCTGAAGATAAAAACATTAAAGGACCATCACCTCCTCCCCCTATCAAGGATGCTGTGAGCATCGCTAATGGGTGCATCGTTCAGAACCAAGAAGAAACTTGGGCTGGTAGCTACATTTTAATAGAACTGCAAGACATGCCTAGTGTCTCATTAAACACTTCAGTTTGACTTCCTAGCCTCAGACAATGCTATTACTGGCAGCGATGCTTGCTTCAGTGAATTAGGAAAATACAGAGAAGAGCGTGATTTGCTTTGTTTGTTTGTTCTACTGTTCCAGCTGGATTAAACTAAATTATTCTTATCTCAGTGACTTGCTGCAGACACAAAAGGACTGTGGTTCTTACTCTGGTGAGAAACAAGAACATTACCTCTGCTCCAGAATCTCTCTTTTTTTTTCCCATTATGCATAGTGTGTTCCTCCAATGTTTGGTAGTTAAGTGAATCATAAAGCTTCATGCTCTGCAGTGGGTATATATATATGTAAACTTACTACTATGCCTGTCATGAAATTGTAATAGGACACAGCAGTTACCACAGCTGTGGACTTTTTCCTAACCATCTGAATCTCCAGGTGTGCCCTTGAATTGACAATAACAAGGTGATGTGCTACTGTTATATTTTTACTGTATTTTATAACATCACTGTCTGGGAAAATTGTTTCATAGGAAGGAGTTAATATAGATACCTGTTCCTAACTTTTTCCCAACATTTACATGGTTTTACATGTTAGGAATTTCATGTGAAAACATATAAAGCATAGAAATATAGATCATATATAAAGCTCTGTTAACTTTATGGATTAAAATGGTAAATTTCAAGCAAGTAATAAGATGTTTTATAGTTCAGATTAATAAAAATATTCTATAAAATTCTACGCAAAGCTTTTATATTGTTGAACATAGTTTCTGGCTGCTTAGTTATTTCTGTGTCAGTGTAAATAATAATAGCCTGTGATTAGAACCCTTGAATTCTGCTTTATTTGCAAGAAAGGAAAGAATGAAAAATGTAACTCTTCTGCCTTATGGAAAATTCACATACATGTGGATTTTTTCAGTCTCAAAAAACCCCAACCAAAGAACTTGGAATTCCATTATCTTTGTTAATATGTTTCGAAGCAAAATAGTCATCGAGGGTGAAATTCACCTTATACAGAAGATAAGCAGCAAAAAGCCCTTCATTACCACTACATTTTTAATATAGTTGGAGGAGGAAGGCAGACAAAAGAAATCTTGGATTGCATTTAGGACTGTACCTATTCCCTCTCTGCTACATCTGTGAAGTTGTGGCTGTTGGCATCACAGTTAAGTGGACTTCTGCTGCCACTTTTTCAGATCCTCCAGAGAACATTTGGGCTACTCCACTTCATGCCACTGCTCAATAACTTCAAAATCCCATTATCTTGTAGGAATAGTTGCACAGGATTTTATCTTCACAGGTGTTTTTTTTAGGGATGTTATATTTAATAAACTTTAGAACAGAAGAAGATAATTTGAAAGAAATGAGCAGATTTTGGAGCGTACTTTTTTGCTTGATTTCTATTAGTCTGCTTAGGCACTGGATGTTTTGGGAGGGTTTGTTAGGGTTGTTCTTTATTTTGATAACTAATACTGCAGGTGGTACAGTGAACCTGCTTTTTAAGTATTCAAATTGCATGTTTATTGTCACCACATCACATTTGTACAAATCCTGCATTTTTTTAAAATTTCTTAAGGAAATTAATCATAAGAGATTTTTTCATTTATAATATAGACACCTTGGAGGGGGGAAACACTTTCTAGTGATATACTATTTTCTGCTGGGAGGGGGGAAGAATCAATGTTTTCTCTCCTTTTTTCTTTTTTCTTAGAAGTGTACATATTCATCCACAATCTGCCAAGAATGGAGTATGGAAACATGTTGTTAACTAGTAAACTACCGTCCTTCCTGTAGTTGCCATTCCTACCCTTGAGTTTAAGGGCTTGCATTTTTGAGACCAGATTCAGGTATTGAGTCTGCAGAGTTTAGTTCCTTCCTTACTTATGACCACCAGATTTTGGAATGATTTAGACTTAACCACAGAACTTTTGTGCACAGCTTCTTCAAAATAAGATCTCCTCATACTTGCACATGATACTGTATGTAAAAACTGCACAGGTATCTTGGGCTTAGCTTTTATTTGTGGACCACAGCATTTTTACTTTACCTTAAATTGCTACAATACTTATCTGTAAAACAGCTAGTGCCTAAATCATGTAAGAGCTGAATCTCATAGACCACATTCTGAGTCGCTGATACTCAATAAAGTAGATTTTGCTTGTGAGTGTGGGATTTTAAGCTGTGAAAGTTAGTGATGCATTTTTTTCTTTTAAACAATGAAATTTGAAGACTATAGAACTGCCAATATTAGTTGTCAAAACATAAAATCTTTTGAGATACCCTTTCTTATATTTATGTTTTCATAATTTTTTAGCAGAAAACTTGGTCTTCTAAAACTTACAAATCGTAGTCATTAGGTATTTATGCCTGCAATTGTTTACCTGCTCTGGTTGGTGAGCACAGTAATTTCTTCATACTTTGCTGTTATGACRTTAGATAAACCTGCTTTTCCTGAGCTGCTCCAACCAAGCAGTAGACTGATTCCTTTGAGAATCTATAGCTCTTTTACTGGAAAATTTGAGCTTTAACTACAGTACAATTTTGAAAAAATTATATGTAGACTAGAAATTGTTAAAACCATGTACTAATCATCTCTTGACCAGAGGTAACAGCACAATATAAATACCAAGGAACACTGTGTCCTGGTTCCAGCTGGGACAGAGTTAACTTCCTTCCCAGTAGCTGGGGGGAGATGCTGTGTTTTGGGTTTGGTGTAATAGGAGTGTTGATGGCCCATTGATGCACCAGGGACTTTTTGGCCTCCCGTGCCCTGCCAGGTGCACGGGAAGCTGAGGGGGGAGCATAGCGGAGGCGGTTGACCCAGCTGGCCAATGGGGTATTCMATACCATGTGACATCATGCTCAGTAGAAAACTAAGCAGGGGGGCCCCTCTGGCATCACGGGATGGTCTCTTGTGTCTTGGCCTGGGTGTTGGTCGGCGRGTGGTGAGCAGTTGCCTTTGTTCATCGCCTGCTTTGTGTATTCTACGGTGGTTGTTGTTATCACTGTTATTATTACTTTTCTACTTTGTTTTATTTCAATTATTAAGTTTTTATCTCAACGYGCGAGTTTTCCTACTCGTGCCCTCCCGATTCTCTCTCCCATCCTACCAGAGGAGCGGGGGTGAGCAAGCGGCTGCGTGGTGTTTAGTTGCTGGCCAGGGTTAAACCACGAAAATATGTAATCAATATCCAGGTAAGAACACCAGAAAGTTACCAGCTAGTTCCTGGTGACTTTGTTATAGCATATCCAGAAATAGCTTCAGAAATAAACTTACCAAAATATGTTACTCTGTTTGAAATTCTACTTGCTAAAAGCAACCACACAAAAATTTTAAGCTGGGASCGTCCATCGGGGAAAGCTTTACAAAACAAAAATGAGGCCTAGCACCCCCAGGAGCAGTCGTAGCCAAAGAAGCTCTGCATGTAATGGCAGAATAAAACACTATTAACATTGTCATTATATTTAATAGAAGTGCTAGAACAGTTCTTAACGCAGAAGTGAAAGAAAAAAAAAATTAACCTAGTTATAACTTGCAGCCAAATACTTTGAACAGTGATTTCATCTTATTTTTTGATTTTTAGAATAAACTTTCTGGCATTCTTGTGTCCAAATAATACTAAAGTATTAAATTATATGTTTGCATCTTTGAGAAATGAAATTGTAAAGTTTGAAAAGTTATTACATAATGTTATAAAAAAAAAGAAAATATCTGTTATTACTTGCAATTGTACAAAGCTATTGCATAGGAGCCATCATGCTATTAGAGTTTCTTATTTTTAGGATAGGGCAAAAATGTTATGAAATCAATGAACGATGATTTTTCATTATGAACATTGTGTCAACACCGTATTATACTCGGCCTCATTCTGTCCCTGGATATACCAAGTGTTTACAGCCATACTCAACAATTTACATACCATTAATTTCAAGGATTGTACTTGCATTATTTAACTTAGCTACCTATCTCATTCTTCCTATCTGTTAGTATCATAGCAAGAGTGACTTCCTCTAGCTATGATCATCATCATCAGTTTTTGGAGGAGAAAAAAAAAAAAAAAATGAGCCCAGGTTGTTCTTTTGTACCACTACCCATGGATACAGCTTTGTAGTGTGTTGCACTGTTAACTTAATTTTCAGCACTGGAGTCTAATCCAAGACCTGTAAGTGGACAGACTACATGCACGCTTTGGAACATTTGGAAAGCTTCAAGTGCACTGCTGGGGAAAACCCCTGGGCTCTGATAATGTCAAAGAAATTCTGTGGCTTCCAAGAAATAAAAATGAAGTGCAATGCACTGGAAAAATCCCACTGTGTTTGGCAGATGTTTTCAGAAGAAAGCCAGCAATTTTGGTTATCTCAAGCTACAGAGTGATAATAGAAATGATCTCAAATCCTGAGAAGTTTGCAAAACACAACACAAAGTTGCTGTTGTACAGGTGGTGTTTAACTTCTGTTCAGAGGGCTTGTTCCTCTACATGAGTGCAAACACAGTATCATGGCTTCAGCCCTCACACTGAAACTGAAGCAGACTTCGCTTGTTCATTCAAACTTCTGTTGAATAGTTCTGAGGATGTTACATGATTACATTGTCATCCTGTTTTCAAAATGGTGTTTGCTACTGTTAATGTAAAAATAAATTTTGGGGTGGAAAGTATTTGAATGTGCTAAGATATGGCCACCTTATGAATTCCGCTTAAATCTGTTATATTACAATAATAGGACTAGCAAAAGCATAGTAATGTCCTATATCAAATGAGAACATATGGCTTCAGTATATTACATTTCTTTTAATGCTATTCAATCTTTACATAGCCCATGAGCTCAATGGAAATACCGTTAGAGTGAAAGCAGAGGCAACGTTCCTTTTTGGTACTTTCTTTCAGACTTTTAATATTTTTATCAAGTAAATCAATTAGAATTACTAAAAGGCAAGGAAAACAAAAAATAGCAATGATAAATGTGCTAAATTTAAAAAATATTTAATAAAAATCTGTTATCTAGTAGAAAGAAATCAGATATGTGCACTTATGAGTGTGTGTGAGTAGGTGCATACAGAGGGAATGGTGAGAGACTAAGGAAATACCCATTTGTTTTTCCACTTAGACAAATTATGTTCCTACAGCCATTAACCAAGTAGACATATGGCATCATTTCACAGAGGAATTTATGTATAGTAAATTCTTCATCAGTTCCCTGTTGTTCCTGAAAAATGCATTCAGCACAAGTGTTCTGTGATCTATTCCAAAAGCAAAATACTTAAAAATATTTTGAGAGACCATGATGATTTATTCTGAGAAATAAGCTAGATATCTTTAGAAATAATCTTAAAATTCTTCTTTGCTTATTTTTTTTTTAGTAGAACTTTAAAAGGAACTTCTCATTCTCATGAGGTATATATGTGATATGAAAGGGGTTGAGGAGGACCAAAAACCATCTAAGGAAATCATGATATTCTGGATCTGGAGATAGCAATAAACTGCTGGCTAGCATCGCAACCAGTCCAGAATGATCCTAGGTAATCTTGTCATCCTTAACCTTGTACTAAACAACATCTTTATGGGGGAGGGATACTAAGGCAGACAGGCTGGAGTCCAGAAGATGATATTCAGAAGGCCAGCTATAGATTCTTTATACGTATTCCAATGATTCTTTGAAAATATTGAATGTCTAATCAATAAGACTAAACACTTTTATATGCTATATTGGGCTCTGGATGTTTGAAACTACATGAATTCCTGTCTGAAAATTCAGACAAAATTCAAATGTTTAAGAGACCATAAAATGATACTCAGTGTAGTGACGGAGTTCTTTGTCTTAATTACTAAATAAATCTTGAACAGTCAATATTTAATTTTTAAGCGATATTTAGAGTAGTAATTTTATTATGGTTTTCTTGCTTCATCTCTGAAGAAGCAGCCGTAGGATGGAAGTAAATGTCAGAGCCAAAGGCTTATTTGATTAAACTATGGCAACAGCATTAATCTTCAAAAGGAAATCAAGATAATAAAGGGGGCTGAATGGACCAGGAGATTGATAATTGGTTAGAAAGCTTTTGACCTTTGAGCCAGTAGTTCAGATTCAAGCCAAGTCAGTAGTGACTGAAAATCATTACTCTCTGATAGCAGTGCAATTGCCATGTGAAATGGGTGATTGGTTTCATTCCAGTTCCTAGTGAACTGGTACACTTGTTGCAAAAATAGCTACTCCCGTTGTCAGGGGTTTAAGGAAGGAAAGGACAAGGAAACTTCTTCACTTTCTCACCCTCAGAAGTATTTTGGGAAGTGAGGGAGGGGAGAAGCTGCAGTCCACTGGCACATTGAAAGCATCACAGCTACCATCAGGCTCCTGTTAAGGAATTAAAAACTCTGGATTCCTATTTTGTCCACATGACACATCTCATTGATGTTAATAAAAGTGAAAGTTTTATGTGTAACACGACCTAAACACCTTTACAATGATATTTCTCATCTATAATAAATTGGATTGTTTTCACTATTTTCAGTAGGAAAAAATGTGTGGCAATAGAGATTTATTTATTTTATTGTCAATTTGCAATTCACAGAAGACTGTTAAGCAAGTAGTTTATATGAATCTATTGAACCTTGGAATTGTGCTTGACCTGTTTTGAGTCAATGGATGATTCATACCTGAATTGAGCTGCCAAA
This sequence comes from Phoebastria nigripes, assembly GCA_035582835.1. NCBI lineage: Eukaryota > Metazoa > Chordata > Aves > Procellariiformes > Diomedeidae > Phoebastria > Phoebastria nigripes. Next base: position 739,155 of record JAYKAV010002865.1, on the reverse strand, counting down.
GATTTACAACTGCTTGTCTCTGTCACATTGTGTTTTTCCCTCCTTAATTGGATGACCTGATGTTACTAATTAATGCCACCTGAAACCAATATAATTTAATCCTATAAGAAATCACTTAGCTTGCTGGTAATCTCAAGAACCACAGAGAGTCATATTAAGATGATGGAGGATTACTTTTGTCCTCCTCTTACTCTTCTGAATAAAACTTGGTTGCATTTACCATCTCCTTCACCATCCATTCCCTTTCATTCTTTTTACCTGTGAAGCATGTGGCTATGTTGCTCACACAGGCATGCTTCCTGACTTTTTTTTTTTAGTTTGCCTGTTTCTTCAATCTGTTCTCCAAGTCCTCTGCAAACTGGGAGGATGTTCTGTTGCTTCAGCACGCTCATATTGCCATGTCTTTTATATGGTTTATGCTTAAATTAAAAATGTTTTGTCTATTCTTGCCTATTTCACTTTCTTCCTTTCTTTTAAATAACTTTAGAGTTTGACTGTCTGCTRTGTATAGTTACTGTAAGGTATTAGGTTCCTTTTCTTTAAAAAAGCACCCATCCTGCCCCACCTGACACCCCCCCCCACACACACACATATCCCAATATTTAAAGTATAACCTCTGTCTCATTTTACTCAATAACTAGTCCAGGTAGTAGAGTTCACTAGTAGAGTTTTTTTGTGTACTATTTAGTTCTATGGTAGACAAAACATAGGAGAGAATAAAAATAACATTCGATGATTTAAAACTCAAGTAATGCTCATATTATTAGAAGTTTTCTCACACTAAAAAGTCACTGATTCAGAGGTTGCTGCATTGTTTTCTCCATGGGGAGAAAGCTGCTTTAGAAACCCATTGGATTTGTATAGGGTCTTTTTGAATCCTTTCAGATGTGTCTTTGTAAAATACAAAGTGCTAAAAGGGTGAACAAATACAATCATTCTATGACATACACTGTTGGTTGTTTTAGTGTAACTGGCGCATCTCCCTTAGACTGCCAGCAATGACAGGAAACAGCCTCCATCTACTGCAGACAGAAGAAATAGGAAAATGCAGGGATGGATGCAAAGACTTACCCTGCAGTGCTGTAGTCCATGGAAGCTTTATTACTGAATTCTATCACAGGAATCTCAGGCTTCAGCAAAGGAGTTAGTGCTGCTTGGTTTAATATTGATTTGCRAATGAGTAAACATGAAAGCATTATTAGCCGTGCCTTGTTGCATATTTGTGTTTGAGAGCATATTTATCAAATAAGCCCAGATGGAAATGTTCTTCTTTACAAAATTGGCTATTATGGTTTTGAAGAGAGGTTAAAAATTACATGGCATTCTTGTTTTTCCAGTGTGTGTTTGACTGCCAAATTTCTGTAAACACCCTAGTGCAGTAAAATGTAAAAATGATAATATTGAAAAGTACGGGAGAAATGAAGGATAGAAAAGCCTTTCAATCTATGATCAAGTTCTTTCTAAATGACCTTGCATGTGTGTGACAGGCCCAAATTTGTATCTTGCATGAAAACCTTTTGTTTGTGAAGAATAAATATTGGTGTAAGGGGAATGTGAAAAGAAAAGCAGGCCTGGGTGCCAGCTTCACAAATTGCTTGACAATGGGAACTGTCACCTTTATCCACACTTGTGATCCACCTCCCCCACAGCAACGGGCAAGGGGGCCCAGAGAGAAAAGTGCCACGAAACTCAGTCCACGTACAAAACCAAAAGATAATAAGGAACCATAATTTCATACAGTACAAGTTAGACAATTACCAGTTAAATGTTCTGCTTTGGAAAAAATCTGTAAATCAAACTGTATGATATTTCACCAAATACGCAGGTTCTGTATCACTTGGTACTTCCTGCAGTTTCACGGGTGATAACAATCCTGGCAGCTTTAACTTCGTTTTGTAAATGTGTTCAAAAACTTCCCTGTGAATGCGAGTATATTCCAGCGTACTCAAATGGTACCATAGTTCCCAATCAGTCTTCTCAGGCTAAATGATTAATCCAGACTGAATATTATAGTTCTCATGCTTTACTTTTCCTCTAGCTAAGTACACTGGGTATTTGCAGAAAAGATTTTTCAAATTTAATCAATGCAACTGAGAAAAAAATCGATCAGGTTTACAGAACCACTCCAGTCCTTATTTGCAGTAAGAGTCATTGTGATCTCTTTCTCTTTGCCAATGTTTTTGGTAAGAGGTACCAAGCAATAAATAACTAGGGCTGTATGCTGCATGTTAACAGTATTTTTAAGGAAACAGGAACTTGCAGTGCTAACACCAAAAAGCTGGATTCTTTTTTTTTTTTCTTGGCTTTCCGAACTTCCTAATTCATTTCTACATCAGCAGACTCTGGACTCCTGCAATGTGTGTAGTTAAAGATGCATGCTTCAGCTGCTGKTTTTAACTGATATCAAGTGTTATCGATCCATGAAGTTAATATTGTTGCTATCAAATCCAATTCAATAACATGAAGAACTAACACTGAGAAAAAACAGGTTGTTTTTCGTTTGGATTTTTCATTTTCTATTAGAAAGCAGTTTCCAAGACACAAAAAGCTTGTACAATGTTGGGATTCTTCTCTCCTTGGACTGTTTGTTTTTCAGTAGGTATACTCATTTTTTAATGTAAGGGCCTCAAGTAAATACTTAAGAAGAGCAAATGTGGTTGATTTGGCAAGCTTGGAGTAAAGCATGTGATTCAAATCCTGCTTGCCTTACCAAGAAAGTCAAAAGGAATTCTCCTGTTAAGTGGGTAGGTTTGGTTCTGATGCTGCCTCCCTCCCAAATATGAACAATTTAAAGGGTAGAAGAGATCACCATGTCCATCTGGTCTGAGTATTTGAATAGTACCAGCTTTGGAATTGGAGTCAATTGCTCCTATGGTAACTTTATTCTCAGTGAATAAAATGACTTGGGCATAACAAATTTGTGGTTGAATGGTAGTAATAATTTCAAAATCAAATACAAATAATTATTGAATAAATGCTCCTTCCACTGAAGTTAAAGGAAATGCTGTGATTTTTTTTTTTTTCCTTTTCTTCCTTTTCCCCCCAAAATAAGATATTGTAGCTTCCTAAGGTACTGAAAGTGGTTATGCATTAACCCGGTGGAGGCAGGGGAGTGGAAGTACTGCAAAACAAGTTACACGTTTATAAATACACAATTTATGTTGTAGTATACTATTGTATAAATATCTATGCAAAACAAAATTGTACATTTTGTTTTAATGTTTACTTGAACTATGGAAATTTGGGTTATTAATGTCTGTATAAACGGCTTATTTCCCTTTGCGTGCATAATTCATCTGCAACTTATGTGTTTGTAAACTTCTGAAAGCCTTAATTTAATATCATCTAATGTTTTGGCACAGAGTGGGTATTATGTCTCTCTTTAGTAGCCCCTTATCTTTGATAAGAACACTGCCTGAGGTGTGAAAGAATGTAAATAGATACTCACCAGCTTAGCTGTTTGTCTTCCCTTGAGTTTTCTCTGCTTTTATAGTTTTATATCTGGATGCCATCTCTCTTTTAATATCCCTTCAGCCATAGGTTTGGACTGCCTTGTTTTTTAATTTCCTTTTTCTTTTCCCTCCTATTCATTTCTTTTTCTGTCCATCTGCATTCAGAAATTCCAATATACAAACAACTGAACAAAAAATAAAGGCACCAAAGAACCCTCCAAGTTTTAGTCCTATTGAAGTAATAGAAAACATTTTCTAGCATTTTTTGTTTGTTTGTTTTTGTTTTCCTAATGATCTAAACATTAGATCAAGGTTCAAATAAGAATGTGTCTCAGAGCTGTAATAGGAACCAGTTCAGGATGGGCTGGTTATGAAAGTTGCTTCTGTGAGTTATAGACTTTGCACTTATGAGAAAAATTACCATCCCGCCATATATGATACTGATTTGTACCATTATGGTAGTGACAAAATTGGCACAAAACCGTTGTGAAAAGAACAAAACATTATATGTGATGTCACTAGCTCATATTATCACTTCTCCATCCTTTTCAAAGAATCTTTATATGTTTATTTTCACGCTGTGATGAATGGTAGCTGACACACAGGAAATCCAGCCAAGGCAATGCATACAAATCAGAGCCATAATATGATGTCCTGCAGTAATGCCTACTGGCAGTAAAAATCCCACAAGTTTTAGACAGCTATAAGGAATGTGAGCAGTTTAATTCTGAATGTTTGCTCAGTGGGGTCCATCTGCTATCTGCTTCAAGGGGTATCTGTGTCCTGCTCCTCACCTTGCCATATTCACACATGAGGCACAGAAAAAGTGCTGTGTGGTGATCTATGCTTTTGTTGTTGGTGGTGGTTTTTGGTGGTTTTTTTGGGTTTTTTTGGTTTTTTTTTTGTTTTTGTTTTTGTTTTGTTTTGTTTTTCTTCTAGATTAAGTTCCTTAATAACACACTCCCTGGTTTTTTGCTGTTAACTTTTTCAGTCTCACGAGAAACAACTGTTGACAATGACAATTTAACTTTTGTATGTTTTTACAGACTATAGTGACCCAATCAATTGAGGATTGTGGTGAACGAGGCCAGCTAAGGTCTGAATTTCACTTCTGTAAGATCTTGGAAGATGTGGCATCATATTCACAGGTAGACTTTTTAAAAACTCTGTAGATGTCTCTATCATCTCCAAGAAACTTGTAATAATTGCAGTCAACTCATCGTGTTAAACCTAGGGGATTCAGTTCTCACCTTTCAGTTATTCATTTTTCTATTTTGTTATTTATGTATTAAACACAAATTAGTTTTAGGCCCATGAAACTGAGATGGAGAAATCCAGCAATCTGGTACATTTGCTGCGTATCTCAACAAAAATACTTGATGTAATCCAGAGATTGTTCTACTACTGACCAACTGACTATTTACAAAAGGCTGTGCTGTATGTTACCTTTTCAAGGCTATTTCAATTTACATGCAGATTGGAGAAAAGAAAAGTACCTTTACAGTCTGTTCCATACCTCTTAAAGGACAGAAACTAATTTTCTCTTTCTGAGCTTTACTTTTACTATGCTTTTTTCTTGTAATTGCAGGGTATTATTTTTGTCAAATGGTGTTTGCCTCATTTCAAAGGCATACCTTAGCAGAACCTCTTTCATRGGAGAAAAAAACAATGTCATAGGCTTCCTCATGTTTATTAATATACCATTGTCTACTTCAGTTGTTGCTTACGGAATCCACTATAAACTGGTTTTACTATATTCTTGTCAAGAATCTAATGCTGGGGGTGAAAAAAAAAAAATCAGAGGCAGCTATGAACGTTATAGCTTTGAAGTTAATTATAATATATTTTGTAGTAAAAGCCTGAAAAAGTTTGAAGCACAGTCTCCAGAAGATGGTAAATGTTAGTGGGGTGTGTGGGTTTTTTGTGGTTTTTTGTTTGGGGTTTTGCTTTGGGTTGTGGGTTGGGGTTTTTTTTGTTTTTTTGGTGTTTTGTTTGTTTGTTTKTTTTTTTAAGCAATTTGGTCTATGAAGCATTGTACACTGGAGAAAAAAGTACAGGTTACACGGAATGATTAAATTCAGTAATACTCCCTGTATCACAGCTTTGCTGAATGCTTGCTATGTCATTTGCAGGCAGATATAGAGCGAGGAAGATCTGGATGCTGATTATCCTCTGAAGTTATACAGAAAAGGCAAAAGCTGTGGAGAGTAGTTTAAGGCTGGTTGTGGTTTAATTTCAGTGGGAAACAAGCACAATATATACAGGCTTTAATTTTTATTAAAAAAATATTTATATTTTCTTTATAGTAAGACATTGTTCTGCCCAAATTCCATTTTATGCAATCCTTGATTTCAATGGATAACATACTTTAATGCTGCCCAATACAGTTGTGTGGCTGATACTAAAGACAGGTTTTTTACATGTGGCTGCATTTTGGTAATTGTGTGATATAACTTATGTAAATACTTAAAAACTTGACATGTATTTTTTTCCATAAAATTCTGATGAAAACTTCAGATACAAAGTTGGAAGAGTCTGGATCTTAGTTTTTTTGCTCAGGCCTGTCTTTACTGGTTGTTCTTTGGGACAAATAGCACAACACAATTTTTGGTTATGTATCTTCTCTTACTAAACTCTGGGCTTCTGACATAGTCAAAAGGAATTAGGAAATTGAGATTATATCTCAGTGACTCTGCCAAATATATAAAAAGAGCTTCTCTAATCAACGCTATCAGTACTTGTTATCTTGACTAGGCTCACTGGAATTGTGCCAAAGGAGCTTGGGATGTGACTATTACTTCTGCTTTGTAAAATGGTTTTTGGATGATATATTGCTATGCACTTTGCCTTTAAAATGTTATTTTTCTGACATCTGGATTGTAACTGAAATTGCATATTGTTTCAGGGCATTCAGGTAGACAGTATGAAAAGTAATGAGAGGGACAATAGAGAGCAAGTAATGTGGAATGATTTTATTAAATTTTATCTAAAACTTGACGAGATCAGCATTTAGTAGAATACCTTCTCAGAACACCCATGTGCRGACAAAGATGAACCTTGCCATGCTTCATTGTGGTGGGAACAGTAATTCAAAGTCCACAAAGGTGGACAAGCACAGAGGATGAATGGGATAGAGAGGAGAGACTGAGAGGGAAATACATACTACAGTAAAAAGGTAGCTGTATCTGTACTTTGAAAAGCCTTTGCTGGCTGTTTTTTTTTCCTGGAAATTTGAAATCTTGGACCAGTTACCTTAAACTGTGACTTGATATTGATAATGAGTTTATATTCTCACTGCATATATTATGAAATGAAGTTTTAAAGCCTGAGATTATAAAATTAGGCACATTGTTAAAAATCTGGCTTAAAATTTTAAACAGGGTAAGTGATCTAATTCTCAGCGTTGTGGTGTAAGCTTCACAAATTACACTATTTTAGATGCACAAATGTACATCTATACCACATAGGAGCTCAGCTTTTCATATGGGTTTGATAAGCCTGTATGTGTTTGATATGTTTATATTGGAACATGTGCGTATAAGTAGAGATGTGGAAATCAGCATATTAATGAACATGTAATAGAGAGGTATTAGAGCAACAAAAAGCTACATATTCACCTCATTCAGAATGGGTTTAAGTGCTCAAATGTTTATTTTAGCTACATAAATTTCTGTTAAGATGAGGAAAATAAGCTCTAGATTTGTGAACTTGGAAGAGCTTAACGCACAAAACAAACATTATGTAGCTGTCTGCTCTGTCCCTCACAGCCCATTCCCTCCCCTCCTTTTGACTGTGGTTTTTTACAGCTGAACATGTTGTTTGAAAGTGTGCATGGCAGGCGGTAATCCAGGTCATCATAATACCACCCAGTCTGGCAAAACAAGAGTGATAAACAAGGGAAAAAATCCTTTTGTTGTTATCAAAGAAATACTACAGGGGAGATGAAGAGGCAGGCTTGGTTGTGGGACAACAATCCATAATTTACTTTGCAGATGTCTCTGTAATTTAAGCAGCAGGCAGAACAACCACACAGTTGTAGATGCTCTGGGGAAAGGATACCCAGAGCCTCGTAAATCATGGTAAGGATTAAAAGCAATGAACATTCATCTTCTTAACCTCATAAAGCAATATTGCAAAGCCAAGGATTACAGCTTACTGCGCATGTAATCTTTGTTCAGGGATAAAAGGTGTCAACTTTTTAAAAAGCTTCTCTCAATTAACAGTAGCACCTACCTTTTGAGAAGGGACAAAAAAACGTTTTAAAACTGATTTTAAAAGAATTCCTACTATTAAAAGAATGCCTAACATTTCCCGCAGAAGAAGGAAAAAAAACAGATTGATTCTTGGCTGAGCCCATTGTTTGTTTCTAACAACCCTTTGCCTTGCTTGACTTCAGCTACTTTTTCAAGTATGATGAATATTTGACTCAGCTACTCATTGCRATTAAAGAATAACCTCACAATGAAAAACCATATCACGTATTCAGTCTGCTAAATAAGCACTGTAAAGCCTGAATTTGTCTGTCTGCTTTGGAAATGTTGCCAGTAAACCTGTAAATAAGTTCTAACTTATCCACCAATGTATTAAAAATATTTTACTTCCATACTCAGAATGCCAGAGTGTAGAGGGACTGAAAATATTTGAAAGGGAACGTGGGCAATGTCATGAGGAAGTCCTTGCATCATCCAGCAAATGAAGAAAATCAGGGAAGCAAGACTTTATATCTCTCTCTCTTTCTCTCTCTCCCTTTTTTTTTTTTAATGTGTGTGTATGTGTGTGTATATATATATATGTGACATGCAACTCCAAATCCTAGACACTTCTATTGGGGAAAGGAATACAGGAAAATACTGTTCAGCAGAGTCCTGTACTGCATCGGTGACAATGTTGATAATCAGCTTTCAATATGTACTACAAAGGAAGCGAAAGTGTGTAAGATTCTTGTAGGTTTGATCCAAACTAATGGAGAGGAACTGAAGGAGAACATGGAAATAGAGAGTGRGGCTGTTTATGAAACAACGGAGTTCAGGAGAAGAAGGAAAACAGCAAAATTTCAGCAGATTTCAGTGAACTCAAACAATTGATAAGATCCTAAGGAATGTAAATATAAGGAGTTAGAAGAATTGGTAGTTCTTTGAATAAAAGTTTTTAATAGTAACAAGAAAGTGGTGAGGAGGAGAAAACCTGTCATCAGTGTTTACTGATCAGTGTGTTTATTATTTCATTCAGTCTTTTTCTTTATCTGTGATTAGGTGGGCATCAGTTAATAGCAGTGACAATGGTATGAGATCTTGGATTATATAGATCACCTGGTTAAGTTATTTATTTTCATGTTGTTAGAATGCCATGAAACTTATCCCAGGTTACTTACTGAGCCAACTGAATCTTTCTCAGACATATTATCTCAAATGTATCTCAGAGATGTTTCACAGAACATGAGCAAGATGGATGAAGTACCAGAAATTTGAGTACTAAATACAGTAAGTACAAGATGCAAAAAGAGGAGATTGGGAATTATAAATTAATAATCTTAACAGTAATTCCTGATCCTCCTGAAGTCTGCACTGGAACTGCAAGATTTGAATTGTCTATTTTTTTAATGATGGAATTGGAAAGGGGTGTCTAAGCATTATTCCTTTGGGACGCATGATAATAACTTTAAAGAAAGCAAGGCTATTCTGAAAGCAAGTGTACTAAGTGTTTGAAAACAGTTATGAAAAACCTTATTTAAATTTTCTTGTTTAAGAAAAGAAAAAAAAAACTTTAAAACATCTAAAAATTGAATCCATTGCATAGATAAACACTATAAAGCAAGTTAATCTCTGGTCTAGCTTCAGTGTCTTCAATGGTATTTTGATACAGTTCAGTGCTTTGAATATCTGGCTTCAACAACTCAGAGCAATCGAGCTTTTGAAAATGATGAGATTTTGTATCAGGTTTTAAAAAAGCAAAAGTAGGTATGTATGACAAAATAGGTAGGTTTGATTACAGCTCTGAGAGTTGGAATATAAATACTGACATTTTCTTTGGTAGTTAGCATGATTAATTTAGTGGGAATTTTCTTTCCCCCTTTTTTAATTGTTGATTTGTTTACTGATTTTATTTTCAGATCTTAATATGTTCTGTTGCATTAATGCTCTACTTACTTCATTCTTATTTACTTCATTGCCTGTCCCTTTGTAATTTGACAAAACATTTCTAATGATATCGGGTAAGTGGATAGAAAGGCCACAGTCCTGAAAAGGACTGTGCTGCTGAAACAGCTATTCTGTTATGAGTTGGGAGATGCTGCTCTTCTAGTCCTCTATTTGCTGCTAAAAATCAATCCACAAAATAGCTTAGTATTTATTAATCAGCTTTAAAATTAATACATCTCTGAATAGAAATGCTCTAATGTTGAAGAATGATGTTCCAGAGAGAGATGTTCTTCAAAATATATTTTCACCTTGTATGTTCTTTAGGCATGTAATCATTGCTATCATACAGCATAAAACTATCATACAGCACCTTTAAGTGAAAGATAGAGTTGACCCACATCATGATTACCATATTTCTGTCTTAGAATTTTAAAGATTTAAAATTTAAAAAAAATGGAAGATATGTGTGTGTAGTTTGAGGCTTCTGGGTAATTCAAACCTTTGGATTGTCTACAGACCCAGACAGACATCATGTTATAATATTTATATTCAGTCATTATTTACAGAGAGTCTTTTCTAGAGAGGGCTTCCTGAGTACTGACAGAAATCACAATCACAAGAATATTGGTTTGTCAACTGCTTCAGGCCAGACCATTTGACAGCTGCTTATAAACAATGCTGTAAAGTTTTACAAGCCTCAGGCAAGACTTTCTGTCATCTCTTCGAAATAGCTGTATCCTCTGATTATCTCATGAAGATTGTACTGGAAATGTCTTCCTGGGCAGCTTTTCTGTGGTGATGTTTCTTCTAATTTGACTATTTTTCTTTCTCTGCTTTTTTTTCTTACTTTGAATATGTGAAAGTTCATTTAATTTCTAATATTCCATTGGGATGTTGATTACTCTAGAAATCTAGCCAATAAAACAGAGGATACAGGGAGACAGAATTTACTTACACATCTGCCATGCTAGACAAGAATGATGCAGTTGCTATGAAACTAAATACTGGGCTTGGATACTATTTGTACATAGACTTTTTTCTTTCTATGATTTCATGTAAACTTGAAGATGATTTCTTTCCCATCAATATTTTTTTTTCATACCATAAATGTGAGCTACATGCGCAGTTTTTCATTCTCATAAAACATATCATACTGTATTCACAAATCCTGGAATGGATCACTGGTTAAGGGTCCATGATTCATGAAAACCATTAAAGTAAAACAATGAAGTAAACAGCTGGCTATTTAGTGAACTGGCAAAACTGTTCTTTATTTAGGAGTGTTAATTTGGCCTAATGTAAATGTCTTTTTATTATTTTTAATAAAGCCTTCTATAAATTGTACTATGTATGATGGACATAGAACATCCTATTTTAAGAAAGCAGGGTGATCAGATACTGGTTACAACTGCATAGCTGAGACTGAGATTTTTGTAATCTTCTCATGCACAAACACATGCACCTTTCAAAACTAGTTATTGATTTGGGATTCTTCAGGTTTTAGTGCCAACTTGAGATAATTTAAAAAGACATTACTTTTCTGAGCATGGGTCAGTTTTTACCCTTTTTAACAAGCTGATTGAACAAATATTCAAGTTGCAGAGACTATACCTGATTGAATTGTGACTTCCAAAAATGGAGTCTAAAACTAATCCGAGGTAATCAAATTCTTAAGGAAATTCCAAATTTGCTTCACATGGTTGAAATGAAAGATTTAAATTAAATGTATGCAATATTTTTATTCACCTAAAACAAATAATGGAAAATGGCAAATTGTTGTTGCAATGCCACAGAAATAGCTGCTTAAAGAAATTGCTTGTAAAAGTTTGCAAGGAAAATAAAATGTTCTGGAGCTGTTAGGTTTTTTCAGGGTAAAACTTAAGTTACAGAAAAGAGGGTGGTGGGTTTTTTGTTTGTTTTGTAGTTKTTTTTTTTTTTTTTAGCAGTGAAGAATTGCATTAAATTATTCATACTACTACTGAATCTTGGTATTTTAAATATTTTTGAAAAGTTCTGGTGTATTTAAAGCCCAGGATGAATGAGTAGATCCTAGCAAAAAAACAGAATCTATTGATTTAGGTAAAAGTATGACTAGAAAATTATAAATCTATCTAAGGCTCAACTATTTCAGAAAGTGGTTTAGGGTACTGGAGAGTCATGGGCTGCCATACTTGGAAGAAATTTGTACTACTATCTTACCAGTACAGCACTATGCCAAACCTAATTAGTTTTGATGACAAAGACTGATTAGCAATGGGGTAGCACTGGGCTGTCATAACAATATGTCTTCAATTTCTTACTGAGTGTCCTTATATGGCACTGTACTGTATAATGTGAGAATCTGCTTGCATTCCACTCACTGCAGCAAGCATGCCTTCAGAAACAAGGGAGTGTAAAAGTACAGTGACATTTACAGGATCAAAATATGAGATCTGTACAGCGATAACAGCCAAAATATCAAGCTCGCTATCTTGAGAAGGTGTTCAAAGAGTTGGTGGAATTCACTTAGAAAAATTCTAATCTGTTTGCAACATAAAGCACTTGCTTTACTCAATGCTTGATGCAATCTAAATCAGCACAGGTTCTTCCCAGTCTTAATCCCATATTGAGATGAATGCTATCAAGAATAAAGTAGGAGTTCARTGTACATTTCACACAATTTTTGCCTCTCCAAGGAGACGGTCATTAATCAGAAGCTGTACTGATGCATTTTTTTTCATCCTTGCTATTGAAATGTTGTCCTTGTTTGCCAGGTGGCAAAGGAATAAGGCGTCTGGTAAAATTGCTTTGCTATGCTCGTTGCATATGCTCTGAACATGGAACTGATATTAAATCATGGAAGATCAGTTTAAATATTTCCACCTACTCTTCTGTGCTGTTAGCTTGCATGTTCAGAACCTATGTGCTCATGAAGGGATGTAGAGAGTTCTGTATTTTCTATACAACCCCTGTAGGGTTTACAAGRGTAGTATGGATATTTCAATATCCTGTTATTTTGGGTGTATGGGAGTCTATAAAGGTGTTGAAAAGTGTTTCCAGAATTTTTTTACTGCAAAGTATTTCCTACCTAGGGAGTATGTTTGGTAATGGATGCCAAGGCTGCATTTATKTATCTGATATGGACATCAGTAGGAAGCATATGGGAGCCTCTACAGAGCTAGGTTCTACAAACCTTTATTTGCATTGGTAAGCCTGGCACTGATCTCGCAGTGCTTAGTGGTATTACTCACATAAGTATGAGCTTTGGAAGGAATGGAGCTGAGGTTTTCAATTATAACACATTATATSCTTTTAAGAATTACTTAAATATTGCATTTCCAGGATGGGATATTACAGAAATTCAGATTGTTACAGTCCGCTGGGTACATACAACAAGCTATAAAAATTTCAGTCAAACTTCATGGAGGAAAAACAGATGTGTACAAAATGCTGTAAAATAGAAGTGCTTATTACAAGATCAGGAATATCTGTCACCTCTAATATGAAGTACAATCTATTGAAAAATCTTTCACTATATGGGGAAATTAAGCACATAGAGACTATAACCATTTAATACACTACGCATGACTCATTCCTAAAACCAAGGAATTTTGATCAATGTTGATTAAAAATCAATGGCAACAGCGCAGGATTCTTTACTTTCACTTCACCTGGGGGAAATATATTTTTCTGAGGTTTAGCTGAAGTAAAACACAAAATAAGGCATTTGAATATGAAAATCCAKCCAAAGTGTGGTTGAGTTGCCTCAAACAATTTCAGATTTTTTTAGATTAAAATATTTAATCATTTCATGGAATGACTTAAAATGTTATTCTTTTTTATATCAAGTATATTTTGCTTAAAATAAAAGAACACACCAATGCAAAATTGAGGTAAGTGTTATGGACAAGTTACTTGTAAGTAATTATTTTGTGTCTATTTTTGGCTGCCCATCTTGGGACATCATGCTGCCACCCATATCTCAAAAAGACCGTTCAGTTAGCTGCTGTTGCAACTTAGGCCTATTGAATTTTGAATTTGTTTCACAATGACCATGTTAAAATCCAGGCAATCTAAATTCACTAATGATGTAAAACAAAACAAGAAATCTTCAATTTGTTTCTTATATCCATCATTCACCTGACCACCCCAAAAATCTTTCTATGTTAAGACTGCTGTTGTAAAAGATACAGATGGAATCAATGTGATCTGTTACATAGTTATAATATTAACACATAATGCTTCTAGTCTGCTGATGAATGACCTAACTTATAACATTCTGAGTTCTAAAAATTAGATATGAGAGCTAAAAAATTGCACGGTAGAAATGCACAGATCATGAATAAATTATGTCAAAGCTCTCTAATCATATAGTCTTATGGATAGAGGAGAAACAGTAGGTGTCATAAATCCTGATTAAGTAAGGATTTTGGTACTGTTTCACATTGTATTTTAATCTGCATTTGATCTAGATGRATCAACAAAGAGAAAGCACAAAGCTGGTTGCAGAACTGTTCTGCATAATGACAAAATGGCTTACATTCAGAGTGAAAGTGTGTGTCATAAGGATTTTGTTATGGTCTTAGACCTGGCTTTATTCAGTATTGTCATTAACCCGATGGGTGATGAAATAGAAATATATATTGCTTACCAGTTTTGTAGATAAATTCACCATTTAACTCTGAGGACAGTCAAACTGTGGAACAGGTTTCCCAGAGAGGCTGTTTAGTCTCCATTCTTGGAGATAATTCAAGACCAGACTGGATAAAGCCCTGAGCATGCTGGTCTGACCTCACAGCTTACCCTGCTCTGAGCTGAAGATTGGACAAAACTGATGAGAATTAAGAGTGTTTGGAGGCTAGACTCAACATTCAAAATAACATTGGAAAATGGAGAAGTAATCACCAAAAGGTGTGGTGAAACTTAGACAAATGAAACATCCTGATGCAGAAATCACCAGAGACAAAATACAGACCRAGGAACAACTGGTTAGGTAAGTACTCAGGGGAGTGGGAGAGGGGAGGAGGGATTACAAACTGAAGATGACTCTSTAAAATTGTGTCAGGATGGAGGATGCAAAATTTGGGACATGATTTGATGACTGGAGAAAGGTAAATTTTGCACACAYATTCAAAAAATGCCAAAAAGACAACACAGGGAACTACAGTATGGACACCCCATGTTAGCTTCTTGGGGAATCATGAAATCCTCCTAAAGCCCACATCTGGGCCCATGAAGCAGAAKGTAGTGATTGGGAACAGTCAGCATGGATGTACCAAGAGGAATTCATGCCTGACCAACCTGATTGCTTTCTGCAATGAAATGAGTGGATTTGTGAACATGGGGAAAGCAATAGGTGTTATTTAACTTGACTTTTATAAGGYTTTCAACTTGTTAGTGTTGAACATTACACTCTGGATGGGTGGAAAACTAGATGGGTAAAAATCTGGTTGGATGGTYGGGACCAGAGAGTATTGGTTAATGGGTCATGTGCTACTTGAAGGCCTGTGACAAATGAACTACCTGGGGCCAGCAGAGGTGGCATCTGGGCTGTATTCGTAGGGGCACAGACAGGAGATTGAGGGAAAAGGTTTATCCCCCTTCTGTTCAGAACTTGTGAGACCTCATCTAGATACTGCATCCGGTTTTACGCCCTCCAATACAAGACAGACATCAACTAACTGAAGTGAGATCAGCAGAGGATCCCCAAGCTGGTCAGGAGCTGGAGCACTTGTCCTGTGAGGAGAGGCTGAGGGATCAGGGCTTGTTCAGCCTGGAGAAGAGACTGCTTTGGGAGGATATAACAGCAGCTTGCCCATACCAACAAGTGGGTTAGCAAGAAGATGGAGCTGCGCTTTTCACGGGCATGCATGGAGGAGTATGAAAGGCAACAGGTGTAAACTGAAACAAGTGGGGTTCAGACTGAATATAAGGAAAAACTTTTTAACTCTGAGGACAGTCAAACTGTGGAACAGRTTTCCCAGAGAGGCTGTTTAGTCTCCATACTTGGAGATAATTCAAGACCAGACTGGATAAAGCCCTGAGCGTGCTGGTCTGATCTCACAGCTTACCCTGCTCTGAGCTGAAGATTGGACAAAAGATGTCTTGATGTCCCTCCAGCCTGAATTACTCCGTGATTCTATATACAGTTTGGGAGAAAATTTTTCATCTCTATTCAGCTTCAGTAATGCTTTTGTAATGTTTTGTTCATTATACTTTGAGGAAAAACATGAAGAGTTTCCCAAAAGAGCAACATATCTGATTGGTTAAAAAAAATACACATGACATTAGAGAACCTTTCAATAAGAAAGGTTTAAAGTCAAAAGAAGAGAAGACTGACTGAATGAGAAATTTTCATTTGACATAATAACCTGCTGAAAAAAGGTAGAATAACCTGTTGTCCAGATTCAGGACAAGCAGCACAAGAATTAAGTGCTTTCTTACTTTATAGCAAGAAAGACTTGGATTACATATAATTAAAAATCTTATAATGGCAAAAATACCATTGAAATAGACTGTGTAGGAGAAGCATGAAGTTTTCATTATAAGAGACATTTAAGAACAGAAGCATCTGTCAGAAACACAGTGATTTCTGAGACTAGAAAAGAGAACATTTGAATACATTTCATATTGTGCATGCATAGACTATGCTAAAATGATTTAAAGCTTTCCTGACTTCAAGCCCCTATTGTTTGCAGTATAACTGGGAGGTAATTTTTTTAAAAAACCTTCAGACAGTGAGTGTGTCAGGATTTGTTCAAAGACTGACTTAGTTGCCAGTTTCACTATTTTTCTCTGTAAGATTTATGTCAAATCATGTTAAAATGTAACAGTACAATTTTACACATGTCTTTGTACAAAACCCACATTCTTCTTCAAATTACAGCAGCCCAAATTCTAGCATTCACCATGTATATCTTTAAATGCTTCTAATAAAACACTGATATGATGCCAATTTTTTACAGCTCATTAAAAGAGTGAAAAGCAAGCCGTTATCATTTTTCAAGGTTTGGTTATCTGAAATAGAAATAACAGCTGTAGTTGTAAGAGTTCATCCTCTGTTTTCTTACATAAAGAGCAAATTTTTCTGTTACCTATGTGTGAAAGTGGCAATAGTCTACTCTGAAGTATACGTATTTACAGCCTGAGGAACAGAGTCAACATAAGGAATGCGGTCTCTTCTATCCTCATGCTGCATCAGACGTCCCTCCTGACGCAGCACGCTCCCTTGTCTTCTCTGCTGTGCTGCCTGGTACACCGAGAGCAGGGTTGCTTGACACAAAACCATACCTTTTTCTTTGTGATTTGTTTGTGCTTTAGGAAAAGTAGTAGTGTGACATGAATTGTTCTTTCTCTGGACAACCTTGTGTTATACCGAGAATTTAATGCAGAAATTGTGAGTCTACTCCTTTGTGTAGACTGAGAAGTCAACTCATGACTGACCCAGGAATAGGTGGTGCTGTTTATTTCACGTGTTTCAGAATGATAACCGTTCAGTTTGCACCATGCAAGCAGGGTAACACAGCATTGTCTGAAGTAGGGGTTTCTGATGCTTCTTTTTCAGGGCCTTTTGACTCTGTTTTTTRCTGGAATGCGGACAAGCTAGAAAGATGAGATTTAGGGTAGACTGCTAGTCAGCCTATACGGAGATGAGGCTGAAGGCACTAATTCTTGCAAGATTAGAGGCTTTAAGTGAAAAGAATTATAAAGGGAATAATGTCTCTCCTATATTGTCAAGGTTGATAACTACTCCACAGGTCGAACCTTGGTTTTAGTCTGAGCGGTCCCTGAAGCAGACATGTCATCTTATGTGTGGACTGAATCATGTGAACCAAGTAATTTTAGAGCAGGATAAGCAAAGGAAATAAATTGAATTTTATTACAATATGCCCTCTACATTCTTGGTTTTTTAGTGCGCTGTTTTGTTCCACAGTCCTGTCGTATCTTTAGCTTTCAGTCATACCTCACAGACCCCATTGTGAACCGATTAGAAGCAATAAAAACTCTTTTTAATTGTAGACTATGTGAGTTACAGTAATATTTCACTCATTTGATCAGGTGACAAAGGGACAACAGAAAAAAGCTAAAATACTATTTTAGTTTAGTTTGGTTTAATCTTCCATTGGATGACTGTTACCAAGCGTAATGGATGTGTGCCTGAAACAAGATGTCTGAGACGGTTTCTCTGTGAAAATACAAGTTTGTACTAAGAAAACACCTGAATATTTCTATGCTAGTGGACAGCCTCCACTTTCCTTACATCTATGCATTGGGATATTGCCTGTGGGGTGACTCCATGTGCTTAATATCTGATGACACTACAAGTGAAATGTGTTTTGATTGACTTGCTTATTCTTCAAAGTGTCAATGATTGTTTTTAAAGGTGTGACTCGTATGAGATCTCACTATCTGAGGTTTTGCCCTCACCATTGACAGTGTTACATGAATACAATCAGTAGGGAGAGCTTCGCAGACCCTTTCTATTCTAATTGCCTGATCTAATTGCCATGAAGGACATCCTTATTAGACCAAAGTAGGGAATTTCCAGTTTTTACTGAAGTCTCTTGTATTCTTTTGTCAGGCATGAATTGTTGGATGTTGAGTTTGTGCTACAAATCACAGTTAGACATTTTTATTGCTCATTTGATTTAAGTAGCATTTTACATTGATTTATTTCTATTAATAAATATGGTAGTGGCTCTGTAAATTTAACTGCATTACATATTATTATATAAAATACCATTATATGATATTATACAATTTGTGAAATTTGCAACTAAGGCAATTGATACTGTGGTAACAAGTATGTTACAGGAAATTAAAAAGATTAACAAGCCAGTAAGGATGCTAGTTTGGATTGATTCTGGTTATAATCTCACCTACCAAGAACTTTGAAATCTGCAGTTCATTTTGCATCCCATAACTTACGATATCAAGATCAGATGGGCTTGTTGACTTTATGAGCTAGACAAGTGGAGTACAATGAAATATTATTAGTCGAAGCTCACTTAGCTTCACCTGACATATGGTGATTTGCATAAGTTCTTCTATGCTGAACTGGGCACTTTTGTAGTAAATGTTTCCTCATATTGTTTGCTGTTTTTTCATTACTGAGGGTGTGTTGTTTCTTTCTGAAAGCTGAAATATCTGTATCATGCTGAGCAAAGTGTGTGCTTGCAACTGCTACAGATCTTTGAGAGAAGTGAAGAATAATCTCTCAGTGAGGTTTTGGGATATTGCTAGCGAGAAGAATTCTCTGATACTTCCCCTTGGCTCTACCTCTCATTTCAAATAGAAAGCTCAAACAGACCGACCCAAAAGCTTTTTATTCCTTATTTAAAAAAAGTAAAAGAAAGACAGAAAAGGAGTATTGAAACTCTGTAATACCTGAGGCGGAAATACCTTGTACAAAATATCAACTTAGAATTCACGTCTTGAATTTGGGAGAGAGGTAAAATGTTGTTTAGATTCAGAAGTCATAAAATTTCAGGATTGCAGATCAGACTGGGAGGGGAAATCTTGAGTGAATCAAAATTGTGACAGTAGAAAATTCATCTTTTTGGAGTCTGTGTTGAGTCATATGCTCTTCCACAGTGCCATGATCTTTCAGGGGCACTCATACAATAATGTAATGACTGATTATGAAATAAATGAAAAATGATGAAATTGGAAAGTAGAATGTAGAAGTGCTATGTCCTACAATAGCATTCAATCATCCCAGCACCTCCTTAGCTGGAAACAAGGAATGGACCAGTGAGGCACTAGGAACAAGTAACAAGATATAAAGCACCTTTCTGTCATTTTCTATGAGGTATGAGTTCTTCTGTGACTGAGGCAAGGAGTGGGCTAGAAAAGGTAAATATTGAATTATGTGAAAGCGTTAATATTCTGATGAGGAAGTTCTATGCAGAAATCTAAATGAAAAAACCACATATTAAATGAGCAACACAATAGATGCCAGCTCTGTCTATTTCTGGATCCCACCAGGTGGATCGGTAAGAAGCTTAAAATGTTTTGGGAACAAACATTGAAGCTTTAGAAAAAGTTGTGCCTACTTACGTAATCAGCTGTTGGTATGAGGAAGAGTAACAGACCTTTGTGGATGAAAATGGGATATTGCATACATGAAAGTGAGGCAATAAGATAGCCTGCAATAGCAATGCTTTATTGTAAGCTTTAGAGAAGGAGGATTCCTTTTACAGTATTATATATTTTTCTCTCTAATATGCATTCCTGCTGTACCCCCCCATACATGTACAGATCACTTATAATGTGCTTCAGTGTATCACTCACAGTTGAGTTTATGATAAATGCTGATGTATTTCAGTATACTTTTTCATATATTCATTACATTTTATAAAATTTTTGTAGGGTGTTCAACTCTATGGAAAGAAAGTATTTTTGTTACTGATTCATTTGTGGTGGCAATAAAGATAATAAATTTGCACAAGTTTTAAGAAATTTAGACGGCTAGGATTTGAGGATAGGTGTCATATGCCTTCATAATACTGGACTTCTGAAGCATGTGTGCGTATTTCTCTGAATCTCTCAACACTTTTACAAATGATCTGTATAAAACCTTTTTATGAATTTTCAAGCTTTAAAGAGAGTCTCTGGTTTCTTTGAACACTTTTTTTAAGAAAGTTATTAATCAAATTAAGGTAATCTTGTTCCTTGAAATCAAAACATGAAGTACAGTTTTGACAGCTTATAGGGCTACTGTGTGAAATCTCTTTCCCGTCTCGTGTTATTTTGCTATGATGTATTTTGGACAAGTAGCATTTCTGATCAGTTTATCAATTCTTTGTTATTGTTGGCCCTTCATAGAAGTATGATGCCAAATTTTCCCATGTATTTGGTAGTGTTGTTCTGGTTTTAAGACTTTGATATGTAAATCATTGACATTTGTCTTTTCATATGTAAGGGCACTGCAGGGGCCTGTGGCTGCCTGGGTGCTGGGGATAGGTGGGGGTTTGTGTGTGTCAGGGCAGGGCCAACATTTTAATATATATATTCAAGACTGACAAATTGAAATATTTCCTCTAATTCAGAGATATCTTTTGGCAGTTGGTTATAAAAAGAATTGAAAAGTCTTCGTGCATAAGTTTCAAGATCACATATATTGGCCATGCATGGGATTTTTTGTTCAACCTCAAAGCATTATTTAGTGACAGAAAGTTAAGTAATGATCTATGTAGTTAACTGTGGATATTATTATGCTGCATTTCCACAGATTTTTGTAGCACCAAGCTTGTTTTCTATAGCTGCACATTTTTAATAATAAGAATTTTCAAGTGTTTCTTAAAGCTACGGTGGAAGTTTTTGTATGATCTGTTGTGTTTACATGACTCTTTACGCTTGTCAGTCCACTATGAGGAGTTGAAAAGCTACTACTACACCAAGTATCATAAGCTTTGTTACAATTACTGCTAAACAATGCAAAATAATCTCTAGTCAACCTATAAAGTGTAAAATTATTTTTCTTTTCAATGGCTTTGTTACCATCATAGTTATTGTCATGACCCATGTAAAGAGAGAAGCTGATGTACTAAAATTGCATAAGTAATACTTTGATCATGGTCACTGTATTTTTTTCTCATTATGTGATGACAATAGGTTCCAGAATATGCAGTCAGTATTTAGCACCTGCTAAAATTATAGGATACAGTCATCTTGACACATAGGTAGAATTAAATGCCATGAGGCTGACTATAGAAAGTGCTTCCATAAGGAATCCTGCAAGTACAGTTATGATTTCCCTTTTGTATTTAAGTAACAGCTGAAGTATGTAAATACATGTGGTATCGTGTGGTTTTAATTTACATCTGCATAAAATGTAAATTTACTTTTTTTTGACATCGTAGATTCATAAAAAGATCAAAGTAGGAAGGGGCCTCTGGAGKTTACTAGTCCAACCTTGTGCTTAAAACAGGGATAACTTCAAAAGATGCTATGACAGTCCGTGTTGAAAACCTTGTTAAAGTCAAAGCAAATGATGTTACTGCTTTCCTCTTCCTCTGCAAAGCTAGTAATTTTATTGTGAAAGGCAATTACCCTGGTCAAGCACAATTCACCTTGATACTAGCCAGCATGGATTCATATTTCTGGAGGTACTTTTCATGAGTATTACTCCTTAATTTTCCAAAAAGACTGAGGGGAGCCCAAGAAGCCCGAAGCCCCTAAGATCATTCCTCATGCCTTTTCTGAAGTTGGGTATGATGTTCACCTTTCTTCAGTCATTGGGGAGCTCTTGCAGTTATGACAACTTTTTAAGGATGGTAGAGTGCAGCCTTGCTATTACATGGGCTTCCTTCCTTGATGCTCTTGAAAGTCTTTCACGCATCCAGCCCCAGGAATTTACCTATGTCCAACTTAGGTAAGTAGTCTCTAACTTGATCCTTCTCTGCTGAGGACAATAATACTCTACCATTAGACACAGAGATCTACAAGACATGAGATTTGCCAGTAAAGTTTGAGGCGAAGAAGGCACCTCATCCTTTTCCACGTCATTCCTCACAGGATCATCTGTCCCATTCTGCAGAAGGTCCACAGTTTCCTTGTCTTTTTCTACTGATGCACCTGTAGAAGTCCATCTTGTTACTTTTTCCATTCTTTGMCAATTTCAACTCCAGCAGGGTCTTGACTCTCTTAATACATACTCAATAGGCCCAGGCAATGCTTTGGTATTCCTCCTCAGTTGTCTGTCTATGCTTCCACTTTGTATATGCTTCCTTTTGTGTTTTAAGTTTGGTCAGGAGTTCAGGCAAGCTGACTTCTTGTCATGCCTACTCATTTTCTTTCATATTCTTGTGCTTTAAGGAGGATATCCTTGAAAAGTAATCAGCTTTTCTGTGTTCCTCCACCCTTCAGAGTGGTCTCCATTTGCATCCTGCTTATCAGTTTCCTAACCAAGCTGAAGTTTTCTCTACTGAAGTCCCAGGCTGCATTTCTAGGTTTACCTTGCTCACTTCTCTCAGGATCTAAAACTCCTCCATCTCATGGTTGCTGCTGTCAAGTCTTCAATGACTTTCACATCTGTAACCAGTTCTTATTTGTGAGTAATGGGTCTAACAGACTCTCTCCTAGCTGTCCCATCCAGCACCTCCATAAACCATCGTCCTCAACACTCTCCAGAAACCTCTTTGATTGTCTGGGGCCTGTTGCACTGCACTCCCAGCAGACGTCAGTGATCAAAATCCCCTAGGATCTACAATTGTGAGGTTTCTTCCAGTTGTCTAAGGAAGGCTTTATCCACCTGTTCCTCTTAATCAGACTGTCTGAAGCATGTACCCACCACAATGTCTCCTTTGTTGGCCGTTTCTTCTGGTCCTGGCACACTAAGGCTCCCTGGACCTGCCACCTCCCCTGTAGCAGGGTCCTGTACATTTCTGCCCCACCCCCCCACCAGCTGCCTCCCTCCACCCCCACCTCCAAGCAGAGTGCAGCCCTCTCCTCTTCCTTCCTGCCTGTCTTTCCTAAAGAGCCTTTCTCCATCCATCACGTCTTTATAGTTGTGTGGGCTGTCCCACAGCATGAGTTGTAACTTCAGTGAGGGTGTAGGTCTGCAACTACTGCCAGTTTCTCTGTTTGTTTTGTGGGTTGTGCAAATTAGTRTACAGGCACTTCAGATGGCCACTTCCAACAGGCACTCCAGATTAACCTGTGTTTTCATGGGCAGTGTGAGAGCCACTTGCCACATATGCTCTTACCTCTATACGTTGATTTACCTGCAGGCTTTGGTCTGCATCCCCTGATGAAGCTAGATAAAAAACTTCATCACGATTAGCAAGCTTGCTGGCAAAGATGCTCTTGCTTCTTTCCAATATGTGGCTTCCATCTCTCCCTGGCAGTCCTTGCTCCTTGAGGAAGATCCTGTGATTCCACAAGTTGAAACCCCAAAAGCAGCACCAGCCATCCAGCCAAGTGTTAGTCTGTAGAATATGTCACATTCTACCCAGGTTGCAAATACACTTAAGTGTCTAAACTCAGAAAATAAAGGTGGCTCAGAAAAATGAAACTGTTTAGCAAAACTGACCTAAATTCTGTCAGTGATTTCTATGTTTTCTTTTTTTTCTTGTTCTGACCACAATCTTTAGATTACAAGTAGTATTTTCTGTTATATCCAAAATGAGACCCCCATATCATTTTCTGGATGATCTGCTTTTCTCTGAAACCTTCATCCTATAATGAGTTCCAAGGGAAACCTTTTCTTTTTTCTCTTCCATTGCACGACTCTGAAAATACCCTCTACAGTTTCCTCAGTAGCTTAAAAAACACCAAGCAGCACAGCATAGAAAAAGCAAGAGCTGAAATCCTGCTTTACCTAGTGCTCACTGAGCCTGGATGAAAATTTCAAGAAAGGTCTGGTAAGGCTTCCACGCATGAACTTCTAGACTCCACCAGAAGGAACTAGGTTGGTATATGTTTCAAAGCCATGACCTGCACATAATACTCACAGAATCTTTTCATTAAAATATACTGTTGCCTTTGTACAACAAGCATTTTCTGTCAATGTAATTGTTTTCCTTTTACCACTTTCCATATGTGGGTTACAATTATAAAACAGACATCCAGGGTGTACAGGAAGGATAAAATCATAAATATAATCTCATATTTTGTGTTTATTTTAGTGCAGCCTTGGATAAATCTCTTCTCCTGCTTTGTGGTTTTTTTTAATGATGACTGCATTTCTGCAGGTATTCTACACCAAAAAAGTTTAACTAGCAGTTATACTGCTTTGTGTTGTTCAGTAGTAGTTTACTTTTTTCCCGTATTTATGTGACAAAAGAATTATGAGACTTTCTTAAAGAGTTTTGGGGTCCTCCCCACAACTCTGTGGGGAGATGTATCTTATAAGCAGAAGGAAGAGAAGAACAGATTTAAAAAACTGTGATTCTCAAACCATAATTTGACAATCAGTTCAGTAAGAAGTCACTGCAGTGAAAGCCTTTTGGGGAGATGGGAATTCTTTTTCATTTGTTTTAATGTGGGCATAAAGGGGGAGTGCAGAAGGTGGTTTTGGAGGGAAGGGGACTATATAAGCCCTATATGTTGATACGGGAAGAAATGTTTGTCGCTATCACTTTATTTCGTTCTGAAGTTCAGTACGGAGCATGACCTGGTTATGTGTTCTGGATTGAGATGAAAGAAGTCCCACTGTTAAATGATTAAAGACTTACCAAATTATAAGTGCATGTATGCTGGAGAGGAGAAAAGCTAGGGGAGTAAAAGGCAAATATAAAAGTCTGTCTCTGCTTTTGAAATCTGTATGTCATGTTATACACTAATAATAATAATAATAATAAAAAATTGGCAAAAGGCTGGTGCTACTTAGGAAAACCTTACATGGAAGAGGTGGAGTGGCTGTTAAAGTGGGGAGGTCTGCTGTGTGTATATTGCTAGCTTTTATGAGAATAGCTCTTTGGTTGTCAAAATCTGGTATCAAAGAAAATAATTCTGCAGGTCACTGAGCCAGCCTAGGCATAAAGAGACTTCACTGAGTTGTGAAAATCTGGAAGTAAAATTATATGCAAGTAATTGGTAATAGAATTTTAAATTGAATTTTTATTTGGTATGGTCTTTGCATGAAAGTATTTTCAGAAAAGATATTTAAAAAGTAGACAACTGGCACTGCTTGCTATCTACAGTTGCAGAGACAAACTGAATTTTTTTTCTTTTCTGAGACTGTTTGCTAATTCTTATGGAAGCTTAGAGAAATAGAGTAAGTATAAATTCCACTCCATGCTCAAGTTCAGTTATTTTATCAAGTATTTTACATTGCTTTCCACATAGTCCTTAGAGTAGGGTTTAGAAGACAGGTCTCCATTACTGTAAGTGCTTTGCTAGGTCTTGCTTGTTCTATATTACTCTGTTAATGGGTAAATAAAATTATGTTAYTTTGTAGAACATAAAATTCAACAATACTTGAAAGCTCTTCTTATAGTATATCCTATAGCCTGGGTATGAGACATTCTGCTGGACTGAAACCTCTCAGGTGAAAAATATTAAATCCATCTTTCCTATGTTTCATGCAAATTCTTTATCCATTAGCATGACATATAAAAGGGGCAGCACTACTGTTCTTTCTTGTGACAATGAGTCTAAATGAAAGTTGGCATCATTGCCATACTTTTGCGGAGCTCATTCTCTAAATGTGAGAACATCTACTCATCTCAAGGGGTCTTCAGATGAAGGTAGACACTAAGTGGTCCAGAGCAGTTGAGGCAATTCTATATGAGTGCAGAGGCACTCAGGAAACATAACTGTTAAAAATGTACAAACTTCCTGACTTTGGGTATTTATGGGCTTATGCTTGGATTTGAGGATAAGACTGCTTAACTTGAAGATTCTTTCTAAATGCGGTCTTGTTTCTTAATTTTTTTTTTTTTTTTTGGTGAATTTTGTTGTTAGTTCTGTATTTCTAAAAGGGAGATGGTAGCATTATTCACATTGCTGCAATGAGTCTATGCAGTTAAGGTTCACAGCACTGGTGTTTGTAAAGGGAAATCAAAACTTGAGTTATGTGGCTGTAAGAAGCACCTTTATTAACTTTGTCAGTCACTTCACATGGGGTTTAGTTTAGCATCTGCCACTGACACATCCTGTATTTTACATTTTTKTTTTTTTTTCTTATTCAATTCCAATATGCTTTTGCTTACTGAGGTGATTCTCAGCTGCTTATTTCTTGGCTAGTACGCTGTACTCAGTCAAATATAATTTTAAGCTGTCCTTGGAGCCCACTTTCTATCTTGCTATAGGGACGTGTGTATTTGCATGACACCTGTTTGTTTTGTCTATTGTAGCTGGCTTTTATTATCACCTCAAAGGAAGAAGTATGCCTAAGATGTGTTGGACAAAGAAGGAAAGAGAAAGCAAGGTAGAATAGAAGAAAGGGAAGTGTCAGGAGCAAAAGGGGAAATGAAGAAAAAGATGGAATAAGCAATGAAAGCATTAGATTTATTGGGGGGGGTAGGGGTGGGGGCGTGGGTGGGAGCGAGGAAAGCTCACAGAGGAAGGAAAGGACACCCAACACTTACCAAAGCGTTAGTTTTGACTTTCATATTTGGAAACATTCTACTCAACTAACCTCCAGCATGAAATCACACCTTAATAAATGCTGTAAATGGAATTTACTGGGTGTAATCATCATCCTGTTGCAATCTGTGACTCAGACAGGGACTCTTAATTATTGGCAAAGAGAATTTTTTTTTCTCCATGACTTGATACCATGATGTTGTTACCCCAGGTGAAAACACCAAACAAATATAGGGGAAGTAAAAAGACGTTTTCCATCTGTCATTCCTTCATTTGTAGGTGCTTGAATAACACAGTCTTGACTCTGTGGGTGGGAATAGGGATGGGTATGGGTGTTCCTCATATGACTTCAAAAGCAAGTATGTTTTTTAAGTTTTCTATATTAGGGCTTTTTTTTTTTTCTTTAGAAAAGACCACAGAGTGAAAGAGTTAGAATGGTAGATTAACTGATCCTTACATGCTGATAATGGCATTTTTCAATTTTTAATTGTAACATTAGAGAAAAGAGATTTTAAACAGTTAAATTCAGTGTATGTGTTTAGATATTTTTCTGCTTCTTTTGCAATTATTGAAGCTGTTTTGCTTCCCAAGCCACTGCCTTCCTCTAGAAACATAAAACTTACAGTATTATTGTGATTTGCTGGAARAACAGTTGTGAAGTTACAGAGCCCACATTGAGACATCAGATCAGGAAACAAATTTATTCAAATAACAATTGATAAACATATACACTGGAATTGTATATCAGACTGTGAATCAGACCTGATTCCACTTCTGGTCCATAAATGAGCATTAAAGAAACAAATTTTCTCTTATATTTCTAATGATTTCACTATATGTGAACATATAGTCATACTGTATTTCTAGTAAATGTAAAATTTTCTTTATATCTGTCATTGTAACTAATCTCATGGGTTCTTTTTGTTAAAAATGTTTATTACTTATTTTATTATTACTATCTCTGGTTTATATCTATCACCAAATAATTCTTTAGAAAGAAAAAGTTTTATTTTTTTATATTTTTGAAAGGATGTATTTTAGCATGAATAAATACATGCTTTTGTTGTTCTCTATTTCTGGAATTTCATAGGAATCAGTTGTTTTCCACCTTGTCTTTGAATATTTTTATTGACAGGAAACAGAATTAGGTGCAGTTCCATAAACAATCCTCTCAGGTAGCACTACAAATCTAAACAAAAAAACCCCCMAAACAAACAAACAAACAAAACCCAACAAAACAAAACAAAAACAAAAACAAAGAAACAAACAACCCCAAACCAAAACAAAAAACTAAACAAAACAAAACCAAAACAAAAAACCCAAACAAAAAACAAATCAAAAACAAACAAAGAAAAGAACAAAACCCCCTCCCAAACAAACAACAAAAAAAGCCTGGTGCAAAAGTCTAATTTCCATTCCTCTGGCATGGTGTTAGTATAAGGAGATAAGCTAAGCAAGAGTGAAGAATTTCAAAACTATTATAATAGCAGGCAAAATCCATTTGCTGTCTTTATCAGAGAAATTATAATCGCAACATCTTTAGTCAAATATTGTTCATATTCAAAATATTCTATTCAGACCTGTATTCCTCTTTTCCATGACTTTTCATATACTTATTTCATTTGAATTTCCATAGTACACTACAAAATATATTCAGCATTGAGGTCTTTGAACTTTGTTCAAGGGAGCATCATACTACTACAGAGAGTTGTAAGCCTATAGTTTCCTGAAAAGCCTGGGGGAAATGAGCAAAAAACACCCCAAACAACCTTCTCCTCTCAAAAACCTAAAACTTTATGCACAAATAAAGTTTATCAATGGTCAAAACTTGGATTCCATACTGGATGCCATATGTAGCTAATAATATGGGAAAGCCAAAGCCCACCTGGAGTTGAATTTGGCAGGAGATGTAAAGGGAAAAAAGAACGGATTTTACAAGTATGTAAACAGCAAAAGGAACACTGGGGAAAACATGGGCCTGCTGCTGAATACATCTGGGAAGCTGCTGACAAAGGACGTGTCTAAGGCAAAGATACTTAATGCCTTTTTCCCCTCAGTCTTTGCTGGTGAGATCAGCCTTCAGGAACCGCAGGCCCCTGAAACTAGACACTGTAGTCTGGAGCAAGGAAGTCCTGACCTCAATGGAGGAGGACCAGGCTAGGGAGCGCTTTAACAAACTAGGTATATAGAAATCCATGGAGCTTGATGGGTTACACCCACAAGCGCTGAGGGAGCTGGCTGATGTCATTGTGAGGCCACTCAGTTATCTTTGAAAGGTCATGGTGTTCAGGAGTGGTTCCTGAAGACTGGAAGAGAGAAAATGTCACTCTTGTCTTCAAGAAGGCCAAGAAGAAAGATCTGGGAACTACAGATTGGTCAGCCTCACCTTAGTCCCTGGGAGGGCAATGAAGCAATTAATCCTGGAAACTATTTCTAAACATGAAGGAGAAGCAGGTGCTCAGGATTAGTCAGCATTGACTTATGAATGAGAAATCATGCTTAACCACCCTGATAGCCTTCTACAATGAGGTGACTAGCTTGGTGGACAAAGGGAGAGCAGTAGATGTTTTTCACCTCGACTTTAGTAAAGTCTTTGACRCTATCTCCTGTAACGTCCTTAGAAAAACTAAAAAAAAGTACAGATTAGATAAGTGGACAGTGAGGTGGATTGAAAACTGATTGCATGGCCAGGCCCAGAGGATGGTGATCAGTGGCACAGAGTCCAGTTAGAGGCAAGTCACTAGTGAAGTACCCCAGCGGTCAAGAGTGGAGCCAATACTGTTTAACATCTTCATTAATGAGCTGGATGATGGGGCATAATGCATGTTCAGCAAGTTTGCAGATGATACAAAACTATGAGGAGTGGTTGATATACCAGCTACCCTCTGTTATTCAGAGGGACTTTGGTGGGCTGGAGAAATGGGAAGAAAGGAATCTCATGAAATTCAACGAAGGGAAATTCCAAGTCCTGCATCTGGGGAGGAGTAACCTCAGGCACCAGTACACACTAGGGCTGACCAGCTTGAAAGCAACTCTGCAGAGAAGAACCTGGGGATCATGGTGGACACCAAGTTGACTGTGAGGCAGCCAGTGTGCCCTTGTGGCAAAGGCGGCCAACAACTTCTCGGACTGTATGTGGAAGAGTGTTGCCAGCAGGTAGAGGGAGGTGGTCCTTCCCCTTCTGCTCAGCACTGGTCAGACTACTCTGGGAGTGCTGGGTCCAGTTCTGGGCTCCCCAGTACAAGGAAGATATGGACTTAACTGGAATGAGTCTGTTGAAGGGCCACAAAGATGTATAAGCAACTAGAGCATCTGACATACAAGAAGAGGCTGAGAGAGCTGGGACTGTTCAGTATGAAGCAGAGAAGGCTCAGGGGTATCTTACAAATTTGTACAAATACCTGATAGGAGGTAATGAAGGAGGGGGAGACAGGCTTTTGTCAGCGGTACCCAGAACAGGACAAGAGGCAATGGACGCAAATTTAAAAATGTGAAAATCCATCTGAACACAAGAAATTCCATGATTCTGTAAAAACAGCTATACAGCCCCAG
The DNA here is from genome assembly GCA_035582835.1 of Phoebastria nigripes. Taxonomy (NCBI): domain Eukaryota; kingdom Metazoa; phylum Chordata; class Aves; order Procellariiformes; family Diomedeidae; genus Phoebastria; species Phoebastria nigripes. Next base: position 709,001 of record JAYKAV010002865.1, on the reverse strand, counting down.
AAAAAGAATAGAAAATCCTTCCTATGCATCCAGGCGCTTCCTCATCACACTTCAATTTAATCCAAAACAGAGGTCTTCTATAGAATCCAGTTGTGGCACACAGTGAGTAAGAACTTGGTGAGCTCTGATAGGGTGTAAGACTAAAAGTCATTGACATGAAGAAGAACCACAATCTATGTTTCTTCATTTATTACTATAATAAATGGATGTTTTATTACAACAATAAAAGATGGAGCCATTGCTCCATCTACACATTGAAGAAAGAGGAAAAACTGAAATATGAATAACCCTATTTATGGTTTACAGTGTTCTTGCCACAGAAACCTGGCCAAAGCTTCAATCAGTCCTGTACATAAGAACAAATCGACCAAAGGGTTATCCCTCTCTAGTCATGTTAGGGTAAACATTCTGTTGTCAGGAGCAGTCTAAAATGAAGGATAGCAAGAGCAGTTCATGTGTGTCCAGCTGAACTATAAGTGACACGCTGGTGTAGCACAAGGATATCATTAAATTAATTGTAAGGCTGTTCTGCCTTGTGCATCTTTATTGCATACAAATCTAACAACCCCAGTGTTAGTTACGTAATATGGGATTTATATTTTCCTTGTCTTTTTCATAAAATGTACATACAAGCCATAGTCATGAAAGAGATCAGGCTTTTTGCATGGCAAATAACAGTTTGGAATTCCTTTACAACATTGTTCTTACAACAGACTTAAATGAAAGTTGTAGCTCGTTGCTTCATTAAAATAAAATAAAAAATTTAAAAAAACAGCAAAACTTTTTTGCTTCTAATGTTCAGTGTGTAGGATTTAGACAATTTCCAAAGGATCTGAAAATCTAATGTAATCTTCAGCAAGTTACAAGCAAAGAATGAAAAAATTAAAGAACTGCAAGATGAGAGCTTGAAAATAAATCAGAATTAATTACGTGAATAAATGAATGGATTGACTAAATTTAAAGACACAATTATATGACAAATTATGCTGAAAATGAAATTGCTCACTGAAATAGAAGCAGCTCCCTAGAGTCTGCTTATGTTGTGCAATACTATAATGAAAAGCACCAATGTAAAATGGCTTTGTCTTACTCAATAGGTTTATGTATATGGAGAATCAGTTTGATTACTTTGCTGACTGAACTTTTTGTAATTTTTGTGGCTTGTCTCTTAGCACTGAAGTGCCAACACACAACTTTGGGAAAGTAGGATGGATCCTTAGCAGGGTTCTTGACTAAATTCAGATTCATTTGGTGAAACTCACTGTTAAAGGTGATTAATGCAGATGCCCATGATGCCATTTTAACTTCTACTTTCCAGGGCTCAGCTAAGCATACACACTTCATATTGCATAGTGCTTTTAAGAAATCAAAAACCTGCCAATGAAGATGTTAAATATTCTGAAATATAAAATATTATTTATCTACTCTGTTAGATTTAGTAATATAGCCCTAATGCTACCAACTCTGCTTAAAATAGATCTTTTTAGATTAAATGGGTCTTTTGGAGTAGCTTTGCATGCTTGCATATATAGAAAGACCCAGAAACTTTCTGATGAAACATGTTTATAGCCGAATTGAAAAAGTAATTGAAGAACAAATGCATCATAAGCTATGTCCCTAAGTTGCATGGCTGTTATTTTTTTTTTATTTTCTCCTTAATATATGTTAATATGCATAAATGTGTAGTATTTATCTATATGTGTAGTATTTATCTATATGTGTATCTGCATCTGTGTATCTTTGTTGCATAAAAATGAAAGAAGGCAGTATCTAAAGACCACAAGATAGTGTTGATCTGTTAGTATAACATATAAATTGGAAACAAAACCAAAACCTGTAATTACTGACTTTGAAACAGTAATAAGAATGTAAATGAAGCAAAGGCTTGTTGACTGTCTTTATAAGAAACATGAGAAGAAAAATCAATAATGGTGAAATAACGTGAAGATGAAACCTCTAGGAAAGCAAAATCTGTTTTTGAGCTTCTGAGGGAGTATATTGTAAATAGCTGTGAACAACAAAATTTGAAGCTGTTAAGCAGTAGCTGAATTTTTCACTAACCCTTAGTTACCTGGTTATTTTTAGGTATATTATATCTTATGATAACGCTGTCTCTTAGAGATTTGGGAACAGCAGAATAAAGGGAAGAAGGGTTCACATTCTCAAAGACAGAGTTCAGGTTTCTACAGAATAGGAGTCATCCCTTCGGCATGTTCTGAATTGTTTTCCTCTTCCAGCCTAACATTTCTTTTGCTCTGGATATCAGATTCCAGCTGTCCTTTCAGATCAGATAATAGAAAAGAAAGAAGAAAGCATGACAAGAGCAGGCAGAAGGAAGACCTTCAGGAGGATGGTCTGCTGCTCTTATAAGGAGTGTCTGATGCTATAATGAAGGATTGAAGGAGGGGGTGCCAAATTGTCTTTTGGTGCTTTCAGGAGATGAAGTTTGGCAAAGGAAACAAGAAGACAGAGCTCTTCCAGCCCCATGCAAGAGTTCTCTTTTTCTCATGTCAAGGCTCTGGAGGAAAGAAGTTCATCAGAGATTAAATAAAAATGGTCAAAAGATTCAAATCATGCAGAAATTTAGATACTGTGATAGGCGAGGATTGTAGTGTTTGGGGAACTGTTGTTTGGTTTTTAATTAATAATGAGTTTGGGCACAGCTCAGTTKTAACTATTTCCTTAGTAACTTGTTCTGTGCTTGAAGACTAATAGAATTACAACTGTAAGAGCTAAAAGTTTCTCTTTGCTTCAAGCCACATATACAGACAATTATTTAGCAAAGCAGTTTTGTTCTAAGTCCTGTGTAATTGCCAAAAGGAAGCAACTGTGATCTCGAATGTCTTTTAAACAATCTTGTGACTGAGCTACCTCTACCAGAGGCGTTAAAGTAGGCATTATTAGTAAAAGTGTTGTGTATCCCTACTGATTGAAGCATGATCCTTGGCAGTTTTTCTACTCCAGTCTCTGGTTCTTCTTAGCCTAGCACAGCTTGCTCGTGTCAGATATGAGTCACTTTGAGGAATGATTCAGAATGCAAATTCAAAATACATGGTCTCTGTTGCAGGGGTGAGTAAGAAATTTATATCTGAAAATTCACAGTAAGGACTCTTTATGGCACCTAGGTAGGAGAATTCTTTGACCTTACTCCGAAGCTGAAGTTTAGATGCATCTGATTATACCTGAGGAGGAATAAATTGAGATAAGAATAGTGAGGAAGAAAAGCACCAAGTCCCAATTAAAATAGTTCGTTCTTTAGTAATTCAATAGCTTGAAATATGCAAGATTTGCAGGTTTCAGTTCACTGACATGAGTGAGAAAAACCTTTGTTATTCCTGGCTGATAAGCTCTCATAGCCCTCTAACCTTGCTAACGTCTTCTGTTTCTTTCAGCCCAACACAGATTTGTAGTAAAACGTGGTAGAGTCAAAAACTTTAAATAAATTCCACAGACAAACTTTTTCTTCCTTTGTTTTTTAAGCAGTTTCAGATGACACTGGAAGTAAGGTTTGTTTCTGTCATAGGAAACTGTTCGTTCTTTACAATCAATTGTATGACCTATATGAAATAGTGTATTTTATACACTATAGTGTAATGGTATAACTATATGTAGTGACAGCAGCCATGGATTTGCAAAGAATCAGCCATTTCATAATGATACTTCTGTGTGGATTAAGTGCTTTGTAATTCTGAAAAAAATATGCTAATGCAGGCAAACATATCAGTTTCCTGGGAATCATAAATAAGATTCAAAGGAATCATAAATAAGAGGAGTGCATAACGCAACCTACAGCTGAGCAAGGGATTGCTGTTTGAGTTCCTTCCTATGCATATGCAACCTATAAAAAGGGAGTCATAGCAAAGATTCTGGTCTTGCTCAATTTTCTCTTTGATCAACATATAGCTGGCCATCTGTAGTTGTGAAAAAGCTGTGCCATTTAAAATGATATTGTTGTGAACACAGGGTATTATCTTTACATGAAGTACCACACATGAGGAAGGATTCTGTTGCCTGGCACTTGATTCTGCTGCAAACTTCTCCCTAGGCTGTTTCAGAGTGCTTTAATGTCACAGTTTGGGCTTACATTCAAAATATTCACCTTTAAGTTTGTGGTCTGGTAAAATGATCAGTTGTTTCAATAAGTTGAATGCCCATGTTGACATTTCACTGAATACTTAATTGGATATGTTGAATGTTAGAGAGAATGCTAAGTGGTATTTTCTGTATCAGAAATTGCTCTGAAATGGAAAATGAAACCATATAATGGAAATGAGCTCATACACACGCGAGGTATTTTTTGTACTGAATGAATACATAAGGCACAAATTCTCTGAGTGTAGAGTTGTACAGATCTCTTTCTGGTCACATACCAAAAAACTCATGAAATTATTTTTGTCTTCCTGCAGCAGTTTGATTCGTGGGTGTAGAACCAGACGGAACCTTTAAGGTCACGTATTCTCACACAGGAACAGAAACAAGCATGGGTTTCTGGAAAGTTTTAATTATGGGTACTTTTACCTATGTCAATATTTCTCAGAAAGAATAATGTCCAGAATAGCCATATGATGTGCTGGGGCTGGATCTGTCTGGAATAAATGATGGGGCATATGCACACCATCTTGAAGCACCTAAATTACAATATTGCAATTTACTTATTCTGATTCTCGCCTGACAATGAATCCACATCTGAGTGTTGTGTCTCCCATCAATATGAATTTGTGAGCGGACTCACAGACTACTTTCAAACAGAAAAGCCTGTGAAGTGTGCTATGCCTGAGTAACTAAAACCCTGTTGTGGTCATGTCAGACACCCTTTATACGACTGCTTGTCATACTTGCAGTAGGAGTATTCTTGAGGGCAGTCTTCTGCAACAAACAAGATAGACAACCACCAATTCTCCAACATACCCTTGCCATTACTGTATCCAGAATGAAGGGTTATGGAATGTTTTGGGAACTGAATATGCTCCCTATATTAGAACAGAAATGTACATTAGCTAGTTGAAAACATTTTCAGGCTGTTACAGATGTTTTATAACATATATGCAGGGAGAAGACACAAAAGGGCAAAGCATAATTAGAGTTGAAACTGGCCAGTGTTGTGTCAGATAACAAGAAGGGGTATTTTAAGTACGTTAATAGCAAGAGGAGGTCTAAAGAAAACATTGGACTGATACTTGTTGAAGATGGTCATCTGACTAACAGGGATGAAGAAGAAGTGGAGGCATTCAGTGCTTTTTTTGCTTCAGTCTTTAATAAAACTGACAGATCTTGGGCTGCCCAGTTCCCTGATTCGGAGGACCATGAGTGTGGGAACAGTGACTTTCCATTTGTGGACACTGAAATTGTAAGGGACCAGCTGTATCAGCTGAATGTTCACAAGTCCATGGGGCCTGATGGAATTCAACCCAGAGTTCTGAAGGAGCTAGCAGATGTTATGGCAGGACCCCTCTCTATTATCCATTTTCTATCAACCAATTCCTCATCCACCGAACGGTCCACCCATCAAATCCGTATCTCTCCAATTTAGAGAGAAGGGTGTTGTGGGGGACCGTTTCAAAGGCCTTACAGAAGTCCAGATAGACGACATCTGTAGCTCTTCCCTTGTCCACTGATGTAGTCACTCCATCATAGAAGGCCACTACGTTGGTCAGACAAGACTTGCCTTTGGTGAAGCCATGCTGGCTGTCTCGAATCACCTCCCTGTCCTCCATGTGCCTTAGCATAGCTTCCAGGAGGATCTGTTCCATGATCTTCCCAGGCACAGAGGTGAGGCTGGCTGGTTGGTATTTCCCAGGGTCCTCCTTTCTACCCTTTTTAAAAATGGGTGCAACGTTTCCCTTTTTCTAGTCACCAGGGACTTTACCTGACTGCTATGACTTTTCAAATATCWTGGAGAGTGGCTTGRCAACTACATCAGCCAATTCCCTCAGGACTCTGGGATGCATCTCGTCAGGTCCCTTAGACTTATGTATGTTCAGGTTCCTCAGGTGGTCACAAACRTGATCTTCTCTTACAGTGGGAGGGACTTTGTTCCCCCAGTCCCTGCCTTGAGGTTGATCCACTCGAGAGGTGTGGGAAGAAAGGTTGCCAGTGAAGATGGAGGCAAAAATGTTGTTGAGTACCTCAGCCTTCTCCTCATCCATTGTTACCGGTTTGCCAGTCGTATTCATCAGGGGACTACGCTTTCTTTGGCTTTCCTTTTCTGTCTGACATACTTAYAGAAGCCCTTCTTATTATTCTTTGCGGCCCTGGCCAAAAGTTCAGCTCCAGCTGTGCCTTGGCCTTCCTGACCCCATCCCTACACAACCAGGCAGCGTCCCTATACTCTTCCCAGGGTACCTGTCCCTGCTTCCACTGCCAGTGCATTTCCTTCTTGTCCTTTAGTTTGATCAGCAGGTCTCGACTCATCCATGCCAGTCTCTTGCATTCCTTTCCTGATTTCTTATACCTGGGGATCGAGAGCTCTTGTGTTCTCTGTAAAGTGTCCTTAAAGATCTGCCAGMTCTGTTCTGCTCCCTTGTCCCTGAAGGCAGTTTTCCAGGGGGTCCTGTTGACTAACTCCTTGAACAGCTGGAAGTTTGCTTTCCTAAGATTCAGGGTCCTGACTTTACTCTTCGCCTGACCCATATGCCTCAGGACTGTGAACTCCACCAGTGCATGATCACTGCAGCCCAGGCTGCCTCCAACTTGATGTTACCGATTAGCTCACTTGTGTTGGTGACCRTCAGGTCCAGTATCGTCTCCCCTCTGGTAGGGCTAATATGAATAATCTCTGCCTCAGAAGCAGTCTAAAAAAGGCTGAGGGCATAATTGTTTCTCTCTTACTGCAGCTGAATTAGTATCTATGCAAACAAGTCACTGGTCATCACAAAAGTGAAAGGTTTTTAGGAAAAGTAAAGAAACTATTTCATCTTTTGACAATACATCAAAAGATAGAAGCTCGATGGCTTAATAAACAATGATAAACTTAAATATTTTGAGGAGGAAAGTAGGTATGTCTTTGAAGCATCCTACTAGAGTGTAGGCTTTGTAAGACTAAAACATTCTTGAATCTTTCATACCTAATATCAAAATGATATTAGAACACTGATTAGAAAAAATTGTTATTCTATACTTGATACCTTCAGAACTTGCATTAACTTGTGTCCTGGTTTCGGCTGGGATAGAGTTAATTTTCTTCCTAGCAGCTGGTATAGTGCTGTGTTTTGGATTTAGTATGAGAATAACGTTGATAAAACACTGATGTTTTAGTTGTTGCTAAGTAGCGTTTACACTAAATCAAGGACTTTTCAGCTTTCCATGCTCTGCCAGGTGCACAAGAAGCTGGGAGGGAGCACAGCCAGGACAGCTGACCCAACTGGCCAAAGGGGTATTCCATAGCATATGATGTCGTGCTCAGTATATAAGATGGGGGTAGTTGGCCAGGGAGCAGTGACCGCTGCTCGGGGACCAGCTGGGCAATGGTTGGCAAGTGGTGAGCAATTGTATTGTGCATCATTTATTTTGTATGTTCTATCATTATTATTATTATTATTATTATTATTATTATTATTATTATTTCCTTTCTTCTCTGTTCTATTAAACTGTCTTTATCTCAGTCCACGAATTTTACTTTTTTTTTCTGATTCTGTCCCCCATCCCACGGGAGAGGGGGGAGTGAGGAGTGAGCAAGCAGCTGTGTGGAGTTTAGCTGCTGGCTGGGGTTAAACCACGACAACTTGTTAGTTTTGGGGAATTACTAGATTCCTTTTTTTAGTTAATGGTTAAGACATTTAATATAAATGAATCTAGCATCTTCTTGTCTCTGAACAAGATCAAAATCATGCAATGAAAAACAGACTTCCTTATAAACTATCTTTGAATTACAGTGCACTTTCTTATGCCAGGCAAAGCTATGCATATTTGATGCTTCARAAAATACAAATGTTCATGACTGTATTGTACTTTATAATTTTGCCTATGCTTAGTAAACAAAATCTAGAGTAAAGTCACAGAACTACCTTTGTGTGGCTTGTACATTTATTTCTGAAACAAAATACAATTTTCCCCACATGATCTAACTTGAATTATGTATAGATTCAACAGCCACCAGTACTAGTTTTTCACTGAATTGTCTACATGATTTCTGCATAAGACATATAGATGTTGTTTATTATAGGTTCACCTATTCAAGCATATATTATAATAAATGTCTTCATGCTTTCTAAAAATTGGAAATAACAAGAGGAGATGTTTTTGGAACAGTGGTCCATTAGCCACTGTTAACTAGCATAGCTCTTCTGATTTCACTTATATACTGCCTGTGGTTTGAGTTTTGTGTCCACGTAGCATTTCTTGGAAAAAGAAAAGGGGTGTAAGTTATGTTGAAGTTATTTGAGAAATATGGTTGTGATTCAGAAAGTTTCTGTGTTCTTATTAGCAGGGTATTCTGAATGTAAAACTCGATGGTATATACCAGCATGCTGAGTAGAGGTTTGGATTTTTTTTTCAGAAAAGCTGTATAAAAATAATTAGAAAATATGGGGTTTTTTAAAGGAGAAAACAAACCAAAACAAAACCAGCAGCATTTCAACATATCAGTCTCGACATATTTTTGCTGAAATAAGTGATCTAGTGTGTTCTGTTCTGATAATGATAGGGGCATCATACAATGAGCAACCCTAATGTAAAGCAAATCCTCAAGAAAATCTCAATACAGCAAGGCCAACATGGTGTTTGTTGTTTCAGACTCCCATCTCAAATTTTACTAAATCACTTCTGCTGTATGATATCAAGGGAGTGGCATTCTCCTGGAGTTGCCTGGTAAAAGTCTGCTTTGTGCAGGCTGGGAAGGATATTTTGTATGGAGTTTCTTAGTGCCTTTACAAAGTGGCATAGTCTCATTGCTAAAAAGTGATTTTACACTATTAAGAAGATAAGTCAGCAAAAGGAACTAAATTACAGGGAACACTTCAGCCTTTAGTGACAGAACTATTTTCCATTGGGGACCTTCCACTTTCTCAGATGCGGTACCTGGAACAGATAAGAATTTAATTCTACTGCTAAAGGTGCAGTTAATAATCTAGGTAATAATTACAGCAGTGAAGTTAATGATCTCATTTTGTGCAGGCCTAGATACTGTAAAACACTGCTGAGTATTACCTGGATACATCAGATACTCGGTAATGGAATTTCCTTAAGCTTGTCTTTGGTAGAGAGAAAGAGGAAACACTGAAGATAAACTTAGATTTTTAGTATAAGAATTGTATTTTGACCATAAAAGCAAAGTCACGTGGACAATAATGTTTTTCCTTTATATATGTAATTTCAGGCTAATTATCTTCACAAATACCTGTCTCAGTCCTATTTGGGGAAAAAATCTAGAGTTGAAATGAGTTATGACATTTTTTCAAAAATAGTGTCTTAATTTGATTATCTTCATTTTAGAACTTGCCATCTGTTAAAAACTGTGGTTTATCCAGAACTGGAGGGTAATTCTGGCCATATTCATACCTCTGCTTTTTTTTTTTTTTTTTTTTTTAACGTGATTCTTATCTTCAGGAACTCCCAGACATTCTCAAGTTATGTTCAAGCATTATCGATGCTGATACATAGAAGCATATGAAATAATATATTATTTAGTTGTCTTTAATATTAAAAGATGGATGTCGAGATCCATGAGAAATGCCTGTCCTAACACGCACCAAAACTTTTGGATGTGATTCTTTGAGGGAAAAAAGGTAATTTGGAATACTGTAATTTCTGCATGGATAAACAAGACCAGAATCCTGTCTAGCTCAATATGCTATTGCCAAAATCAACCTCTCAGAACTGTGAATCTGTCTTAGAAAGGCATGAGATTAATTTAAAAATCACGAGACAGAAAGTAGAAGTAATTAAATAGACATTGCACATTCATATATATTTTATAGGTATACATTATTAAATGTTACACATGCTTTAAAATACATTTTAGAGATTGTTACAATTAGCCTTCAGTTTTGGAAATGAAATTTAGATTTCCAAACATTTTTTTCAATTGATTCTTCAGAAAATGTTCAAAAAAATGTAACAAAAATTTGTTGGCGAAAGTCATCAGATATCTTAATACTCTTTTTCAAGCAATATTCTTATGCAACCATTTCACTGTAGAAAATAGGAAAAAATGTTCTGCATTTCATGAGATAGAAAATAAAACTAAAGAATTGTCATTGTTACCTCACACATTTATGTTATATGTAGTAAAAAAAATTTCTGTCCAAGTGAGTTTATGCTATAGGCTCTCAGTTCAGTAAAGCATCTTTGTACAGGTAAACTATCATCATCCTTGTTCAAGTCTTACTAAAATAAATATATATTCTGTCTGTTAAACTGCTCCTTCTGAATTGATCCTATATAAACAGAGGCACCAGGCATGAGGAGAAGCAGCAGAAAGTTGAAGTGATCTGGTCAAGGGTAAACAGCTGGGCAGAACTGGAAGATAACCCCCTATAATCTTAAAGTTTTATTCTATGCTGTAGTTTGAACCATGTGCCTATTCCTTCTAAAGTGAAAGGTCAAGGAGCAAATCAGTGTCTTCACCTGCAAATAACATGATAAAAAAAAAGACAGGAAGGAAGACGTTCGGTTTTAAGAATTGAAGAAGAAAAAAAAAATCTATTTTAGCAGAGCCATGCCTAGATTTCCATTGAAAACTTATATATTTTTTCCTTAAGAATTTTTTTAATTACATTCTCTATTATATTAAGACAAGAATTCACACAATAACCATAAATGCCAGATACATGACATAGAATGTATGTGCTCTCAGTGTATATATTAAAGACTAATGCTTTTATTCCTAATGGTGATTTTCTGAGAGAATTGAGAGAATACGGGTGACTCTGAGGTGCTATTAAGTGTGTGGGGCTTGGGGGAATTTGTCATTTTCTCTACAGAATCCTAAAGGTGCTAGATGTTTTTTAATTGTCTGAAGGATTATTATGGCATAGGCATATTAATTTTAGGAGGCTTGCTTATTGGAAATGTCTTTCTGAGACAGGCAGTACCAGCACAGCCAGTCAAGTGCCACAGCCCCCCTCACTTACACTTTTTCAAGCCAAAGCTACTTTCTTCACCAGATATAGCCAGAAGAAATCATTCAACAGATTTGTTGAACAAAGGTTCAACAAACCATTTTACTTACTTGTATGTATCTGCATGTGATATACCTATGTGTATATATAGGATATATAGGTTATGTATCTATATAGGATGTCATTAACCTGTTGTGCTGGGTGCAGGTGCCCAAGTGCTGGCAGCAACAGTGGGGACTGCAGGGGCAGCCTCTGTGAGGAGAGGCCAGGGCAGCCCCGTGCTGACACAGCCGGTTCCAAGGGAAGGCCCCAGGCTGGAGCAGGGAAAAGTGTGAGGAGGAAGGAGCGGCAGGGAGGACCTGTTATGGACTGACTGCAGCCCCCATTCCCCATCCCCCTGCACTCCTTGGAGTGGGGAGGTAGAGGAGTCAGGGATGAAGGAGTGAAGGTGAGCCTGGGGAGAAGTTGGGGTGGGGGAAGGTATTTTAGCTTTTGTCTTTGTTTCTTACTGTCCAACTCTATTTTAATGGGCAATAAATTAAATTAATTTTCCCCAAGTCGGGACCGTTTTGCMCATGRTGGTAATTGGTAAGGGATCTCCCTATCTTTATCTCGATCCATAAGCTCTTCGATCTTATTTTCTCCCCCTGTCCTGTTGAGGAGGGYGAGTGAGAGAGCGGCTGGGGGGGCATCTGGCAGGCAGCCAAAGTCAACCTACCACACCTATGTAATGGGAAAATAAATATCAACCTGACAAATGTTTTAAAGGACCATTTTAAAAGACTAATTTCAATAGTACATTTAATATACATGCTTTAAGTGATGATCCTAGGTCATCTGTTTGCTGGCCAGTATCTTCTGTTTCAACCCTGAAACTAATACGGTAAAGTAGGTGTGATACAATATGGTAAAGTAGGTGTGATATGGTATGGTAAATATAGGTGTGCTGTGTTCTGAAATTTAGAGTAGAGACAACAGAATGAAACTGTAAAGTAGCATAATTTTCATTTACAACATATTTAAATCTTCTGGTTGTCTCTATGTACAAGGAAATACAACARAACTTGCCATTTTGAAGAAAGCTAGAGGTGTCGCAACAGAATTAGGACCCATCTAGAATGATTGTGTTATAGGGACCTATAACTTTGTATAGTGCTTTTCATAGTGATACTGGAATTATTTGACACCTGAGTGCAGTCTTGTTGAGAAAAGCTGTGTTGCAGTTGAGGCACCTTCAAATTAAATACTCATTTTGTCTTCCATCAGCTCCCTTGTTGAATATGTTGTTGAACAAGCAGTAAGTTAGTTGTATATATAATTCCAACAAGGCTGTAGGTGATGGGGGAATAGAAACCACAAAATTATGGAAACAGAGAAATTATATAGGCACTTGTTCATACTGGGTAGTTTATACATTTGTGCTGTTTCTTATAGTATATCACCAAAAACTCTGCAAAGAATCTTCCAAGTTATTACTGATGAGCTCTTAAATATTTGAATACCATGTATCTATTCAAGTCCATAATTATTTTCTTTCTGAAGAAATAAACCTTCCCAAATACTAGAGGGATAACCAGTAAGTTATTCAATAAAATGTTCCATGCTTTTTATAATTATTAAGAACATAATTAATGCATTCATTAATTATATGACATTTTAATCAAAATTAGYGCTGTATAGTGTGACAGTTAAGTGCACATACATTTTAACAAAAAAGAAGTCCCCAGCGGTAAAGCCAGAGCTACAGTAGGAAATTAAAACAGCCCTCTTGACCTGCTGATCTCTTGAAAATTACTGTTTATAAAATATCTCCTTTGTACAAATCAAGAGTCTAATCTGTAAACCTGCACATTACAGATAAGACAATTTTTTCCTTTTGTCTTTTTAATTCATGAGTAGACCTGCCAGTAGACATCCCAGGCCCACTCCTACCCACTGTTGTTATTGGATAAAGCCTCACAGATAGAAATAGTTACGCTGAAAACAAGGTATGGGTCATAGCTCAGCCTTGCCTGCAGTGACTTGCAACCAGAACAAAGACCACATTCAATGATTCAGAAGGAGAACATGTTACACGATGGCATGACAGTTTTCTGTTTGTTCAGCATCTAATTAACTCAGTGGTGCTGATCCTTACCTAGGGCACTTAAGCAATACAGTAACAATAATAGTGATGATGGCGGCTAGCATAGAAAACACAGGAACCTCAGAAACAGTAAATTAATGAGTGCAAAACTTACCAGAAAATTTGTCTGGAGGAAAGAGTAATTCAACATTTTCATTAAAAAAAGCATGAATCTTTGTAGACACGTCACACATTTTTCACTTGCAGACTCTTAGCACAACATGTGTACTTCATACACATCTTTTTTTTTTTTTTTTTTTTTTTTGATCCATTAATCTGTTAACCTCCTGAAAACTATTGCTGTTTATAGAAGTAATCAGGAAATATTTTGTTTTCACAGAAAAAAAAAAAAAAAAATTTGAAAAAAATATTGTTTTATTTGATTTTAATGAAAACCAAGTAATATCTCACAAATACTGACATTCAAAGAGCTCTGTGGGGAAAAAAATTCTGCCTAGAAACCATTTAGCAGAAACATTGTCACCCTTGCAAGATACAAGCTAGATGGTTACTTTGCATGGTCTCTAAATCAAAGTGAATTGTGCAAAGTAATTGAATATCTTATTAACATGTAGTGATAATGTTTGACAAAGGTAAAAAATAAAAGGTTGTTGTTCTGTGTTTTAAAGAATTGCAATTTCCTACCATAATTCTGGTAGGAATTCTGGCAGTCTACTTTTATAGTAGGTGATACTGTTACAGGATTTGTAATACAGTGATGCAAAGACATTCATGCTTTGAAATGTAGTTTGTAGCCAAGGTTGAAAGTATAATCAATAAAATAGCAGATACAGAGACAAAAGGAGATTATTCATAATGTATTTTACTGAAATCATATGAATACTAAATATATGTTTAGTGTTGGGTGGCTTTTCTTTCCTTTCCATTGTGTTAAAAATCCTTAGAACTAATAAACCTCAGTGCACTAAATGTCAAATGTACGCTTTCTTTTGTTTGAAGAACCCTGACATTAGAATAAAGACCCCAGACAGGAGAAATTATTGTCTGTGCATTATGTTAAAGCTTATGCACCACCTGGTGGTTTTAAGAGGTGGTTATGTTGCCACACCAGTTACATCTGAATGGCTGGTTCATCAGATCAGAGACAGTCCAGCTCTAAACAGCCACAATAGCACTGTATAATGTGGCTATGTCTGGCAYTGCTTGATGGAGAGGAAAGATGATGACAAAAGCATCTACTTGCYCCCTAGCTCCCAACGAGCTCTGAATTCATAGAGGGGTCTTAAGTCTAGTACTTTTGCAAATAATTTGCTTTATTTCTGCAGTTGCTGTTATTTACAGAGACACACTCATTCACTAACATTTCTTCCTCCTCAGTCCCCCTCCTGTTATCCTCCAGCCCCACTTTCAGTATTCCACGATAGAACCCTCTTACCCAATTTCCCTTCCACCACTCCAGATGTTTGAAATTTTCCAAAGCCTGATTTTTTTTAATTTTTATTTTTTTGAAACTAAAGTGAGGCATTTTTAAAAAACATTCCACAAAAATAGCTATTTTTCTTCCCTAAGCATACAAAAAATCTAAACAAAAAATTGGAAAACAGGAGGATGAAATCTTTAAAAATATTTCACCAGCTCTAGTCTGAGTGAAGATGTAGAACTAGAAGCACAAAGGTAAAGGGAGATAGAATGTGTTTGAAATAAGCCTGTATAAATCAGAAGTTACCAGAATATATTTGCAGGCTAGGTATGTGGCTGATGCTAAAGCAAGAAATAAACTCAAAATATCCTTCACATACTCTTCAGGAAAAGCCATTGAAAATTAATTTAGGGGAGTGTAGAACCCAATCAATAACGACTCAATAATTTCAAAGCCCTGCTTTCTTTTATTCTCTTGTTCTGGATTCTAATGTTTTTTAAGTGCTCTTCATCCAGAGACTTATATTTCAGCTTACTTGYGCTTTGCATTCAGAATTGAAACATTATTTCTTTTACTTTTAGGTACGATTTTTTTTCGGAATGGGAAAAGTGAACTCGGAACTAGTTTCACTGCAAAGCATTCATAGTTATTAACTTCATATGCTCTATGCAGAGTTTGACTATTAAAATCTCAGGAAACATGGAAATGTGTGAAAGAGTATCTTCTAAGCCAAATCATAATGCCATATAATACTCTAACAGTTTCTTTTTGTTGCAAAAAAACATTTCAAATTAAGGCTATTAAATTGTTTTATAACTTCCTTGCAATTTATTCCAAGATTGAAAGAAGATACATGATAAATTATGTGTCATGCTGGTTGTTTATATCCCATATTATAGTAAAAAAAAAAAAAATTAAATAGTCTAGGCTGGTATATGACAAATCTCCTATGCTACAGTTTTTAAAAAAATTATAAGTCAAATCTATCCTAGCAACAAACTACTACTGTTTCTTCTCAAAATCTGCAACGTTAGTGTAATTTTTACTCTCCTGTGTCTGTGTCCCAGATACCACAAGTCTCAACAAATGGGAAAAAGGCACAGGATAAATATAGGAGCAATGCTCAGATGATGCAGTTTACATAAGCTGTAGTGCCTCAGTTAAGGGTATTGAGTTAACTCAATACTACGTCTCTAACAGTGGATCTAAGCAGGTAGTAATGGAACAGTGAGAAGAAGGAAAGTGGGTACTTTCCCATTCTCCAAATATTTTTGACACCGGGAGATGTTGTTAAGTGATTTGCCTGCCTAGTAACCTTTGAAAATATATATATATATATATATGCCTTTTTCCATTCAGAGTTATCTTTAGCAAGGAGTGCTATTGAAGAATGACTTGTTATCGTTTGCTTTGAGCCTGGCTCCTACTACCTTTACTGATGACCACTAGTCCTTTTTTTTTTTTTTCTTCCTGGTCCATAAGATGTGGGATTTATATAAGATTTTTATAAATTTATATTTATATAAATCTATATAAATTATATAGATTTATGCCATGGCAGGATGATGTTCGTTCTTAGTTTTTTCCTCTATTCTTTTGCTCCCGATTCCTAGCAGYGATTTGCTTTTTTGCTACCAAACACCCGTATGTCTTCTGATGAAACTCTCCTAACAGCAGCCTGTTCCTCCTGATGGTAGACTAGAGTTCATTGTTTTATTTGTGGAAGTAGATTTATTTTTCCCCATATGCAACTTTATATTAATCTATAATAGCTTTCACATCTAATTTTGTCCTTCCGTTATTTGGGCCCCTAAGATCCTTCAACAATTCTTTGCAGTTGTCCTTAGTCTCTTAAATAACTTCATCAGCAAACAAGCTCACCTCACTGCTTGCCTCTTGTCCAGGTTATTTATGAGTATGTCAGACAACACAGGTACCAGAACTGGTTCGAACACAGGCTTTGGAGGAATTCCGCTGGTGACCGCCCTCCATTGTGCAAAATAGCTCTTTACTCCCACACTCTTAATTCGTATCTTTAAATGGTCCATGTAGTGACCGCTTAGTTTTCTTAAAAGCCTGAGGTAAGGAACTTTATCAGAAGCCTTTTGGAAATCCAAGGAAGACACAAGAACTTGGTCACTCTTATCCAAATGTGCTGAAAAGTCAGGTGACTCCAAATGTCTTGCAACTTTGGCTTCTATAAAAGGAAGGACTGTTGTCCCTTCCCAAGTAGACAGTATTCACCCAGATGTCCACAATTCTTTTTTTTTTCTTTTTTCTTCTTTTTTGTTTTTTATTTATCCTTTATAATACCTATTAACAAGTCTGAAGTTCCTTAAATCCTTTTGGAACCTTTTTATAAAACTAACAACTACATTTGCCTCCCTTCAGTCCACAGGTATCAAGTGATTTTCAGTGAAAGGTTATACATCATCATTAGTATTAATTTTTTCTTTCCTTGAGTCCTTGTTAAACTCTTAAGTAAATATTACCTGATTCGGCAGTATGGTTATTATGTGAGTATTATATGTTAGTAAATGTTAGTATTACATTCCTTTAAAAGGCCAGCATATGTATGTTACATCCATTTACCTATAGGCCAAAGACCCAGATCCTTTCTAGCTTATACAGCATTGTATGGGATTCCAGGGCTAAGTTATACCCACTCAGGGAACTAGAGAATGGTGTGGGGAAAAAGACACCCCCTATACACACACAGATAAACCTAGAGAGAGAAAAAAAATATGATGCAATGCTCTCCTCACTCATGTTATTATTGTAGCTCTTTAATATGTATACTAGATACTTTCAGTTATTTTACAAACAAATTGATACAGTAGAAAACTAGTTTGAGGGTCTAGCTATATCTAAGAGAACCTATGTTGACGTGTGGGGATAAGTTCACTTTCTATGTATGAGTCCTTTCTTTGAAGGAGTCATTGTATTCTGGTGTAATTTTCTACCTTCAGGTGTAATTTAGGCAGTGAACAGGTTTCTTTATATGCACACCCACACAGAAAGAAATATATATTTTTTTTTTTAGTTAAAGAGATGAGAAGTAGAGAATTAAGTGAAATGGTAGTATTGGATCCAACACATTCTGCATTTAAATGTAAAAGAGAAATGAAATTGCTCTATCTTATTGTAAGTGAATTGTCTTCACAGTCTCATAAAGATGAATTCACTGTTTTATTTGTACTTTGTGCAACAAAGCATGAAAAGCTTCAAGTGAAATCCAGGTCACAATGAAAAAAATGAGCAAAAATCTAGTTTATGAAATATTTAACTAAAACCTTAATTTACAAAATACGAAAACACAAAATGTCTTGGTTTTGTTCGTAGTAATAATTGTGGGAGGGGGAGAAAAAGTAAGTTTTAATTTATGGTAACTGAAAGCAAGTTTGCGACACTGACTAGCCAATAATGAACTTCCTATTTTGCCTCACTAGTGTGTTAGAAAATGAGTTTTCTCACCAGTCATGTTTTTCTAAAAAAAGCCCTATTTAGAAACACAAAAATTACGTAGGGTGCTGGATGATTTATAATCACATATATTTGTTCTGAATTACAACTTTGCAATTTTATTCCATGACTTTAAGAATTGGTTTGTTAGGATTCACTTCAGAGGTACGCTTTTGCTCATTAAGCACGGAATGTTTAAATCCGGTAGCTGATTTCAGGTTCAAAGTACTACATTTTGCAAAGTAAGTAGAGAGTGAATAGGTAAATCTCTCAGTAATCCTGAAGGCCAAGTTTGACACATTAATTATATAACAATTGATGTAAAACTGTTGCAGGTGGTAGCTCTGAAAGAAAAAACATACTGGGTGTAAATAACATAAAGGCAAAATTAGAGCTGTAAATGCCTTGAAGCAATGCTTATTTTTTCATGAGAAACCTTTTCAGAGCACAAAACTGCTATGACTTTTACCCTATATATCCATGTATATGTATGTACATATATATGTTTGGATTTTTAAAATTGGATACATGTAGTAATCCCAAAGTTAAAGAATAAGGTTGGAAAGTAGGAAAAAATATACGGACAATACTTAATCATATTCATACTGTATTAAACACATACATGTTTCTGTAGTTATAGCAGTTGAGCATCATATCCAAACAAAAGCAGCACATTAGTGCTTACTTTATTTCAATGTTTTATGTAAATACATGGCAGTTGTAAATGAGCTGTAAACAGAGTGAGTTTACTAACCTTTACTGCATGAACATATCATCACTTTCAAAACTAGCTAATGTTTCTAATAAAAAAATAAGTAAAGCTAAAAACGAAGTTCCATGGCAATCCAAAGATCAATAACATCTTTTAAAAGCCAGCAAGAATCTTGAATAACTTTAAAACCTTAACCTATAATACTGTATTTTTAACTATTAAATTTTTGTGTTGGGAGCTGTCATTTTCTCCATATTTGTACAGTGTAAAACAAAATGAAATTTGACTAGAATATCATTATTTAGAAATAGCTTTAGTGCCATAGATATCCTTTTTGATCAACTGAAAAATTTGTGCATGTGCTTCTTGTGTGCATGTACTTGTTTGTAACTATACTTAAGATATACTTGTTCATTCTTTGGGAAAGGCTTTATACAACAGAATGACTTCTATCTCAAATCCATTTATTATCATTAAAAAGAGAACATTCATACCATAATAGTTTATCCTTTTATATGTTTGTCAGTGTTCAGTGACAGRAAAAAAAAGGATTTTTTTAGTTACAATTTTCTCAAGGAAAATTCTTAAATATGCATAAGTATTTTTGAGCAAAATAGAATAGATAATCAAGACCTACTACAGTGCTTTGGACTTGCCAAAACCCTATGGAAAATTAAGTTTTGAGGATCAGTTCATGGGCAGGGCTGTCGCGAATGAGTGGTTTTGAGGCCACTTAAAGAAACACTGGCAAAGGTATCAGCAAAAGGTGATTTTAATAGGGATTTATAAAAGCGCGACTTAACAGAATTCGATGGCAAGGTTCACTCTATTACTTATTACATGGATTAAGCATACACAGGGAAAATCATGTCAGAACTTGGACTGGAATGATTTTTATAGAGATTGAGGAAAAAGGGGTATAGGAGACCCTCCCATTGAGTCACCAGGTTTGGAGAAGACCCGGCTGGATCCAATCTTAGTCTCAGACTTGGACAATGGTTTATGTCTAATACAAAAGGAATAAGGAGACCCTCCCGTTGAGTCATGAGGTTCAGAGTAGACCCCCTTGCTTTCTAAACTCCTTCTCAGAAAGGAGTCTAGGTGCGGCTGGATCTGCCCCTAGTCTCAAACCTGGTCAATGGTTTATGCCTAAGGGATTATTGGTGTTTAGCAGCAACCTAAAGTTCATTCACAGTTTTAAGGTAAATAATAAGATTTTAACAGCACTTAATCATTAACTACTTTAGCAGTTACTAAGTGAGTTAATCAAGCTTACTACAATTACTAAAGCGACTTGATTACAAATTATGCTTATTACTGATTGTCTAAATCAATACACACAAACACACGCAGACATCACACATAAGGGCCCAAAGCTAAATAAATTTACAGGCCTGAAGCTAAGTTATAAAGGCCTTAAGCTAGATAAAGGTACCTGTTAAAAATTCCCCTTGAATGTTGTGAAATACTCACGCTCAATGTCTTGGCATTTCTCAACGGGCGAAGAGTTGAGCCTTGAGTAGTGTCTCGGCCGAAGAGTGTTTCAGCGCAGGTCCCAACGGTCCTCCGAATTTCACAAACTCGAGGGTTTGCAAACTCTGAGAGGCATCCCACTCAGAGGGAGACTCTGGGCACAGTCTGCTGCAGTCCAGGAGATCTCAAAGGGTCTTGCTTGGGGACTGCTGTTTATAGGTTTGCAAGATGATTGGCTTTAGTCATCAGTAACTTTCCATCCTGGCTACTATCTGAGGTGGTCCGGGATATTAATTATGGTATTGTTTTGCAGTTACAATGGTATCATTTTGTGGTAACTGTTGTTTTGTTCCACTTGATCTACGATCCAGGTAGGGAATGCTTCAGGGCTGTCAGGAATGACGAATTGTCTCCTGCTTTCATTCCCTGCTTTGATTAGGTAGCCAGTGTTCCTGGTATGATCAGAGCCATTCCTTACCTCAGCCATGCAAGAATGCCTGGTACAGTCAAGGGATGCTTAACTGCCCAACTCGTTACACAATTGCTAAGGCCTAACAGGAATTTCTGAGATTGTAGAGAGGCCTAGGGGAAGGGGGGGAAACGCACCACCACAAGGGCTAACACAAAAAACAGTGGTTCAGATTCAGAAATGTTGTTCTCTGCATTAAAATTTAGGGCATTTGTGCCTATCTATATCTACTAAAAATCTAGCCTAGAGTTTTATACATAAAGAAAAGACGAGAAAGAGAAGTTCTTTTGCGCTTTGCAGCTGCTGAAGAGAGAGACAAAAATAGCTGACCATTCATGGTCAATTCTGAAACATTTTCCCATATGTATAAGTAAGACAAAGATCAATACAAAGTATGTTAAACAGCTGATTAATATTTGTTGTCTCCCTTTTCTGAAATAACTTTTACGTCCCTAAATGCTCGATTATCTTTAAAGCTATGGGTTTTCTTACATGCACAAGAGGACAGAAAATAAAATGTGTTTTTAAATTGTCCAGGTACCCCTTGTTCCCTCTGAAGTGTTTTCTTTTCTCCTCCACCATCTATCAGGACACTCATAAAACAAATTGGATTTTAGGATTAAAGGGAAATGAAGGGTCAGAAATAATGCTGTGTGCATAATCTGACCGCTTATGTAGCCCAAGCTGTGTAAACAAATCAGCAAATTCCAAGTCTTTGAAGAAAAGAACACAACAAACATTGCCTGAATATATTCTGTATCTACTTGGCCAACTCAACTATAAAAACTACTGTGTGTCCAGCAAATACCTAAGAACAAAAAGGAAAATGAAATTCAGTGCTTTCTGGGTAGGTTGGTTTGTTTACAAATGGGACAGGTAGCTCAGGGTGAGACTATCCTTGAAGATAGACCACTGACTTGGGAGTCAGTCAGGTAAGTCTTTCTAGCAAGACACACCAATGCTAATGACAGGATAGAAGACAGCAAATTGATAGTAAGCACCATGCTTGAGCTGGCAGGAAGAGGCAGTTTCCCTCCCCAAACCTAGGASGCAAGTGGGGAGACACCATGAGTTAGCAGACCTAGCAGGGGTGCAAGGAGGAGGTGAAGATGGCAACAGTGAATTAATTAAAAGACAATCTTGGGAAAACAGTCACCAAAGCAATACTTAYCTCAGACCAAGAGATTTGGCTCAGAAATAGTACCATAGCACAAAAATTAAACAGTTAGTCTGGAGAATTATTTGGGAGTGTTGTTTAGTAGCTACAGTTCAGATTTACTGCTTCCACCATGCAAATACTGATAAGCTAGGGCCTCTGTCATAGAATCATAGAATCATAAAGGTTGAAAAAGACCTCTAAGATCATCGAGTCCAACCGTCAACCCAACACCACCACGCCCACTAAACCATGTCCCTAAGTGCCTCATCTACACGCCTTTTAAATACTTCCAGGGATGGGGACTCCACCACTTCCCTGGGCAGCCTGTGCCAATGTTTAACCATGCTTTCAGTAAAGAAATTTTTCCTAATGTCCAATCTAAACCTYCCCTGGCACAACTTGAGGCCATTTCCTCTCGTCCTATCGCTAGTTGCTTGGCAGAAGAGACCAACACCCACCTCGCTGCAACCTCCTTTCAGGTAGTTGTAGAGCGCAATAAGGTCTCCCCTGAGCCTCCTCTTCTCCAGGCTAAACAGTCCCAGTTCCCTCAGCTGATGCTCATAAGACTTGCTCTCCAGACCCTTCACCAGCTT